>JALGBA010001137.1:375000-388064 GCA_023970755.1 Azemiops feae | reverse complement strand
GGTCGGCAACCTGCGGCTCCAGAGCCGCATGTGGCTCTTTGAGCCTTCCCCTGCGGCTCCCAGCCTCCTCTGCCATTTGCAGAGAGAGACAGAGACAGAGCTTGCTTCTCTCTCTCTCTCTCCCTTTCTCTCTCTCTCTCTGTGTTTGTGTGTTTGTTTGTGTGTGTGTGTGTAAGTAAAAAAGAGAGTAGCCTCACCCTGTTCCGAAGAGCCGACAAGCATACTGGGCGGGGCTTCTCCCTTTGCTGCGTCTCTGCTGGAAGCAGGAAGCAGGAAGGGCAGGAGAGAGCTAGCTAGCCTAGCTAGGCTGACTCAGGAATTCTGGGAGTTGAAGTCCATAAGTCATAAAAGAGCCGAGATTGCCTGTCCCTGAGCTTGTTGGAGAACAGCTGGAAGCCAGCTTGCCAGGTGAGCAGAAGATCGGAGAGAGGGAGGGGGGGAGGAGAGAGAGAGACACAGAGAGAGAGAGACCCTTTTGACATCTAAAATGAAGATAACACTGCATATATCCTTTTTTACCTTTATTTTATATATGTTTGTGTGTTGTGTATGTGTGTATATATGTGTGTATATATATATATGTGTGTGTATGTGTATATATGTGTGTATATATATATGTGTGTATGTATATATATGTGTGTGTGTGTGTATATGTATGTGTATATATATGTGTGTGTGTATATATATATACGTGTGTATGTATATGTGTGTTTGTGTGTGTATATATATGTGTGTGTGTATATGTGTACACACACATATATATAAACACATACATATATATACACACACACACATATATATACACACACACATATATACACACACACACACACATATATATATACGGTAAAAAAGGATATATGCAGTGTTATCTTCATTTTAGATATCAAAAGAGTTTTGCGGCTCCCAGTGTTTTGTTTTTGGTGTGAAATGGGTCCAAGTGGCTCTTTGAGTGTTTTGGGTTGCCTATCCCTGGCCTGGGCAATCAATACTCTTAGACTGGTACCAATAAAGGAAAATATTTGAAGCTCAGGGTTGAAATTTTGGGTCCTTGGTGCTCTCTGAGCTTGGTTGTTTTCTTGTAGACATTGCATTACCCAAGCACTGATGATGTTACCTAGTTTGGCTTATGAAACATCTGCAAGAAAACAACCAAGCTCCTCGATTGGTGTTTAGAGAACAGGACAACTCTACAATGGGATAGTTAGAGATGTATTAAGAAGGGGGCAGATGTCTTGTTAGAAGTCCTTCCACTGTCCCTATCACAGACCACGGCTAAAGAATGCTCCATAGAACCCCACAGGAACTGAGACCAACAGGATGAACAAGAAGCTAAGACTGGTCCTCTCTGTTTGGCTTTGTAGAATTGAAGAACAAAGTGTCCCAGTTTTCTGTGCCCTCTGACAAGAAATTAACTACCATGTTTCCCCGAAAATAAGAGCCGGTCTTATATTTTTTTTGCCTCCAAAAGAGGCACCAGGTCTTATTTTCAGGGGATGTCTTACCTGCTTCCCTTAGGACCGCCACAGCCAGGCCTCCTATGCCCCGACATAGCCCTCACCTCACCAGCCCACTTTTTCTGCAGCCGGTCACTGCCACTCGGGCGTGTCACCCCCGGCTTCTGTTTTACTGGCGGAGGCCTTCAGGAAAGGTCTCTGACAGCAAAACGGAGGCCGGGGAACACCGCACGCATCAATCCGAAGCTCGTTTTTCGGCTATAGAGGCCTTTCCTGAAGCCCCTGATGGTGAAATGGAGGCTGGGGGGTGCCGTGCGCATCAATCCAGAGCTTGTTTCTTGGCTGCAGAGGCCTTTCCTGAAGGCCTTTGCCAGCAAAATGGAGGCCAGGGCCAACACACATGAGCGGTGGTGAGTGGTGCAGAAGAAGTGGGCTTGCGAGGTGAGGCAGGTCTCAGGGTGTGGGAGGCCTGACTACAACTGTCCTAAGGTAAGTGGGTGCAGGGCATGTGGGGCAGCTCCACCCCTCTATCCCCACCCTAGCTTGATTTTACCTTTGCGCCTCAGCCCACCTCGTGCAACCAGGTGCATTGGAGTGGGCGGGGTCTTAGCGCTTATTTTTGGGTGCACGTGTAAAAATCAAGCTAGAGCTTATTTTCGGGGTAGGTCTTCTTTTCGGGGAAACACGATGTGTCTACCATGAGACACTACAAAATGGTTCCACTGTAAGAGAGAGGCACCTATTTATTTCACTATAGGTTTCAAAGTTCTTAGTTTCAGGTGTACAAAAGCCACAGTCATGCCACTGGTGATTGTTCCTGCCATAGGCGTAGGCACAGCATGCTCCACCCAATGTAATATTTTACATGCACTTTGGAATATGAACATATAATCTCCCTTGAACTGAGCTTGACTTCTGGAGATCTCATGTACTTCTAAAAAAAATTGTCGGGTTCTTTTGATAGCGACATGTAACTGGTTTCCTATTTCCTTCTTGTTGGACACCCACCAAATTATTTCCTTTACAAAGGGCAGGATGAAGGAGGGATCGCCTGGTGTCCTGCTTTCCATCTTTGTTTTGCTTCTGCTACACAAAGGATCAAAGCTAGAATAATGAAAGGCCATTCCCTTTGGAATTATGTTTTTATCCACAGAGTTATCTATTGATCTGATAACATATCAAGTACTTTGACCTGCTAATCTCTTCATAGTTCATGTCTCTTTCCCTGCTTTTGAATTTTGCCTCACGTTAACAAAGTTGAGATGTTTGCTCGTGTTTAATAAATATATATCTAGCAATAATTTTTGCTAGCTGATCTGAGTGGGGTGTGCACTTGCTGTGATCTGCATGTAGGAATTAACTGAGAGAATACTGGGGGCAAACTCAACTGGGATTTATCCAAATGACAAGTAGGACTAGGGTGACATGATATCAATCTTCCAAAATCTAAGGAGCTGCCACAAAGAAGAGGGGGGTCAAGCTATTCTCCAAAGCGCCTGAAGGCAGGACAAGAAGCAATGGATGGAAACTAGTCAAGGAGAGGAGTAACCTTGAACTAAGGAGAAATTTCCTGGCAGTGAGAACAATTAACCAGTGGAACAACTTGCCTCCAGAAGTTGTGGGTGTCCAACACTGGAAGTTTTTAAGAAGAGACTGGACAACTATTTGTCTGAAATGGTATAGGGTTTCCTGCCTGAGCAGGGGGTTGGACTAGATGACCTCCAAGGTCCCTTCCAACTCTGTTATTCTGTTAAATGTCCAAGACTTCTGGGATGTTATTTGGGCTTCCTCAACCAATCTTCAGCCAACCTAATCCAGGTTTACTCAGCCTTTGTGCTATCTGCCAAGATTTCTTAGGTGTTGCTTTCTGTTGTGATACTTCACTTATCTCAGAGCTTTCAAGCATGTTCCGGCTTGCTCAGTCCATCTTTCAGCAATGTTTATGGTACGTGTTGACTTGAAACCTGTTCCAAAGTATTTATTATATCCCATATCTGCTGCTTTGCCTTACGTTCTGCCCAGTTTAATGAGGCTGGACTGTGCCTTTTGTGGGTTTCCCAGAGAAACAAGCGTCAGTCACACCTAAGGATATGACGGGGAAGACAGAAATATCCAGAGAAATACTGCTCACTCAGAGCCAACTTTTGGGTTGTTTTCATTGGGTACTGTAAACCATAGTTCAAAATACAGGACTGGACTCCAGATTGTGATTTATCTCTCTCTTTTTTTTTTTGCTCCTCAGGGAACGATCTGCTCAGACTGTCTGACAGTCACTTTCTGCGGTCCCTGCAACCTTTGCCAGGTCAAGAGAGATATCAAAAGGAGGAAGCAGTTAGGGATTTTCTAGGTAGGTTTGCAAATACTTACTATCTGCAGAGATTGGGTGACTGGGTAATAAAAATCAGTAATTTTCCAATGTAATCCCTGTCACTTTCTGCTAGGTTGGTCAGAGAGAAGCAGGAAACTTGAAGAAGGATGGATTCACGCCCAGTTCCTTAGGACCTCAGTAGATCGTCTGCAAAGTTCTGCCCCATAGAAGCTCGATTCCCACGACCAGCAGGATTCCCACAGGGCTTGTTTGCTTTGGGCTTAGCGTTTTCTGATTTGCATTGTGGTTTGCAGGTTGTAATTTATACTGTGTCAGCATGTGGTTTTTACTCAGCAAATTGTGCCTTATTTAATAAACCAGACTAACGTGTGAGACTGTTGTCCAGAGCTAAGTGTTCAAACTCTCTTTGGGTACAACATTTTAAGTGGTATAGGATGGAAAACTTTGGAGAAAAGCCATTAGAATTAGCTATCGAGCTCACTTGTTACTGTTTGGTCAACATGCAGACATTCATCACAGAAATGCATCTTCCATGTGAAAAAAATAATAATTAAGGTTCATGTAGGTAGGAGATGACCTGGCTGCGCCCAAGAGAGAGTACACTGGTTATTAATACTTAGCAGTATCATACGTCCCCACAATAGAAGACAACAAGCTCTCATTCAGCTATGGTCAAGGATGCTGAACAACTAGGCCCTCCCTGTTCACCAGGATAATGCGCAGCCTATCACAAGATTGAAATACAATAGGCCAGCATGGAAATCCAATAGGCCAGCATGGAAAACAGCTATTCACTTAACATCAGTTTAACCCCAAGAGTGCCTGGAGCAGGGGTAGGCAACCTTGGCTCTTTTATGACTCGTGGACTTCAACTCCCAGAATTCCAGAGCCAGCCATGCTGGCTCAGGAATTCTGGGAGTTGAAGTCCACGAGTCATAAAAGAGCCAAGGTTGCCTACCCCTGGCCTGGAGAGAGGAATGGTCCAAGGTATCTTTTTGTGATCCCTCTGCCAAACCACCTGGTTTTGAACTCCCTCACTTTGTCTGGTCAAAATTGAACAGAATTAGATGTGATACTGGAAGAAGTGCCTCTGCCCTGTATCAGTGGGGATGGAAAGATTCCTCTTGTGGCGATTGTGGTGCTTATATGCAAACTTATTGATCATATTGTGCAAGATTGCCCACGACGTGCGTTCTCTGTACGAAGCAATGCCAGAGGTCGCCTGGATAGCTGAATTGGACATCCAGTTATGAGGCCACTGCAATCCCCCCCCATAGAACTTCTACTTATAATTACGTAGACTGTATATATATGTTTACTTCTCTTCTGTCATATTCTCATCGTACGCTAAATAATAATAAAGCCCGAGGGAGGGGTCAAGTGCGTTATCAGTTTGGAGTTTCTTTATGCCCACAAATTGATCTAAGTGCAGCCCTCCTTCAATTCCGTTGACTATTATATACCACCAGTTTGCCTTGACTGTTACTACAGGAAGTCCTTGACATACGACCACAACTGTTGCTAAGTGAGACAGTTGTTAAGTGAGTCTTGCCTGATTTTGCAATCTTTCTTGCCTCAGTTGTTAAGTGAAGTAACACAGTTATGGCAGCTGTTCAGTTAATCACAAAGCTGTTAAGTGAATCTGGTTTCCCCATTGACTTCACTTGTCAGAAGGTCGCAAAAGGGGATCACAGGATCCTGGGACACTGCAACCATCATAAATACGAGTCAGTTGCCCAGTGTCTGGATTTTGATCACGTAGCCATGGGCATGCTGCAAGGGTTGTAAGTGTGAAAAATGGTCAGAAGCCACTTTTTCTGGTGCTGTTGTAACTTCGAATGGTCACTGAACAAATTGTTGTAAGTCGAGGACTATCTGTAGTTCAGATTCTTGTTTAGAGGTAGCATGGAATAAACCTGTACTCATTTGTACAAATCTGGTTCCTGATTTCTTGTGCCCGACAGTTTAGTTAGAACATTAATTGGATTAAGCCCCTGGCCCATTTAGTCCTGCAGTCTTCCTTCACCATGCCAACTAATTGCGCAAAGAAGCCCATCAAGACAAATAGCTATGGCTCCCCATGACTTCCATGAATTGATCCAATCCTTGTTGAAGCCAGCCAAGCTGGTATCCATCACCACATCTTATGATAGTGAATTTCACAGTTTAATTACATGTTGCATATATACAAAAAAATCCCTTTGTTTGCACTGAATCTTCCCAGAATTCAATTTCTTTGGGAAATGCCTGGTTCTAGTACTTTGGGAAGGGAAAAAGAGCTTTATCCATACTATGTATCATTTTGTATACAGCGGTACCTCGATACCCACCGTTCATTGGTTCCAGGAAGCACAAATGAGTACTAAAAATGATGAGCACCAAACAAATTTTTCCCATAAGGAACAATATAGTGAGTCACAAGGCAGCCAACACTGATAGGTTCTAACCTGTACGTTGAGTACCAAACAAATGATGAGTACCGGGACAAAATTTTCGCATCAGAATGCATTGAGTTTCAAAGCAGTTGAGTACCAAGGTACCACAATGCTTCAATCATGTCCCATCTCATTCACATTCTTTCCACATCATAAAATAACCAAATGTCACAGTCTTTCCTCATAGGGAAGATGCTCCGGCCCCTTGGTCATCTTAATTGCCCTCTTCTGAAGCTTTAGCCCCACTATATTCCTTTTAAGGTGCAGTAACCAGAACTGCACCCAATTTTCCAGATTGCGCTTACACTATTGATATTTACAGTATAAGGGCATAATGTTATGGACATCTCTATTTTCAGTGTCATTTCTTATTATCTTTAACATGCTGTGGTCCTTTTTTATAGCAGATGCACACTCTGTTAAGACCTTCATTAAACTGTTTACAATGGCCCCGAGGTCTCTTTCCTCATCAGTCACTGCTAGCCCTGATCCAGTTAGTTTGTATGAGTAGTTAAGAGTTAGGGCACTGATGTGCATTGCTTTGCACTTGCTCCATCTCCTTGGCAATTAGGACTGGCTCACTCACATGTGCTGAATGTCAATTAAGGAAGGTAGGCAGAAAGGAATGGAAGCTGGAAGTGCTGACAGTTGAAAGAAAGCACTTAATTGTAAAATGCTGTTGCAGGTCCCATTTACTAAAGTCTGGATCATTCTCAAATATAGCATGTACCTTTTGCCCACTTTCCTCAACATGACATTCTCCAGATGTGTTGGACTTCTACTCCCATAATCCCCATGAAGGTCATGTTCTTTGAGGATCAAGGGAGTGGAAATGATGGCACTATGTTGCTTACAGTTATTTCTTCCACTGTTGGAAACGTCAAGTTAATGTACTACTGTATTTAAAAAAAAACCAAAATAATAAAACTAATATTTTTCACATAGCAAGAAGACTTCCTATCCTGGAGATGAGCAAAATCAACAAGAGAAAGTTTCTATTGGTTTTTTTTTTCCTTTGTGCTTTATTAAAATAAATTTAGTGGAAACGAATCTTCTGACAAGAAGATCTTTCAAAGACTGAAAGTCAGCTAGCGTCACAATTCTCACAAATTGTGAATGAATTTGGGGATCACTTAATAAATTACTAGTCAGGCAGAATTAGACTTCCTTAAAATGTTACCGGCTGTTCTTGCTGTTTTAACCCACAGGAAGCTCAGATTATACTGGTGGAGTCTTTCATGACCAGCATCAACGAACCAGTGATGAGCGTTGGGGTTGAATGAAGAGTGAGCTGCTTTGTGGTGCTCCATCATAGCATTTTGGCCTGTGAGCTGGCAAAAGGTATCCTGCAAAACAGTTCATTCTGCCTCTGAAGATACTAGCCACAGCTGCTGGAGAAACATCAGGACAAAAAACCAAAACCAAACAACCACAACAAAACAAAACCTTAAGGCAGGACAAGAAGCAACGGATGGAAACTAATCAAGGAGAGAAGCAATGTAGAATTAAGGAGAAACTTCCTGACATTGAGAACAATTAATCAGTGGAACAACTTGCCTCCAACACGGGAGGTTTTTAAGAAGAGGTTGTACAACCATTTGTCTGAAATGGTACAGGGTTGCCTGCTTGAGCAGGAGGTTGAACTAGAAGACCTCCAAAGTCCCTTCCAGCTCTGTTATTCTGTTAAAACCCTGGACCTCAGTCAGCTTTCAGCCCAGAAGTTCATCACTGCTTCCTAAGTTAGATTGGGACTGAATTGCAACTAGCATTTCTTTGGGTAAAAATATTTGTCTCTGTCCTGTATCCCCTTGGCTCATCAGAAAAGAGAAATGCCTGCCCATCCTAAAGCTTTAAATATATGCCAGTGGTGAACATGCAGGACATCAGAAAAGCTTGGAAGATGAGTTGGGAAAGCAAGCCAAGAAAATGCCCATTTCTTCCAATTCAGTCTGAGAAACGTTTTCAGTCTGGCTCTTTCCCACAGCTATTCTCCACCTCACCTTAAAACAATCATATATTGAGCAACACCTTTGCAAAGCCACACCTTTGCACCTGGGTGATGCACAAGGCCCTGTGAAGTAATCAGCTTTTTTACTGTATACAAGTCAAAGGCACTCCTGTTCCTCTATATATGCCAGATGGTTTTTATTGTTCTCCTTTAAGTTAACTTCAGCTGGGGGTGGGTGGGGGATGAACCCTTCCATGGCTAGTTGCTAAATTTTTACATTAGCTTATTTTATTGATATAGAACAGTGGTGGCGAACCTATGGCATGCATGCCAGAGGCAGCACTCAGAGTCCTCTCTGTGGGCATGTGCGCCACAGCTGCCAGCAGCTTGTGCAGGTCCATTAGGCTGCCGCCACCGCCCGGAGCAGCAGCCCCACCCAGCACAAAGGAGGCGAAGCGGCCAGCTAGCAAGCTCGAGTAGAGGTGGTAGAGCACGCCCACACCCAGCAAGACAAAGGCCACCCTGAGCAAGGAAAGCCGGATCCCCATCGGCGCCATGGCCCCCCAGTCCCAGCTAGGATTGCATGCCTCCCCCCATCTATGCTGGGCCTCCTGCCCACCGCCCCACCTGCCAGAGACCCCCTGGATCTCCCCCAACCCCCACAGACGTCCCCCCCCTGAGCAACATCGAGGTGGCCATGCCCACCCCAGCCACGCCTACCCAGTCTGCTGTGACAATCGCAGTCATGCCCACCCAGTGGTCCACGCCCACCCAGTGGGCCACGCCTTCATCCCCCCCCTGAGGGCACCACGCTGATGCAGCCCTGGCACTTTGCGATAAATAAGTGGGTTTTGGGTTGTGGTTTGTGGTTTGGGCACTCGGTCTCTAAAAGGTTCGCCATCACTGATATAGAATCCAGAATGTGTACTGCACCTGATTTCCAGAATAAAAAGAATAAAAGCTACAGAAAAACCATTGGGGCTCAGCTCTTGCCAGGTTCATGTATTCTTTTCTTTCTCCTTTGTGAATTTTCTCTGGAAAGTCAAAATCATGAAAGAATGGTGGCAAGGTGATGTTGTGTTCCACGGTGAATAAAGGGTGGCCATTTTACCATTTCAGACCACCCTATAATGTGTGAGAGTTGGACACTAAGAACAGCTGATCAAAGAGGAATTGATGCCTTTGAACTCACCTTGTCAAAGAATGCAATACGATTTGTCTGGCATGATCTGTTTTTGACAAACCCAGGTTGGCTTTTGCTTATGACTTTGTTTGGCTCTAGGTGTTCACTGATTCATTGATTGATTCTCTTTTCCAGAATCTTCCCAGGTATTGAGGTTCAGGCTGATAGGTCTGTAGTTTCCTGGATCCATTTTTTTTCCTTTTTTGAAGATGGGAACTACATCAGCTCTTTTCCAGTCCTCTGGTAGTTCCCCGGTATTCCAGGATCTTTGAAAGATATAGTTCAGTGGTTCTGAGATCATGTCTGAACTGTAGTGTGGCATAAATGATTACGTATACTATGGACAGCAAAAGCACCAACAGAGAGGTGCTAAATCATTTAAAACCAGAAATATTACTAGAAGCCAAAATCATAAGACTATGTCTGATTTATTTTGGCCATGTTACGCCTGCGAATCCATTGGAGAAGGCAATGATGCTAGGAAGGGTTAATGGAACAAGAAGAAGAGGCAAGCAAAGAACACGCTGGCTTGATAACATCAAAACTGGTATAAAGATGAACATCTAACAATTGAAAGAAGCTGTTCTTGTCAGGGTAGCATGGAGAAACTTGCCTATAAAGTCACCAAGAGTCAGATATGACTAAATGGTTAAAACAACGAAGAGAAGGAAACTAGTCATATACAAATCAGAGTTTAATCCAAAGGTCGCATCTGAGCTGCTAAAGATTCCACTTGCTGTAAAACAGCCACAAAGTGCACCTTTATTTGTTCTACCCTTGTGTGAACCCAGAAATGGTTCTCAGCAATCATGTGATCGAAGAAAGGGGAAGGAGCCAGACCAGGAAGCAGAAACAACCCAGTTTCTATATGAAATAACATATTTTGAAATAGTCTCCTTGCGATTCAAAGAAACACATAGGTGAATTAACACTGCTGGATAGAATCATGGTATTACTATTCGCCTGCTTTACATATTCAGCCTTGATGTGTGTAATTAAATATTTCAAAAATATAATACAGGTAGTCCTCAACGTAAAACCACAATTGAGCCCAACATTTTTGTTGTTAAGTGAGACATTTATTAAGTGAGAACCTGGCTTCCCCATTGATTTTGCTTAGTTGCAAAAGAAGGTCGCAAAAGGGGATCACAGGACCCCGGGACACTGCAACAGTCATAAATATAATCCAGTTGCCAAGTGTGAATCTTAATCACATGATCACGGGGATGCTGCAAAGGTCTTAACTGTGATAAACGGTCATATGTCACTTTTTTCAATGCCATTGTAATTTTGAATGGTCACTAAATGAACTGTTGTAAGTCGAGGACTACCTGTATCCCCCTACCATCAGCCCAGACATCTCGGGTAACTAAGATCAGGGTTTTTTTTTTAAAAAAAATGCTGTAACTAAGCTTTAAGGAATTGGGTATGTTTAGTTTAATGAAGAGAAGGACGAGGGGCGACATGATAGCAGTGTTTCAATATCTCAGGGGCTGCCACAAAGAAGAGGGAGTCAAGCTATTCTCCAAAGCACCTGAAGGCAGGACAAGAAGCAACGGATGGAAACTAACCAAAGAGAGAAGCAACCTAGAACTAAGGAGAAATTTCCTGATAGTTAGAACAATTAACCAGTGGAACGACTTGCCTCCAGAAGTTGTGAATGTTCCAACACTGGAGGCTTTTAAGAAGAAATTGACAGCCATTTGTCTGAAATGGTATAGGGTCTCCTGCTTGAGCAGGGGGTTGGATTAAAAGACCTCAAAGATCCCTTCCAACTCTGTTATTCTCTTATACTCCTAACAGCAGAGAGAGAAAAGAGCACCAAGAATACTTTTCATAAACGGTCTCCCAAGATCCTTCTGCATCGGAGAATCCCTCCATGCTTCAGATGGTCATTGTGCTATTCAACCACCACAGTTTGCTCTGCTCTTTCCCCCTTCTTCTTTAAATAGGTGTTTCCTTCCATTCTGACCAGTATTCCTGAAACTGCTTAGCCGTTCTAATATTGGGACACTTCCTCTTTGAAAACCGCCTCATTCTGCAGTCTTATCCTGAGTCACAGACTCCGTCTTTAGCTTTTGCAACATCGAGAAACCAGAATTGCATCCCATGGGGCTGAAACCCAGTCTTTGGAGTGCTTCAGATCCTGTCTCTGGTAGTTTCTCCATTGTTCCAAAGTTCCATCAATGCCCCCAATTTTATCTCTTCACCTCTCTCCTATTTACCCTAAAGACCGCAAAGCTTTTAACATTGGATGTTAGTGATACTGAAATTATGTTCTTTAAACTTATGCAACATCTTCCCTTTACTCTCAGGTCTAAACTCTCTGCTTTCATCAGAGTTTCCTCCCACAAAGGATAGTAGGAAGTGGTCTCACAATTGTAGGAAATGCAACAACGATTCTCAAATGCTTCCAGCTTCTGCTAAAGAAAGGACTTTTTTTTCCCTTTTGGGTTGTGCACCAGTTCCTGTACTAGTAAGGGATAGACAAGTTCTCTATGATTGTAAACACTTTATCATTTAAGATTTCCTCCAATTTACATTATATTTTTGGAAACACATCACATTCCTTAATGTTCTAATGGGCTTTCCTTCACAATTCAGCAGGCAAATACTGTCATTGTTGTGGTCACCTTTCTAAGACTACGTTGTTGATCTCAGGATGAAAGGATTAAAAAGTACCAATAAAGGAGAATATTTGTAGTACAGGGTTGAAATGAGGAGTCCTTCGTGCTGCTGCTTTCTTGCAGACTTTTCATTACCCAACTAGGTAATCACTTCACCAGCACTGATGATATTACCTAGTTTGGTAACGAAACATCTGCAAGGAAACAATCAAGCTCAGGAATTAAAAAGTCCAACTCATTATAAAATGTCTCAACTAGAATTCTTCATGAAGTTTAACATCATTTCCCATGGAACAAACTGAGATCAGGATTTGTCATTATGCAGCTAAACCATATATCTTAATTAGCTCACCTATGTTGTTTTATCATTCACTAGTTGCTTTGGAAAAAGTCAAAGGGATCCAATGTTAAGAAACATGAAATATACATTTTATGATTTCAACAGGAAATTAATTAATCAGACAATATCATTTTTGTGTTTACTGGACTCATCAAAAAATTCTGAAAAGAGTGACATCTAAGATGACCCTTTAGGTACCTTTTGGATCTTAAAAACCTTTTAAAAAATTATTTTCCTGGAAACTTCTACAATAAAGCATCTTGTGACTGTTAGAGTTGGTTAATTAACTTTTGTATCATGATCCCCAAGACAAGGTTGACACATCATTTCAAATCATGCTTTGTTTAATCTTAATTCATTGAATGAGTTGGGTGAATTCAGGTAAAGATATAAACTATAGTTTACAAATACATGTTGATGGTACTCAGCTGTACTTCTTAACCCTGAGCGGAACTGGAGATGACATTGAAATGCTATCTCTATGCCTGGAGGCTTTGAGGGTCTGAATGAGGAAAAACAGGCTTGGCCTGAATACCATTCCAGATTGGATGTGCAGATTGGATGTCTGCTCAAAAGCAGTCATATTCCATCTTTGCTTCTGGACTGGGTAACACTCTCCTGGACTGAAATATCCCAAAAGTGCTTTTCCAAAAGGCAACTGAACTTCCTTGGTTTTTTTCTTGGAAAACGTTCTGCAGAACTGAAGAAGCTTGTTGGATGAGAAGCGAAACATTTTCAAAGAAAA
>JALGBA010001137.1:0-370000 GCA_023970755.1 Azemiops feae | reverse complement strand
TTGTGGCAACCCCTGAGATATTGGAATACTGCTATCATGATAAGATGGGCGAAAAATTTTGGATATAATATAGAATTAGAAAAATGGCAAAATTTATGGGAAAGAAATTACAAACTGACAATGTCAACTTCCTACAAAGAAAATGTATACAAAATGTTTTATAGATGGCAGTTGCCACCAGCAAGACTAGCAAAAATGTTTAAAAACATGTCAGATAGATGTTGGAAATGTAAAACAGAAGTCAGGCACCTATTATCATGTTTGGTGGACATGTGACAAAGTAAAGAGTTATTGGGAAAAGATACATATCTGGCTAGAAAAGATGTTGGGAGAACACGTAGATTTTAAACCTGAACTTTTTTTATTAGGTATAATGCCAGAAAAGACTAACAAACAAAGCTTATATTTGATTTTGCATGTCACAACAGCGGCAAGAATTATATTTGCGCAATACTGGAAAAATGAAGGAATACCATCAGATGAAGAAATAATCAAAAAAATACTAGAATGCGCAGAGATGGATAGACTGACTAAGAGACTGAAAGAAAAAGAAGAAACGGAATATTATCAAACTTGGGACTTATTTTATCGATAGCTAGAGGAAAGAATAAAGGACTAGGAATTAAATATGTATTCGCGAATGTAAACTCAGACAGCACGTTGGTTGAAAAATTATTACTGAATGTATGGGGGGGAAAACTAATAAAAACTTTTACAAAAAAAACCCAAAGTGGTAGTGGTTACCTACATGGCTTGGGAGTGCGGTACCCGAGGGATTGCCTTTTTTCCAAGAGTCTGTACCCATCCAACTAGGTCAAGCAGAATGGGCATGCTTCAGATCCCATCAGCCAAAGAGCGTTGGCTGTCAGGGACCAGAAGGAGAGCCTTTTCTGCAGTGGCCCCTGCTCTCTAAAACATCCTCCCTTCGGAGAGCAGAATGGTCCCAACCCAGTTAGCCTTTTGTAAGGCCTTAAAAACCTGGCTATGTTCCTGAGCCTGAGGCGCTGAATGTGGCAAGGACCACGTTTCCTAGCTATATTGCTAACGGACCAAATATTTTGCTCTGGTGTATCACGAATTGGATGCTTTTAATGGTTTTTTTTAAAAAAAACACTTATTTTACTGTTTTTATTATTTCAAAAAGTTTTTTAAACTTTTAATTTTGTGAACTGTAAACTGCCCAGAATTCTTGACTGAGATGAGCAGCCATAGAAATTGAACAAACAAACAAACAAACATCACCAGCCCATACAAGACAGGATTACAGTAAGATTATCCAGTGGTGCAGTAGAACTTTTCTCCCTTAGTTTGATGTGACTGAGAGCCAGTCTCAAGATATGTCAACTATGTTGTGACCCATTTCCTTGGAGAGAAGTCAGGTCCTCGCTGGCTCTGGACACAGGGGAAACAGGGAAAGGAAAGGGATTGGAAATAAGGACAACAAATTTCATACAGGTGTTATTTTTCACAGACTCAAGGTTCGGTGGAGGGTTAGCGTCAGCAAAGGAAAAGGATCATAGAGGAGAGCCTTATTGATATGCTTAAATAGACTTATATGATCACCAATCTCACAAATGTAATTCTGGACAGCTAACAAAAATTAAAATTGTAACCCAAAGGGGGGTGGCGGAATGTCATATGATTTTCATACTCTAAACCAAGTTTGTATGATTTGTTTGGAAGTTAAGTATCTGCTTTTTAACTGTCCCATAAACTCAATGGAGTTTCCTAGAAATGGTCATAAGAATTCCTTCCTTCCTTCCTTCTTTCCTTCTTTCCTTCTTTCCTTCTTTCCTTCCTTCCTTCCTTCCTTCCTTCCTTCCTTCTTTCTTTCTTTCTTTCTTTCTTTCTTTCTTTCCTTCCTTCCTTCCTTCCTTCCTCCCTCCCTCCCTCCTTCCTTCCTTCCTTCCTTCCTTCCTCCCTCTCTCCTTCCCTTCCCTTCCTTTCCCTTCTCTCCATCTCTTTTTTTCTCTAGCTACATCCTTCCATGAAATGTCTGTTTATTTCCTGCTTTTATTTATTTGGTTTTCTTTCCGTATGAATACTACTGGAGCCTCAAGATCTAATGAGATATGACTTATCTTCTTGCAAAACATTCTTAACAGCAGCTCCAACTTCCTGCTAGAGAACCAATTACAGCACCAGAAGTTACAAAGGTTGGTCAGTCCCATAACTGTCTCTATAGTTACTGTTAACTTCAAGGAAGCAAGATCTCCCATTCTCTTCTAAAGCACAAGGTAAGTGGCATGCATAAATCCTATGTCAATCCTTTTACAGATTGTTTTCTGTCAATGTTTCAAAGAATTTGAGGGTTGACTAGAATTCTCCCTGAAGGGAAGTCTACTTACAGTGTAACAAAGCTTACTTTATAAAAATTGTAAAATTAAAGTCAAGCCTGGGATTGATTTTGTTTTTCTACACTATGTGTCTTTTTAAAGGCACAGGCATGCAAATCCATACCGGGAGAAAGTGGGCTTCTCAAATATTTTGTGCAAGTTAAAAAAAAGTTAGATGGGAAAAGGTTTTACGTACTGTAGCAGCTTAGCCACAAAAGAAGGGACATGGTTTACAAAACGTAGGAAGAACAGGATTGAATTTCAAGTAATGTTGGACTAAAGTCACACCTGTGTCATACCTCTGTGTGTGGAATTTAAGTGGAATTTACTTGTTTGGCCAACTGTGCTCGGAAATTGAAAAGGTAGATACTGAGAGGGGCGGCAGATGTTTGAAACTTAGTCATGTGGCAGTTCAGTCCATGTGGATTCACTGACAGGTGTCAATCAGCCCCGATGTGCCAGTTGTCGACAGGTGACAAGGAAACTGTACACTAGTT
Organism: Azemiops feae; assembly: GCA_023970755.1. NCBI lineage: Eukaryota > Metazoa > Chordata > Lepidosauria > Squamata > Viperidae > Azemiops > Azemiops feae. The sequence goes on along the minus strand of JALGBA010001137.1, from coordinate 367,167 downwards.
TGGGGATTCTGTTTTAGGCTACAGGTAGGGTCCATGCTGAGAGATCCCTCGGGTTGCCGCCATGATCTTACCCTGTTTAGCAAAGGATCCGTGTCTTCGTATCTGCAAATATGAAGCCTACCTTTAAAGAGAGCCAGTTTGATGTAGTGGTTAAGGCATCAGGCTAAAACCCCAAAAAACATGAGTTCTAGTCCCGCCTTAGGCACGAAGCCAGCTGAGTGACCTTGGGCCAGTCACTTTCTCTCAGCCCTAGGAAGGAGACAATGACCAACCCTTTCTGAAAAACTTGACTAAGAAAACTGCAGGGACTTGTTCAGGCAGTCTCCTAGAATTGGACAAGATTGAAAGGTGGGGGGGGGGCAGGAAGTAGCTGTGTGGTTTAGGAATTTGTGCAAGCCAAGGCTGTCAGTTAGAGCCCCGTGCCCTGTGCAAAACTAGAAAATGGATTGTCTCTCTGGCTAAATTAAGTATGTGGTTGTCAGAAGGCACCCGTTCTTTGCCCGTTCTCGGTTCCTGCTAGGAGTTCCAATAAAATTAGCCAGACAATCAGCGAAGGTCAAAGTATGTTTACTCAATCCAAAATTGTAGCTTTGGAGGGGTGGCTCTGCTAGACCTGCCTTTCCATCCCCTTTCTATGGGTTTTTTTGTTTAAAGACGTAGCCAATCAGTATCAATAGAATAGAATGGATGTGTTTGCTTATTGAACAATAGTTCCAATTCTATCACCGTGATCGTTTTCCTCCTGTGTAAACCTTCCTTCTTTTCATATTCTGTTAAATCATGTTTCCTTATCTTAAAAGTGAAAGCAGGTCTCTTTTTAAGAAGACAACCATTTGTCTGAAACGTTATAGGGTTTCCTGCTTGAGCAGTGGGGCGGGGGTTGGACTAGAAGACCTCCAAGGTTCCTTCCAACTCTGTTATTCTATTATTCAGATGCCTCCATATTTAAATATATGTCTCCTTATCTGGAGCTAAGGGTTGTTTTATCTTTCCTACACATGTGTTTTCCATATATACTGTATGTCGTCCGTTATGTGGGTATGTATCTGATGTCTCTCTAGAAGTCAGCTTTTATAAAATGGCATTTCTCCTGCCTATTCACTACCGCTTGTATTTGGGAACTGTCCTTTAGCTTAACCCGGGGCAGTAGTAGACAACTAACTCCAAGGATTCCCATTTTAATTTTCTTCAAAGCCTTGATAGCCAATATTATTAAACTACAGGTAGTCCTCGACTTACAACTGTTTAGTGACTGTTCAAAGTTACAATGGCACTGGAAAAAGTGACTTGGGATCATTTTTCACACTTATGACCCTTGCGGCATCACCGCGGCCACCGTGATCAAAATTCAGAGGCTCGGGAATTAGCATGTATTTATCCCAGGGTCACGTGATCCCGTTTTTGCAACCTTCTGATAAGCAAAGTCAACGGGGAAGCCAGATTCACTTAACAACCAGGTTTACTAATTTAACAATGGCAGTGATTCACTTAACAACTGTGGCAAGGAAGGCCATAAAATGGCGGCAAAGTTCACTTAACAATGGTCTTACTTAGCACTGAAAACTACGATCAGTTGTGGTCGTACTACTGTATTCCCAGAGCTCCGTTGTTGGGAGGTATAGCTCAGAAACATGCAAAGATCCTATCTTTCCTTCTCCAACCATTGTGGAAAATTAAAATGCAGCTGCTAGAGTCCCAGGGGGTAGGCAACCTTGACTCTTTTATGACTCGTGGACTTCAACTCCCAGAATTCCTGAGCCAGCATGGCTCAGCTTGGAAACTCTCCCTTTCCCCTCAGCATGGCTGGCTCAGGAATTCTGGGAGTTGAAGTCCACAAGTCATAAAAGAGCCAAGGTTGCCTACCCCTGACTCAGCTAGACCCAAGTCAAGAAGACTTGAGTCTCCACGCCACTTGGGGGTCCCAAGAGCCAGACAGAAGCCAAACAGTTGCTCAAGAAGGACATATAGTAACATTAGTCACTCAAGTCTTCCTATCATCTGCTCTCCTCTAAAACATTTTCTCTAATACCGTTCTTCTTCCTCTTCTACCATCAGTTTCACTGCTCAGCTGATCTTCTCTGATTGTATGTACTTATTTGCTATCTCTTTTTGTTGGCTTCCTCTTTTTTTATTAGGACACTTTCTTTCTCCCAGACCACAAGATTTCACATACCGCAACCAGAACTTCTTGAAAGTGTTCTGTCCCAATCAGTTCTGCTCTTAATTGTTTCTCATTTTCTTTTCCCAGTTTTCTTTTCTTTTTTTCCCCATCCACATATGACTTGACATTTCAAATCCGTTCAAGCTTCCATCTCTGCATCTTCATTAAACTTTTGCTAGGAAAAACCAGGCTGGACGTATCTGGAGGACATCTATGGAGGACGTCTATGGAAGAGTCTGGGGATTCGTGATGTTTTTATTTCTTTCCTGCTTTACTTGATTCTCATTCTTGTCCATCAGTGGCTTGTCACCGCTTTCAATTCTGCGCTTCCCTTTTCTGATCAAGGGTTTCAAACTACAGGTAATCCTTGACTGATGGCCACAATCGGACCAGAATTTCCACTGCTAACTAAATAATATTGGTTGTTAAGTGAATCATGTCCAACTTTATAACCTTTTTTTTTTTTGCCTTGGGTGTTGAGTGAATCACATGGTTGTTAACTGAATCCAGCTTCCCCCACTGACTTTGCTTGTCATAAGCCAGCTGGGAAGGTCTGAAATGGCAGTCACGTGATCCCGGGATGCTGCGACTGTCCTAAACACACGCTAGTTGCCAAGTGCCAAATTTTGATCACGTGACCATTAAGATCGTAAGTGTGAGTGAGGACTAGTCATAAGTCACTTTTTTCTGTGCTACTGTAATTTCGAACAGTCATTAAACAAATGGTTGTAAATTAAGGACTATCTGTGCAGGGTGGATTTCAGCTTTTCTAGGCTCACTCTATATTGCCGAATATTTTTAGGCGACCCAAAGGAGGAAGCAGGAAATCAAAAACCAACAAAAACCTAGATTTCCATCTGGGATATAAATCTTTCTACCCTGTGATACAGGTAGTCCTCCACTTATGACCACAGTTGAGACCAGAATTTCTGTTGCTAAGTGAAACAGAAAGTGTTAAGTGAGTTTTGCCCCATTTTACGACTTTTCTTGCCATAGTTGTTAAGTGAATCACCGCAGTTGGTAAATTAGTAACATGGTTGTTAAGTGAATCTGGCTTCCCCATTGACTTTGCTGGTCAGAAAATTGCAAAAGGGGATCACATGACCCCTTGGGACACTGCAACCGTCATAAATACGAGTCAGTTGCCAAGCGTCTGAATTTTGATCACGTGACCATGGGGATGCTGCAATGGTCATATGTGTGAAATCACTTTTTTTCAGTGTCGTTGTAACTTTGAATGGTCACTAAATGAACTGTTGTAAGTGGAGGACCACCCGTATAACTCTGACCTCTTGACCCTGGCTTGTCATAGAAAAAAATAATTAAGAAAAACCAGTTGTCTTTATCAGCAAAGGGGGAAAATATTGAAGATCCATATTAAGGCAGTCCTTTTATGAGAAAAAGAAAAGTTCCGAGTTTCCAAAATTTCTTCATCAGGGAAGATAATGAAACTATTCCCAGCATGACTGGATAGGAGAGGAAGGAGTTGAGTTGCTGGCTGGGGAATTCTGGAAGTTGAAGTTGCCAAGGTTGAGAAACATTGCTTCTCAAGATGTGCTAGAGTAATTTGCAACCATTAAATCTTACTAGGTACCGAAGTCATGGAAGATTTTATCCATCTCTCCCCAAAGCTATTACTCATGGGATTATCCATTGCAAGTGATGGACCAACAGATTCCTTGTCAATAAATAAAATTTCCCAACTTTCCTACCCAAACCATAACATCTAAAGTGGCACTAACCTCACTTTTTAATCAATTATAAGTTAGGTTCTAATTGGGGTTAGTGCTGAGCAGAGAAATTCTGCAACATGTCTACCATGTCTAAAATGCGTTTGATTTTGAATTTTTTCATTGAAGAGAGTTTTGGAAAAATGTTCATAGATGAATGCCATATTTTGGCAGCTGGGCATTCATGGGTTGGACAAGGGTTATATAAATAATTTGTGTTTCTCTGTCTGGACATCTCTGCCATTGCAAGCAAAATCTTTCATGTCCAATATAATTCCTGAAAAAGTCTAGGAGGAGAGTTTAGAACAGAGGTCCCCAACCTTTTGGGCACCAGGGACCGGTTCCATGGAGAGAGGTTTTTCCGTGGACCGGAGGGGGTGTGGGTTTGTGTGCTGCCGCATCCTACGGATGGCGCTTTGCTTGTTTGTGTGGACCAGTTGCTGGCATGCTGCGGCCCGGTACCGGTCCACGAACTGGGGGTTGGGGACCCCTGGTTTAGAAGACTTATAGAGTTCAATTTTTCCTGGCAAGAGTACTATAGTACTTATTAAAGGAAGACCCATCCTTGATAAACCGGAAATATTCAGTTAAATTAAATAATCACCTAATTTCCCTTCCGGCAAATTAGTTGGAGAATTTTCCAACGCCATTTGTAAAACAATCAGAGACAGTTTTGCAAGATGGAAGACTATCGTTTTTATGGCAGCCCACTTACTTTATTCCTCTTGTTTGCAAGTTATAAAAGAAATTAACGTTTAGCAAAGTTAAAGAGATAGAGCACCAGGAGTACAATAACTTATGATTTATTTCAAGCAATAAAGTAATTACTCTATTGTAAATTAGGTCAGGGAAGGAATTTTTTTCGTTAAGTTTGCTATGTTTTCAGCATTTTGAATACTTTCAAGGTTAAGATTTTCCCTTGTGAAATAGCCATATCTGCTTTGAAATCTTGTATGTAATGATTTGATGTCTGTATTTTTCGTCTAATAAATTGTTCAAGATCACAATTATTATTTACTTGACTAGAACACTGGAGGGATGGGAAAACAGCAGAGAAGTGGCATAATACCCAGGTAATCCTTGACTTACAAACACAGTTTGGACCAGGATTTCCACTGCTAATCAAAGCACTTGTTAAGTGAGTCATACATAATTTTATGACCTTTTTTTTGCCAAGGTTATTAAGCGAATCAATGCAGTTGTTAAGTAAATCATGCCTTTGTTAAGCAAATCTGTCTTCTCCCATTGACTCTGTGTGTCAGACGCCGGATGGGAAGGTAGCAAATGGTGATCACGTAACTCTGGGACACTTCAACTGTCATACATACATGCTGGATGCCAAGCACCCAAGTTTTGATTGGGTATTTGCAGAGCTATTGCAATGGCCCTAAGTGCGAGGAGCAGCCATGTCACTTTTTTCCACTGCCATTAAAACTTTGAGAAGTCACTAAACAAATGATTGCAAGTCGAGGAGTACCTGTATGGGTCTAATCTTCAGAAATTTCAGGGGATTCAAAAAAGTCAAGATAGTAAGCTGTGACCATGCAATTTCAACATGCATGATCATCTTGAATCATTTTGACCCTCTCCTTGTACACTACACTGAATGTTTGAATAGGGGCAATAATCTTCATAAGACGTAGTGGTCTGGTATAAATTCTTATCTCATCTATTTCTCTCATTTATTTCTCTCACTGGTCACCATATCACAAAAAAAGATGTTGAGTGTTTGAAAAAAAAAATCAGAGAAGAGCAACTAAGATGATCAAAGGCCTGGAGACTAAAACATACGAAGAATGGCTACGGGACTTGGGTTTGGCTAGTCTAAAGAAAAGAAGAAATAGGGGAGACATGATAGCAGTGTTCCAGTATCTGAGGGGCTGCCACAAGGAAGAGGGGGTCACGTTATTTACCAAAGCACCAGAGGGAAGGACGAGAAACAATGGTTGGAAACTGATCAAAGAGAGAAGCAACCTGGAACTAAGGAGAAACCTCCTGACAGTGAGGACAAACAACCAGTGGAACAGCTTACCCCCCAGAAATTGTGGGCGCTCCATCACTGGAGATTTTTAAGAGGATACTGGACATTCACCTGTCTGAGATGGTGTAGGTTCTCCTGCTTGACAGGGGGCTGGACTAGAAGACCTCCAAGGTCCTTTCCAGCTCTATTCTATTCATCTGTCAAATCAGTTTGAGAGAAATAACTTCATTCTCAACTGCAGTGTGGGAAAATGCCAAGAGGTCAATGTATGGCCCTCTTGAGAAATTTGCCATGTCCCGTTTCAGAGTAAGGATGCCATGAGAAAGATTGAAGTGACACTTGCTGGGCGTCAGGCTTGTCCCAACTTGGTTCTTAGGAAAGAAAGACCCTCGACTCCATGGTTGAAGTGAAAGTTTCACTTTTACTGAGCTCAAGCGGCTACAGCATAAGCAAAGCTGGATCTGAATATTCCCGTGCAAAGCCTCTGTTTTTCCCCTCATCCTTCCCCCCCCCTCCCCTTGACCAGTCCACTAGTGTCCAATCACGTTCGTTTTAGATGTTTTGAGAATGGCTTTGAGCTTTTGGGAACGGCCTCTTTGATGTAGTTTCGCATTCCACTCTCCCTGGTTGGCTGCTTTGTTCCGGTTTGACATCTCTGGTTTCTGTCACCCTGTCATTCCCTCCCTTCCTCCCCTTGTCAATTCTCCCTTCCTCATCCTCCTCTCTCCTCCCCTGCGTTTTATGGCAGGATGTCAGTGAAGCTGAGTTATACTGGAGATGGCAAGTCTGACACTGGGTTTTGGCTAAGGAAAAGAAACCACTTCCTGGACTTGTGGGATTTAATTGTTGTTGGAGATAATAGGCAATTTTTAATCATTTGGCAGCTCTGGTTTTTTTTTAACCTCCTTTGATAAACTGGGCATCTTACAATTGGCTAGGGCTGTAAAATGAACAAATGAACTAAAAATAAAACACTATGAAACTTGGAACAGTAAATAGAATTACAGAGTAAGGGAATAAAAGTATAACAAGGCCAATCTTTGCATAAACAATTCAGAAACCTTTCTCGACAAGTTCATGCAGAGTTCAAGCACTCTGTCTCAAATCCAGAGGGAAAACCAGGTCTTCAAGAGCCTATGGAAAATTAGCAGGGTCAGCGCATCTGAATCTTGGAGAAAATAGTCCCAAAGGTGCTTTTTTAAGAGGCAACTGGACTTTCTTGTTTTTCTTTGAAGATGTTTCGCTTCTCATCCAAGAAGCTTCTTCAGCTCTGACTGGATGGTGGGGAATGGAAGGATCCCTACCATCCAGTCAGAGCTGAAGAAGCATCTTGGATGAGAAGTGAAACGTCTTCAAAGAAAAGCAAGAAAGTCCAGTTGCCTCCTGAAAAAGCACCTTTGGGACAACCATGACCTGGATGACTGAGAATCTCCATAGACACTTGGAGAAAATAATGGCCCATGGATCAGGCTTTGAGACATAGGGTTTCACAGGTGATAATGTTCATAGAAGGGACCTGAAGCCTGTTCATCCTCCCAGATCTCATGGAACAAGTAGAGACATTTGCAGACAGGTAGGCTCACAAATAACTCTGCCTTGTGCCACGAACCAATAATTGAAATGTCCCAAAGGTGCTTTTTCAAAAGGCAACTGGACTTCCTTTGTTTTGCTTGAAGACATTCCGCTTCTCATCTAAGAAGCTTCTTCAGCTGTCCTTTAGCTCTTAAAGAAGCTTCTTGGAAGTTTCAACTGAAGTTGTTCTTCAGTTCTTGAAGAAGCTGCTTGGAAGAGAAGCAAAACATCTTCAAACAAAACAAAGAAAACCCAGTTGCCTTTTGAAAAAGCACCTTTGGGACAACCATGATCTGGACGACTGAGAATCTTCATAGGCAATAATTTAAATAGTTTTCAAGGACAACCTCATGTAAAGTGCACTGGAGTAGTCCAAACAGAAGATGACCGGGGTGTGAGTGACTGAGAGAATGGCACACATTTTGCACACAAGGAAGATCTGTGTAAAGGTTCTCCTGATCAGGGTTGCCACCTACTCTTCCATCAGACAATATATAATATAAGACATAAGACAATATATACCAGTTCTATTCTGGGGTAGGGCAACCTCATCAAGAATTAAAGGAAGAAAATCCCCAGAACCAAGGGACCCCAGAACACCAGGTCAGAACTAGAAACCTTGAAAATTACAATCACTCAGTCTTACCTGAGTTGAACCAAAGCCTCTTCTTCTCTATCCAGACCCCCACAACCTCCAGAATCTTAATAGTATCACATGGACAACCTAGGACAGAGATGCGTGGCTGATTATCATTGGTATGTTGATAGTATCTGTTCCCATACTGATGAATGACCTCACCTAACAATCTCATTTACGTATTAATTAGAAGCTGGGAGATAGTAAAGCTCAGAAGGACTCTAGAGAAGAAGAGAGTAGTGCTACTTCTCTCTCCACTACTAATATTGACTGGAACTACCCTGAGCAGAACCATTACAGCACCATGCCTCCCACTCCGAAACCTCAAAGCTGGTCTAGAAGGAAACCATGACCAATATCAAAAGCTGTTGAGAAATCAAAGAAAGATGTCCTTGGTACTCTCTGAACTTGGTTGTTTTCTTGCAGGCATTTCATTACCCAAACTAGGAGCCCTGGTGATGTTACCTAATTTGGATAATGAAACATCTGCAAGAAAACAACCAAGCTCAGAGAGCACCAAAGATCCCTCATTTCAATCTTGAGCTACAAATATTCTCCTTTAAATCAGGAAGAGTTAGGATACACTATCCCCATCCTGATCCCACCAAAGGACAATACACATGCAATCGGTGCCCTCTCAGTACTACAAAGTAGACAATGTGGGGCTGATCCTGGTATGGGAAGAGGTTGAATGATTGGTCTCAAAGCTGAATGTGTACGCTCAAAAAATGTTGAAACAGGAAGCACTGGGGATGGGTTACCTTATGTCAGTGATGGCGAACCTTTTAGAGACCAAGTGCCCAAAAACTGGCCCCACCCCCGCTCCGCCCCACCCTGCCTGCCCGCAGGGCCACTCACCGCCTCCAGGGCCCGCCGCAGATCGCCCAGGCAGCCCAGCAACGCCATGGCGGCCATGCCCTCTGCCCGCGCCCCGCAACATCAACTGTGCGCGATGGGGTGTGAGGGCAGAGTCTTGTCTACGCTGCCCGGCTGCCATGTCCTTGGCTGCGCTGCTCTGCATGGGCCACGCTCGGGGGCGACTCTCCTCCAGGGGGGCTGCTGGTGAGGAGGGGGTCGCGGGTGGAGGCAACACTGGGGCAATGGCACGTGTGCCCACAGAGAGGGCTCCGAGTGCCACCTCTGGCACCTGTGCCACAGGTTCACCACCACTGCCTTATGTGATCCATTCACACAATCTGGCTCGCCTAGCCATCCCTTGTAGTTCTTTACCCTAAACTTTGCTTTTTTTTTCCCAAATGGAAAAATCTATGAGAGTTATAAAGGGCACCCACTAGAGTGCCCTTCATACTCCGGTTCCTGGGGGGAAATTGTTCATTGATCAAATCACAGCCCCACTAGTAGGACCTCTAGCTGATCAGATAATTGGGGAAAGCATTTCTCCCTTCAGTGACACATCCTTATGCCAATGTCTAAGGGCATGGAGGTTGATTATGTCAACTCACTCTTAATGAAATGTACTCTACCCTAGCGATGTCCAGCCTTGGCAACTTTAAGACTTGTAGACTTCAACTCCCAGAATTCCCCAGCCAGCATGTCCACAGGTCTTTAGTGTTGCAAAGGCTAGACACCCCTGCTCTACACATACCAAAGAAAAAAAAATTCCCTACAAATCAGATGGTTGGTTCCTGATGAAATCTGAACGTATATATTCATTTCTCATTATACATCCTTTAACAATCCGTAGTTTTTCCCTTATTTGCATTTATTTCAAGTTTTCTGGCAGTGGCTTCATTACAAAGACATTAACTTTTCCACTGTGGCTGAGCTTCTCAGGACAAGCAGATGAGACTGTCCCTAACTGGAGCTATAGTTCTGCATTTTCTGGCCCCCTCCCACAGTATATTTTATAATCTTTCTTTATAAAATTAGCTAGAGGGCAGCGTTCTCTTAAGGAGCCTACAACCTTGATTTTGTTTAAACAGATAGATCCGTTTGAAGTTAATCTCCCCATACTCTGTTGCTGGGTGGATATGGGTATGGATGGATATACATTGCTAGAATGTTTGCTGAGGTAGAAAGATAAACAAATTTGTAATGTTTATATTTCAGTCAACCAGAGTATCAAGCCCTTTCCACAAAAATGTTTTATATTATTTAGAAAAATAGGCAGTCTATTTTTTCTTCTTTCCCTCTTCACTTGTTTTCTAACAGTTCCTTTCTACTTACCATCCATTCATCCATCTCTCTCTCATCTCTCATCTCTCATCTATCTGTCCGTCCGTCCGTCTGTCTATCTATCTATCTATCTATCTATCTATCTATCTATCTATCTATCTATCTATCTATCTATCTATCTATCTATCTATCTATCTATCTATCTATCTATCTATCTATCTATCTATCTATCTATCTATCTATCTATCTATCTATCTATCTATCTATCTATCTATCTATCTATCTATCTATCATCCATCCACCCACCCACCCACCCACCCACCCACACAAACACCTTTTGATACTTCTGCAAATGTTGAACTTTTCTTAAATTATTCATGAACTCTTCTTGGGAGTAAATAATTCTATTTAACTGCCAAAAGACCTGTCCCCTAGGATGTCCACAAGGGATGGAGACAAAAGATGTCCTGTAGGCCAGGGCTTTTCAACCAGTGGTACGGGTACCACCTGTGGTACATTGGCACCTGGCAGGTGGTACGTGACCATCCTAGAAAAGTGGTAGTGGGGGAGAGGAATGAGCTGAACCGGTGGCAGCACCGCACAAGCCTGAGCGAGAGATGGCTGGAGCTGCAGGGCTGTCAGGGCTCAGCGGAAGCGCCAGGATCAGCGCCAGGCTCCAGCTGGAGCTCGGCGCTGATCCTGGTGCTGCTGAGCCCTGAAGAAGCACCAATCAGCTGGAAAGCAGCACTGATCCTGGCGCTTCCGCTGAGCCCAGAGGAAGCGCCGATGAGCTGGAATGTTGCAGCATCTCCAGGGTCTTGTGATTTACATTCAGATGCTTGGCAACTGATTCATATTTATGACGGTCACAGTGTCCCAGGGTCATATGAAGTGACTAAAACCTGCTGCAACCACCCAGCAGACGGGGGGGGGGGAATAAAAACCAAACACCCCCACCCCACCCCCGCTGCCAATCCTCAACAGAAATGCTCACAACAATGAAAACCTCGGACAGGAGGAAGAGCGCCCCCGGGCGGGCAGGCAGGTGTCTTCCTCGGCTGTGGCTTGGGGGGGCACTTTTTTCAGTGCCATTGTAACTTCGAACAGTCACTAAGCGAACTGTTGTAAGTCGAGGATTACCTGTACTTTATCACTTTTTTCCTTTTTTTTTTTTGGTCATCAAGTTTTTGACACCTTGCTAGGCGACTGGTGGTACTCGGATGTTGCCATATCCTAAAAGTGGTACTACAATGGGTGAAAAGGTTGAAAAGCCCTGCTGTAGGCAACATATTTAAAAAGGAACTGGGCTTGGGTTGTGTGGTCTTGCTTGCCATTTTGCCTTGCTTCCCAGGGGCCTCTACTGGACTTGGAGCCTAAAGAACCTCATCTGTTTACCAGATAAAACTGAGCTGTGGTCAGGGTTGAGGTTAGCTGAGGAGAAAGTGTCAAATCTCTGGGAAGAGAAGTCTGTTATGAAACTGTCTGCATGTGGTCAGAACCACAAAACTTTACTAACTGTTCTGTGTCACATAATTTTTATTTATTTAATGTACATGCTGCCCACCTCACTGTTGAAACGAGAGATTTACAGAATGATAAAAAGATAAGATATAAAGCAATTGAAATTAAAACAGATTTAAAAGAGACTGAAAACCAAGAGGATGGCTGACATCATGGTGGGGGGGGGGTCTTCTCTCTGTCACAGTGGTCCCCACTCTTTCTGGCACCAGGGACCAGTTTTGTGGGAGACAATTTTTCCACGAACCGAGGGAAGAGATGGTTTTGTGCGCAACTAGATCCTGCGTATGCACAGATGAAACTGCACTCGCTTGCCCACCACTTGCGTGCCCCAGTTCCTAACAGGCCACAGACCAGTACCAGTCCATGGCCAGGGGTTGGGGACCCCTGCTCTATCACCTGAGCCACTCCCAGCATAAAGCACCCTAATCAGGGCCCCAGACTGCTCCAGAAGACCAAAGGGGTGGGGGTGGACTTCACCTTCACCTTATAACATGTTTTGCACACTAGAAATCCATATAAAGGAGAGATAAATGCTACAATCTGAGCTTGCTGGGGTTTTTTGCAGATTTCATTACCAAACCAGGTAACGTCATCAGTGCACTAGTTTGATAATGCAATATCTGCAAGGAAACCACCAAGCTCAGAGGGCACCAAGGACCCAATAGTTTAATCCTGAGCTACAAATATTCTCTTCTATCAATAAATGGTACATTTTATTTAATCTCCACTCTAATTCTGTTTTGATATCTCCAGATTATTTCTGCTGTAAACTGTAATGCAAACTTTCCTTGGAAATATCAGCAATAAAAAAGATGTGTCCTTTGGGTGCAGTAGGTTGTTGGTCACTCCTGCAGAAATTAATGTTCCTTCAAGATATCGCCTTTCCCAGACATAGAGTTATTCTGTACCTATCGTCTAAGTGGGCCTAGTAATCCAGCAAAATTAAAATCCTAGACATTGTAGTATACTGATATACCTATATCAGGTATGTATACAAGCCACTTTCCTACAAGATCTTGCTTCTTGTTCTTCTGGTTGTGATGGTTTCATATTTATTTAGGTGAGGTTTTATTCATGATTTTGAAAATGGTGCTGAAATTTGATACAGGCTTGATTCCAAAGAGTTTAAATGAAAGAAATACTAAATAAACAAAAGTGGTTCACAGCTCAAAGCACATTGCATTTATTACATTTCTAGGCAACTGGTTCTTAGCAGCTGTTTTCCACGTCCACAAGAAACTCACACTGGAGATATTCTTGGGATATAGCCAGGTTTCTTGGCCTTTAAGCTGTGCAGACTGCAACTCCCAGGATCTCTTGGTCAGCATGCTGGAGGATTCTGGGAGTTGAAGTCCACTCAGGTCAAAGTTGAGAAACACTGGGATAAATTAAAATAGTCATAGTATGGTTTAAACCCAACACATTCCTCATACAGGTATAGCCACTACTTCTGCAACAAACCCTCTTTAGATCTTCTCAAAAGGGTCTGAAGTGGATTCCTTGGACTGAGCTAGCAGGGGTCTCCAAACTTGGCAATTTTAAGACTTGTGGACTTCAACTCTCAGAAGTCCTCAGCCCGGCTGGGGAATTCTGGGAGTTGAAGTCCACAAGTCTTAAAGCTGCCAAGTTTGGAGACCCTTGAGCTAGCACGTTAGGATGCTGGTTGGAATTATTTATTTAATTTTAAAATATCGTGTTCTTTCTCTTCTTCTGAATTAGGAGCCCTCAAGATGAATCCTCAGGTAGTTATGAGCCAGCCACAGATGGTGATGGTCCAACATCAGAGCCCTGAATGGCAAACAGGCTTACTCGATTGTTTCAATGATTGTGGAGTGTGTAAGTATCTCAGGGTGGAGACAGTTTTAGACTTGTTGGGACTCTTGAGTAAATCTTGGAGATTATTATGGTGGAAATAAATTTTCATTGGCATTGTGATTATGTTTACTAAAGGTAGGGCTACTGTACTTTGCTTGGGAACAGTAAGATCAATGTATTCTCTGGAAATAAATTCCATTTTTAAAAGTATGATTAAGTGAATTGCCACCATGCTAAAGGGCAACTTCTGTTTTAACCATATTTGTTCCTACAAGCATGCTTTCAGTTGGATAAAATGGGCCTTGTGTCAGGTGTGCAAATTATGATTAGCACAACCACTTATATCACCTTGTATCACAGATGTGTGAACAGAGGCTCCTTCCAGAAAAAAAATATATACCTTAAAATTTATTTATTACATGAATGGGCTCTAAAGTATCTCAATAGATTTCTATTACTATGGGAATCAGTTCCCCTTTTATGCAATTTTGGAAGAACAAGGGAAAATCCATCTCATTCTCCAATTTTATGTTGACTTGGCTCCTGTGGACAAAAGATAAATAAAGAGAGATGAAGTATGCATGGCCTTTTGCTTCCAGTTTTTTTAATGTTATGCCTCTAAGAAAACTACAGGAATTTTATACCCATCGTGAGATCTAAAAACTGAAGGCAGAGAAAAAAAACACCATTTGTAACCGCCTTATACAGCTTTTCTCATCCTGCTATCCTCCAAAGCAGGCATCGGGAACTATGGCCCTTTTATGACTTGTGGGCTTTAACTCCCAGAATTCCTGAGTCCCAGCCAGCTTCCTGGCAGCTGAGATCGACATATGGTGACTGGACAATTCTGGGAGTTGAAGTCCACGAGTCATAAAGGGGCCACAGTTCCCCACCTCTACTCTAGAGCAATATTTCTCAATCTTGACAACATTAAGAGGTGTGGATTACAACTCCCAGAATTCTCCAGTCACCATATGTCAATCCCAGCTTCCAGGAAGTTGGCTGGGAAATTCTAGAAGTTGAAGTCCACACCTCTTAAAGGTACCATGATTATGAAACACCGCTCTAGATCAGTGATGGTGAACCTATGGCACGGGTGCCAGAGGCGGCATTCTGAGCCCTCTCTCTGGGCACGTACGCCATTGCCCCAGTCCTAGGCCTTCAGCTGGGTTTTATAAAACCTTTTCGCTTTAGGCCTCCGCCGCCGTGTGCAAAAAAAAAAAAAAGGTTCAATCAGTCAATTTCAACTTCTCGCGGGAAAAAAAAAGATCTTGCAAAGTTGGAATTGATTGATTGAACTTTTTAGTCCCACCCAGTCTGCCGTTACCATCGCAGCCACGCCCACCCAATGGGTCACACCCACCCAATTGGCCACACCCAGTCAATGGGCCACACCCAGTCAATGGGCCACACCCACCCGGCACCCGACGATGCATAAGTGGGCTTTGGGTTGCAGTTTGGGCACTCGGTCTCTAAAAGGTTCGCCATCACTGCTCTAGATGCTTTGTGACTCCCTGCATTGTCAGCTCCAATTCCTGGCTTAGAATCCCTTGACTTAACAAGGTCAAGTAGTTTCACAGCACTAATTACATCACCAAAGGTGCTTCTGATCCAGGTCTTTTATCTCTCCCTTGGGACTCTGGTTGATCCTGGGAAATTCAGGAGTAAGCCACAAGGAGTGCTATATACTTCCAAACATCTAACACCTGAAAGGTTATTGCCATTTTTTCCAGGTATCCCATGCAGCTTACTGAGATGCACCCATAAATGCCTGTGATGCTGTGTTCTGGATCTTCTGTAATTTCGAAGTAGTCTTCAAGGGTAGCCCCATGCAGAACACATTGCAGTAGCTCATATGGAAGGTGACTAAGGCATAGGTGACCCAGAAGAGCAATGCCCTGTATGGGAAAGGCTGCAATTGGCATACCAGTTGAATCTAGATAAAGGAACCTTGGATACCACTGCCATCTATTCAATGAACAGAGCAGAAGGACACCCAAACCTGCATTCTAGTTTTGTCTAGAGGTCTGTTACGGCTAGTCCTCAGTTAACAGTGACAATTGGGACCAGAATTGATGTTGCTAAAAGATGCAGTCATAAAGTATGTTAGCCATGTGACCATGCCACTTAGCAATGTGGCATGGCAAGGACCTTTCTGCTGCCTTCCTGCTGGCTTCCCCAGTGACTTTGCTTGTGGGAAGTTGGAAGGGAAGGTCAAAAATCGCAATCACATGACTGTAGGAACTCTGAGAGCTGGTTGTAACTACCACTTGTTCAGTGTTGTCATAAACTTCAGTGGCCGCTGAATGAGACATTTTGTTTCATAAAGAGCATGTGGTACTTTCTGGGAGAGAAATCTCTCTATGGGGTGATCTTACCATGTATCAACACTAAACTTCATCCAGATGGCATTTGCAAAGATCTCTCCTTCCTTTTCCCAGGTGTGTGTGGATGGTTTTGTCCCCTGTGTTTGGGGTGCCAAGTTGCTTCAGATATGGATGAATGCTGCCTCTGTGGCTTAAGCATGGCCCTGAGATCTGTCTATCGGACAAAATACGGCATTCCGGTGAGTAGAGGATTTCTACAGCACTTCCTTCCTGTTTTCGTTTGGATTTTGCAAACACCTTTAACCTGGTTGTCTATGGAGATTGTCAATCATCCAGGTCATGGTTGTCCCAAAGGTGCTTTTTCCAAAAGGCAACTGGATTTTCTTGGGGATTTTTTCGCTTCTCATCCAAGAAGCTTCTTCAGTTCTTTTCCAAAAGTCCAGTTGCCTTTTGGAAAAGCACCTTTGGGATTTTAACCTGGTCCTTGAATTAAACTTTTTCTTGAATTTGTACAATGCATTAAATGGCAAAAGTAGCAATGGGCGGATTTGCACAGCATTTTGAGGAGAGAAACCACGAACAGCAAAGAAATGCAGAGGGATATGTGATTCTACCCATTTCAGTTTTTCATTGTTACGGTTTTATTCAATTTGGGATTTTTTGTAAGGTTTTTTTTTTCTGACTCAGATCTGATTTGCTGGATTTGAATTTTTTAAACCAAAGGTTTCTACCAAAATGACATGTGGGTATTTAGTTGATATTTCTATCAACTTACACCAACCCAGTTTGTGTACAGAATTTTCCTAATGTAATGTGTTTTATATAGACTTTCTCTAAGTTTACCTCTTTTTTCATCGGTGAACTATATTGCCAAATTAGGAAAAGGGTAAAATTCATAATGATAACTTTTGACCTGAGCGTAGGTGTGAAAATTCATAAATCAGTCAATTGGCACACACGTACTAAACAAAAACTAAAAGAATTTTCTTCCTCATCGCTAAAAGATTAAATATCTCTGCACTAATCAAAGTTGCCTTTTTTTTTTTGGGCGTAGGAATTAATTAATTAATTGTTAATTCATTCATTAACCAACTGGAGGACTCCTTCTAGAATGGTGAAATTCAAGTCTCAGCAGTGATTATCTTGTCTGGGGTCTTCTGAAAATTGAAATCCATATATCTAGATCAGGGCTAGGCAACCTTGGCTCTTTTATGACTCGTGGACTTCAACTCCCAGAATTCCTGAGCCAAAATTGCCTACCCCTGATCTAGATGATAAGCAGTTGGAAAAGGGCGTTCTGCAGACTGAAATATTTATGCATGACATATTTGGCATGTGAACGGCTCTCGAGAATTTCGTTTGTTTATAATGTGACTCTCTCGTCGACTTGCCAAAGAATCGTTCTGCTCTTAACCTGTTTTTCTGCTTACAGGGATCCCTCCTGAGCGACTTTTTTGCAACAATATTTTGCCCGCTTTGCAGTCTTTGCCAACTCAAGAGAGACATCAATCAACGAAAAGACAGGGGAATCTTCTAGGAAGGTTTGTTCTATTCATTGGACATAATGTGCGAAGCCTCAGGCATACAATCAGAGAAACTAGGGAGGAACTGCAGCAGGTTACAAAACTGGCGTCAGTGCTTTAATGGAAGCGCAAACTCATAGGACAGTGATGGCGAACCTTTTAGAGACCGAGTGCCCAAACTGCAACTCAAAGCCCACTTGTGCATCGTCGGGTGCCGGGTGGGTGTGGCCCATTGACTGGGTGTGGCCAATTGGGTGGGCATGGCCCATTGGGTGGGCGTGGCTGCGATGGTAACGGCAGACTGGGTGGGACTAAAAAGTTCAATCAATCAATTCCAACTTTGCAAGATCTTTTTTTTTCCCGCGAGAAGTTGAAATTGATTGATTGAACCTTTTTTTTTTTTTTGCACACGGCGGCGGAGGCCTAAAGCGAAAAGGTTTTATAAAACCCAGCTGAAGGCCTAGGACTGGGGCAACGGCACGCGTGCCCAGAGAGAGGGCTCTGAGTGCCGCCTCTGGCACCCGTGCCATAGGTTCGCCACCACTGTCGTAGGATCTAAAAATATAAGAGGACATTTTTCCAGACTTCCATTACTGAGAAGTACAGTACGGTAGTCCTCGACTTACGACCACAACCCAACCCCAAATTTCCATTGCTCAGCAAGACAATTGCTAAGTGAGCTATGCTCCATTTTACAACCTTACCACAGTTGTTAAGTGAATCAGTGCTGTGGTTAAGTTAGCAACACGGTTGTGAAGCGAATCTGGCTTCCTCCTTGACTTTGCTTGTCAGAAAGTCACAAAAGGGGATCACATGACTCTGGGACACCGCAACCCCCATAAATACAGGCCGGTTGCCAAGCGTCCAACTTTTGATCATGTGGCCACGGGGATGCTGCAACGGTCATAAGAATGAAAAAGGGCCACAAGCAGTGGTGGGATTCAGCCGGTTCGCACCACTTCGGCAGAACCGGTAGCTAATTTTTTGTTGCCCAGGCCCAGAATGGACTTCCGGAAGCGGCATCCACACAGAGAACCGGTTGTTCACCTATCTGAATCCCACCACTGGCCATAAGTCATTTTTTTCAGTGCCGTTGTAGCATGATACGGTCACTAAATGAATGAACCCACTGATACAAAAAGGTCCTCAGAGATAATTAACGTTCACCATCCTAGGACAGTTGAAGGACCCGGGGAAAAAATCTTGGTGGATACAGGTAGTCCTTGACTTACAACCTACACCAAAAACTGAGAAATGGTTGCACTCTTTACTCCTGACCACAAATCCAATAAAATAGGCGTCTAGAACCCTGCCTTCTAACTTTGTATTATAGCTAATCCTCAACATCCCACAATAGGGACCAGAAAACTCATCGTTTAAGCAGTGTGCTTAAGTAAGGTATCACATTTTACTTATTTTACAACCGTTTTTGCCACGGTTGTTAACTGAGACGTCATGAGTTTATGACTTGCAGCTTCCTGCCAGTTTCCCATTACTTGATGGGAAGCCTACTGGGAAGGTCGTAAAATGAGATTGTGTGACTGCAGAACACGACAACTCCCATAAGTGTGAACGGGTTGCCAAGTGTCCAGATTGCGATCACTTGCCCGCAGGGATACTGTAATAGTCATAAATGTGGTCATAAGTCCCTTTTTTCAGCACCGTTGTAACGTCAAACGTCAGACCCTAAATGAAGAGTCAGAAGTCAAGGACATCCTGTGGTTAGATATGCTAATATTTGGATAGAGAGTACAATATTGTCAGCAAAATAGAGTAAAAAAGGTTAAAAAAAAATAGAAAATTTCCCCCTCCCCCCACCCCCTCCCCCCACCCCACCCGTGAAATAAAAGAATTAGAAATGTTTGACTTTTTCTGAATTTTCTCTTTTCTGTTTCAGGTTTGGCTGTATTCAGCAGTACATGTCCTGCCATCTCAAATCCATCTTCTGCTTCCTGATTATCTTTTATAATCAAACCAAATCATTCTTTGAAATGATTCCCAGTAAACGTGTTCTCTGGAAGATAATACACCGGACACAGAATAATACAGCATTTTAAAGAAAGATAATGTCTGCAGTTTTCTTATCGGAAATTTATTAAGATTTAAAACTAAATCTTACACCAGTGATGGCGAACCTTTTAGTGACCGAGTCCCCAAAAACTGTCTTGCCACCCAGGCCTGCCCCCGCTCCATCCCTGCCCCCGCCCCGCCCGCCAGCAGGGCCACTCACTGCCTCCACAGCCCGCCGTAGATCTCCCAGGCAGCCTTGCAGTGCCGTGGCAGCCACATCCAGCATCATCTGCACATGACCGGGCATGAGGGCGGAGTCTTGTCCCTGCTGCCTGGCTGCCATGTCCTTGGCTGCGCTACTCCGCACGAGCCACGCCTGGGGGTGACTCTCCTCAGGGGGGCTGCTGGTGAGGGGGGGCACAGGGAGACGGGGCTGGGGCGACGGCGCGCATGCCCACAGAGAGGGCTCTGAGTGCCGCCTCTGGCACACGTGCCATAGGTTCGCCACCACTGTCTTAGACCGTTTACTCACCCTCAATAAATATGCTGTCTGATAGCAAATCTGTATACTGCCCCTGTTTCAAGTGAATACAGTGGTTGGACTTCAAGGAAACGGGTGGCGAAATGTAATAGATTTTATATACCTTACAGCAATTATTGGATGCTATCGTCTCAATTAGGGTTAAGTGAAAGCAACTCTGAAGAAGGAAAGAAGGAGTTATTACGGGATTTTTGTGCCGTATTTAGATGAAAGTGGGAAAGACTCAGTTGCCTTCAGATTCATTTTAATTCCAAGCAGAAGCAGTGTTTCATGTGCTTTCTGGTTAGGTACAGATAGTCCTCAACTTAAGACCACAAATTGAGCCCAAAATTTCTGTTGCTAAGCGAGACACTTGTTAAGTGAGTTTTGCCCCATTTTACGACCTTTCTTGACACTGTTGTTAAGCGAATCATTGCAGTTGTTAAGTTAGTAACATGGTTGTTAATTGAATCTGGCTTCCCCATTGACTTTGCCTGTCAGAAGGTCACAAAAGGGGATCACGCAATCCCAAGACATGGCAACCGTCATAAATATGAACCAGTTGCCAAGTATATGAATTTTGATCACATGGCGATGGGGATGCTGCAATGGTCATAAGTGTGAAAAACGGTCATAAGCCATTTTTTTCAGTGTCATTGTAACTCTGAAAGGTCACTAAACGAACTGTTGTAAGTTCGGGATTGAGCTATTCACTTGGAAATTAGGTTATCTATTATTTTATATAGCGCTTTCAATGGATGCAAAATTTGAATAGAGTGAATAGAATAGAGCTGGAAGGGACCTTGGAGGTCTTCTAGTCCAGCCCCCCGCTCAAGCAGGAGAACCTAAACCATCTCAGACAAGTGAGTGTCTAGTCCAGGGGTAGGCAACCTTGGCTCTTTTATGACTCGTGGACTTCAACTCCCAGAATTCCTGAGCCAGCATGCTGGCTCAGGAATTCTAGGAGTTAAAGTCCACGAGTCATAAAAGAGCCAAGGTTGCCTACCCCTGGTATAGATAGTATGATAACTCAGTCACAATGTACAGAATTATATCAGACATCCTTCAAACAGATTGGCAGATAACATTGATATACTGTAAAGCTCACTCGTTACATATCAAGACATCCACAGATAGGAAGATATCCATGCAACAAACATGTGCATATTCACCAAAGACATATTCTAAACCAGTCCTTCCCAAATGTTTTCATTCATTACCTAAAACTGTTTGTCAGAAATTCCTTTTTACTGAATGTAGGTAAAACACTTTAAGTCAATATAAATGTCCCTGTTGTGACTGGGTAATGGGGTTTTGTGTGTCACTATCCAAAGAAAACCCACTTTTATCCAATTCTGTGTAATTTACTCAGGTCTGAAAAGCAGATTTGACCCTCTAAACCCTATGAAGTCCTGCATCCCAGTGACAGTTCAAACATAAATCTGCTGGACATAACTGATATATTTGCCCACAACTCTAAATGGACATACTGTAAGGACTGAAGCTGTGAAGGTCATCAAATAAAGCCATCTTTTAAACAGAGGGAGATATTGTCAAGACTAGGAAACAAGTAACTGCACAGCTGATGACTCAGTGGTACGAGGAAGACCCAGGATTGAAATGTTGGGATTAATACATACAAAAGGCAGGATCCTTATGTGTCTTTAGATGGCTGACGTCTCGTACATATGTATGGGTTGCTAAATATCTGCATTAGACCTAATAGTTTAATATTCTTGTCTGCTTTGGTGTGCAAAGCATAGAACATAGAATAATAGAATTGGAAGGGACCTCGGAGGTCTCTAGTCCAACCCACTGCTTGCATTTCAACCCCGTAGTTGTATTTCAGACAAATGGTTGTCCAGTCTCTTTTTGAAAGCCTCCAGTGATGGAGTACCCACAACGTCAGAAGGCAAGTTATTCCATTGGTTAATTGCTTTCACCGTTAGGAAATTTCTCCTTAGTTCTAGGTTGCTCCTCTCCTTGGTTAGTTTCCAACTATTGTTTCTTGTCTTGCCTTTTGGTGAATTAAGCAGAGAATCTAATTTCCATACATGTAAAAAACAAAAGTTTCACATCTATTCATACATTGATAATCTGCCTGGAAGAAAGAGGAAGCAATGTAACTTCTCTTTTTTCCTGATGATCAAATTTCTGATAACGGTTTCCACTCAACGGTTCCTACTCAGTTCCCACTAGCAATAGGAAAGCACTAATTTTCTTCTTTATTGTCAGGAAATGGGTATTGTTAGGTTAAGGGGATCCTCTTATGTATTAGCCTTCTAGAAAGGATGGGTTTGCAAGATTTGAGGTGAAGCCTTTGAGATGAAAATATGATTCAATCAACTGGGGGAGAAAAATATGTGTATATGGAAGAATTCAGAACAAATATATTGAATTACACTGGATTTCAGAAGAGGAACCGCTGAACATTGAAGGTATTTGTTAAAAAAAAGGAAGTTGGAATCAAGAGAGATAAATATCTCCAGAATCGTTGGGGCTTACTTAAAATGTAATAGAACCGTTGCTGGAATAAATACCACAGCTCAGAAAGTTTTCTTGAAGTAAAAGAGGATGCCATCATAGTTAGCAATAATGAATATATTAATAACAGATGCTTCCAAAACTGAAACATTGGTCCAAATGAATAAAATGAATTACAAAAAGAACACAATTTTCAAAGCAAGGACAAATAGAAAGCAAACAATTCATGAGCTCATGAGCATTCTTGTAAGAAAAATCTGAAACTTTGATCTTCTAAAAATATATATGTAATATACTCTCTGTCCCTGTGATGCCTCCAGCACAGAGTTTGTATACTGTATTTGTATTACTGTTGTTGTTCTTTAACATGTATTGAGCTCCATCTGGTGGCCAAAAACAAATCTTTCATTGTTTGGAAAGTTGATTTTGGTGGTGTTTGAGCACACATCCTCCCATCCTCCCATCGTTTCTGGAAAAAAGGTGCACCATGAGAAGCCAGATTCCATTTTGTAGCATTCTGAGGTAACAGAAGTATCTAGAAGATTCCAGCTTAGTCCGTGACAAAATCTATAACCCATATATGGCATCGCTATTTCACCTCATCCTATTGTCTATGGAGATTCTCAATCATCCAGGTCATGGGTGTCCCAAAGGTGCTTTTTCAGGAGGCAACTGGACTTTTTTTTTTTCTTTGAAGACGTTTTGCTTATCATCCAAGAAGCTTCTTCAGCTCTGACTGGATCAGACATGTCAAACTCGCGACGTCAAGTGACGTCGCGCAACGTATCGGCACTGTTTTGCCATTGCAAAACACTGTTTTGCCATTGCAAAACACTGTTTTGCCATTGGGGTGGGCACGGCTTCCGCATGACGCGTCCGGCCCGCCGGCCGGCAGTTTGACACCCTTGGACTGGATGGTGGGGAATGGAAGGATTTATATTCCTTGCAGACAGCTGGTCATTTGCCTTCTTTTAGAGAGTCGTTGAGGCCACTTGGAGTTTTACCTGTGTCCTCAGGGTACCACCTGAGTTGTGTAAATGTGTGGGGAGCCTTCTTGGCTGCAGGATGTTTTCTTCCCTGTGTCCCTTCATGGTTGAAGACAGACACAAGCGGTTGGGGATGAGTCTGTGTTGCCTGCACCATTTGCACTTCAGTTTGAGATGCAGACAACACAGGAAAATGCTAGGAAGATTTTTTTTTTTTTTGTAAAGGTCTGTCTTCAAAAAGCAGGAACCCACTTCAGTATTTTCGATCTCCAGGTACTTTTCTTTAACATAAACATCTAATTACTTTGCTGGGAAACAGCACAGGTTTCCAGTTGTTATGCTGAAATAGCTCTGTAATTATCCTTTGATCTGACACACTCCACAGCTGCTTCTAAGTGCCTGGTTAAGTGGCAACTGTGTCACTGAATGCACCTCTCCGTAATATAACAAGCTAATAGGACTTAAATAGGAAGCCTCGAAAATTTGGGAGCTCCCTGGAAAAACAAAACGGATGGTAATCTGATAATTAATTTTCACTTTTCCAAATCAGAAGATGGCGACAAGAAAGGGTTCCTAGCAGAAGAAGATCCTAACTCCTCAAAAGCATTATCACAGGTCAGAAACAGAGTTAATTTCTTTGATTTTTCTAATCTGATTTAGTTGCCAAAGATGGACTGATGCAAAATGCAGAAGGTGCTGAGAATTAGAGCAGGGGTCCCCAACCCCCGGTCTGTGGACCGGTACCGGGCCTCAGCATGCCAGCAACCGGTCCGCACAAACAAGCAAAGCCCCATCCATGGGATGCAGGCAGCACACGAAACCACGCACCCTCTGGTCCATGGAAAAACCTTTCTCCACGGAACCGGTCCCTGGTGCCCAGAAGGTTGGGGACCTCTGAATTAGAGGACAGAATACAAGAGAACGATCTGGCAAATAATAACGGCCCAGATTAAAATGATAAGTATGGTTTCGTGGATAATACAATATTGTATTTTTAATGCTAATCATTTTGGAATGAACCTTAATACGACTTGCTTTAAAATCCCATTAGCTTTGGATCACATCTGTGTCGTAGGCTATTGTTTTCAGCAAATCTTGAAAATAGCAGGGAAGTTTATAAAAATTTTAGAACTCGTAGCAGTGTGCTATAGAACTCAATATTTACTTGTTTTTCTGACTCAGATTGAGTGAATACGAATTCTCCAGGTCTAGTCTTCCTTTACTATCCTTTATCATCACTCCCTCTGATTATGACTTATGAGTAGCACTTATTTCTAAAATTTCTAAGATTTGGGGGAGTTACAAAGCCAGACCTATTTATGGGCAAGATAGCCTTTTTAATAAGTGTTTATGGAGATTCTCAGTCATCCAGGTCATGGTTGTCCCAAAGATGCTTTTTCATGAGGCAACTGGACTTTCTTGTTTTTCCTTTGAAGGCGTTTTGCTTCTCATCCAAGAAGCTTCTTTAGCTCTCTTCTGAAGAAGCTTCTTGGATGAGAAGCAAAACATCTTCAAAGGAAAAAACAAGAAAGTCCAGTTGCCTCATCATCATCATTGTAATAATAATAATAATAATAATAATAATAATAATAATAATAATAATAATAATAATAATAATAATAATAATAATAATAATAATAATAATAATAATAATAATAATAATAATAATAATAATAAAGTTGGAAGGGACCTTGGAGGTCATCTAGTCCAACCCCCCTGCTCAGGCAGGAAACCCTATACCATTTCAGACAAATGGCTGTCCAGTCTCTTCTTAAAAACTTCCAGTGTTGGAGCATGAAAAAGCATCTTTGGGTTCTTTTTAATAGAGTTCTTTTGAATTCAGAGTGAAAGGCACAAACATGGCACCAGTCTGCAATTTGCAGAACATTGTGCAGGTTTTTTTTCACAAGGAAGAATAATTTTAACACATGTATCCTCAGTTTCTTCCACCTCAATCTTTAATTTACCTGGCAGGGTTTGCAGTGGGGTATTTCAGGGTTCCATTCCGGGCCAGTACTGTTCAACATCTTTGTCTATGGAGATTCTCATGATTGTCCCAAAGATGCTTTTTCAAGAGGCAACTGGACTTCCTTTGTTTTTCCTTGAAGATATTTTGCTTCTCGTCCCAGAAGCTTCTTCAGTTCTACTTCTATCAGAATTGAAGAAGCTTCTGTCAGTTCTGTCAGAACTGAAGAAGCTTCTAGGATGAGAAGCAAAACACCTTCAAGGAAAAACAAAGGAAGTCCAGTTGCCTCTTGAAAAAGCACCTTTGTTCAACATCTTCAAAAATGACCTATATGAGGGAATAGAAGACATGTCAAAAAATGCAGATAATCCAAACCTGAGGGAGAATTGCTAATGCTCCTGAAGACAGGCTCATGTTTCAAAAGGATCTTGATGAACATAGGAGGCTATCCAACAAAATGTTGTTCAGTGGTGACAAATACAGATTAGGTAGGCAAAACAGATTAGTGTAGGTACAAGATTAGTGGTGCCCGGCTTTCTCTCACAAAAAAAGATGTGGGGATCCTCATAGACCATAGATTAAGGATCAGCCAGCAATATGCTACAGCTGCCCAAAAAGCCAATGTAGTTTTGAGTGATATCAATTGAGGTGCACTGCCCCTGAAATATTGCATCTAGTTCTGGTCAAAACAAAACAAAAAGGATGCTGAAGAATTGGAAAGCACGCAAAGAAAAGGAATAAGGATGGTGTAGGCCAGGGGTCTTCAAACTTGGCCCTTTTATGACTTGTGGACTTCAGCGTGCCTGGCTGAGGAATTCTGGGAGTTGAAGTCCACAAGTCATAAAAAGGCCACGTTTGAAGACCCCCTGGTGTAGGCAAATCCTACAGAGCCGTTAAAGGAACTTGGTACATTTAGCCTGAAGAATAGAAGAATAAGAGGAGCTATTATAGCTGTCTTCTGATACTTGAAGGGATGTTCCAAAATGGAAGTAGTTCTCTCTAATACCTGAGCGTAAGACGAGAACCATTGGGTGGAAGCTTTACAAATGAGAGATCTTGAACTACGGAGGAATTTCCTGATTCTGAGAGCTGTTAAGCCATGAAACAGCCTGCTTCTGGAGTTGGGAGGACTCAATTAATGGAAAGTTTCAAGAAGAAAGTGGACCGCCATTTGTCCAGAGTGATAAGAGAATTCCTGCACAGGACAGGGCTGGACTAGAAGATCTCCACGGTCCCTAACAAGCCCATGATTCTATAATCATAGCACTGATTGTGTGACCTAGTTTGGGTAATGAAACGTCTGCAAGAAAACAACTAAGCTGAGAGAACACCCAGGACCCCTCATTTCAATCCCTGGCTAAAAATATTCTCCTTTATTGAGTCTATACTTCTATGATTCTTCTGTCAATGTAATTTTTTGCTCTCCATTGTTTTTTGTTTATTAAGCCAATAACCCAGTAATTGGGAATTATTGTGGAATCTTGAAACCTCTTGCCCTGATATTCAAATGGTTTAGTTTTGTTACCTGGACTGGAAAAGTCTGACTCGTGATCATTTGCAATGCTAAACTGGACTTCTGATAGGGCCTCCTCCAAGTGTGGAACCCCTATTCTCCCCTTTTAAAAAGCCCATGGGGGGAAATTGCTCCGATTGTTCTTCTATGCTTCGTCTAAGATCTATATTCACTGTTTCTGTGCTCCTCCTATGGTGAGTAAAGGAACAACATTACCATCCCAGGAAATAACATTTCCAGCTGTGATCCAGCATTACAACTGTTTAATCTTCCTGTGTCTCCTGTAGTTGACATTGTTACATTAAAGGATTGTTTTGGCCCAATAATTTAGTCTTAGCCTTTTGCTTAATGGCTGGGCCAAATATAGTAGGGCAATCAGATCAGGGATCAAATCTGTTGCTGAATTCGAACTCCCAACATTCCTCAACCTTGGCCATGCCAACTGACCTGCTGAGAGATGATTTATCTGTTCAATTTATATACCCTTCCATCTCTGGGCAGGTCACACAATTAAAAATAGCCAACAAACCCCAAACAGATGCAACTAAGTAACCCAAAACAATAACAAAAACCATTAAAAGCAAATTAAAGCTATTAATATTGATCCGACAACAATGGTAAAGTGATAGATTCCTTATTTTGCATACTGGAACTTTTAAGCTGATATGATATTATTGAAAATGCTAAGAGCTTATGAAGATGATGCTTTCTGAATCCACTGTAGGAATGAGTGAATGTGCCAGGCTAGGGAATTCACAGCCTATGGAGAAGTTTTATGAGCCAGAGATACCCAGTTATGAACTCTGGAACCCAAGTCATAAAAGGGCCAAGTTTGAAGACCCTGAACTAGCAATTGGTTGAGTGCAGAGGGAACCACTCTTTCAAAATGACAGAGGACAATTGGACATTCAGTATGGCTCTGTCCCAGTTTGAAACAAAGATTCTCACAATACCAATTTGTGTATCTGAAAGATTTCATCCAAGAATCGAGTCCAGCAAACAGATTCCATTCTGTGGAGTTGGGACTGAGACCATGTTCTACCAAGCCTGTTAATTAATCTCTTCTCTTTTGGGTTCTCTTCTTTCTTTTTCTTAGAATATTGCCCCACAATGAATGTTCAGCCAACGGTTGTCACTCAGCCACAGATGGTGGTGGTGGTCCAGCCCAAAACAAACAATTGGCAAACGGACTTATGTGACTGCTTTAGCGACTGTGGAGTTTGTAAGTGACCAGGCCAATAATCGAAAGTGGGGTTCTCAAAGCCTTCTTAGGAACTTGGGAAGATTGGGCTGGATATTCTTCCAGACTGGATAGGTTGGAGAAATAAATTATTCGTTATAATTTGAGCAATGGATGTTTAATTGTTGAACAGCCCACTGGATTGGAATTAGGATGGCAAGAGATAAAAGGAGATACGGCTTCTCTTCTTTTAAAAATTGTGTAGAAGATAGAACTTTAAAGTTCTACATGTAGGAGATGACAGGCTGAGCCCGAGGGTGGGGTCAAATGTATCACCAGTTTGGAATCACTATGCTTCCACAAGAAATCTAAATCCAACCCCCCATGAATTCCGTTGACTCTTATTTAGCACCAATCTGCCTTGACCATTAGTAGATCAGATTCTTTTGTATAGCATGAAATAAACTCATAGTACTTTTGAACTCTATCGTGGCACCTGGTTTCTTGCACCTGATGCTACAAAACTGAAGAATTATGCTAAAAGATTTTTTAAGAAAACAATCTGGTGTCCTCTTAATGTTTTGAATTTTAATTTTCATAATGAGGGGTCCTTGCTGTTTTCCAAGCTTGGTTGTTTTCTTGCAGATATTTCATTACCCAGATAGGTAATATCATCAATTCTAGGACAGCATCACTGCTAGTACTAAAGATATTATCTAATTGGATAATGAAATATCTGCAAGAAAAAAACCAAGCTCAGAGAGCACCAGGGACACAACAGTTCAAATGTGAGTTACAAATATTGTCTTCTATTGGCAATTGTCAGACACAATCAGATCCACGTGCAAAGAGTTCAATTAACTATTTCATTACTCAAGCCTGTAACATAGGACTCTTCTCAGATTGGTGGATTGCACCTGGGTCAGACTGGATAAGGTTAAACAGCATTCAAGGGAGGTCAGACCTACCCTCTTATGCCCACATAGTGATTCCAGACTAGTTCCCTGTTTGATTCCTCTCCCTGGCTCAGCCAGTCTCTCTTCAACAGTAATTTTCTTAATTCTATTTCATAATAGCTGGGAATATCAGCATACAGAAAAATGCAATGGGATGTCCTTTTAATTTAATGTGGCTTGTACATTAGCTTTTTCAGTCCTCCCCTCTGCTAGATAATGTTTTAACTAGCATTTGCAATTGCAGTTTTAATGTTGTAGTAATAGCATCATTTGCATTTTCTGGATGATAAATCTTATGTCATTCAACGCTTTGCCAAAATCGTTTTTACAAAGGCTTTTCCTCCCTCCCTCTAGGTCTCTGTGGAATGTTCTGCTTCCCTTGTTTGGCAGGCCAAGTTGCTACAACTATGAATGAATGTTGTTGCTGCGGAGCATCTATGGCCATGCGGGCTGTGTACAGGACAAAATACAATATCCCTGTAAGTAGATTATGGCTGGCTGTGGAATTCTGGGAGTTGAAGTCCACAAGTCTTAAAGTTGCCAAGTTTGAAGACCCCTGGATTAGACAACCTTCGGGTTTATACACTCTAGTTCAAACCAAAAAAATCAAACTAGAATCTTGAGAAGTACTCGTGAAATTGGAGAGAAATACCAGCAGCTCAGAAACGGAATGGGACAACTCCTTGCTGCCCACTCGCTGCGGGAGAACTTGTCATGACCAACTCCCCATGGGAAAATTTGCCATGGGAAAATTCAACAATTCAGTTTCATTATTTAAAATAATTAAAAAATTATTTTAATTTTTGTGATTCACATTTCATTTGGTCCCTCGTTTGGCATCTTTTCTTTAACGATTCTTCCCATCATTTCTTCCATATTAGTGTCATTCTTGTCCTGTGGCAAATAGTCCCGTGGCAAGTTGGCCATGGCGAGTTGGCTGTGGTGACCTGTCCTAGACCCGCTCAGAAAGGCAGTGCATTCACAATCCAGAAATTTGTGTGGGGGGGGAACTGACCTGGGAAATGAAATGCAAAGGTCGTAATTGTGGAAAACGATCTTAAGTCACATTTTTCAGTGCCATTGTAACTTTGGACAGTCACTAAACGAACTGTTGTAAGTCAAAGACTACCTGTATTTTGCCACCCAACCTAGAGCTAACTTCTCGTAATTCCATATCTCTACATCATGATTTTATTGAAAAAGTTATTGATTCATTTGGTTTCTTTTCTTTTCAACAGGGATCCATCTGTGGGGATAGCTGCATTGTGGGGTGTTTCCCCACTTGTTCTCTCTGCCAAGTCCAGAGAGATATCAAAATAAGGAAACAAATGGGGATATTCTAGAAGACTTCACCCTAAGCTCCTTTGGACCTTTACATTTGTCCTTTTTTAAATTAGAATTCTGAGAAGTAAGAAATAAGTAAAGTAGTTTGTAGGGAGAACCGTTATTTAGAGGCACCCTTGCTTTATAATTCTAAGCATATTCTTAACCCAGAAATTAAATTTTAGTACTGATTCAGAGCTCAAAGTCCAAGCACACAAACCTGCTGTTGTTTGTCCTGTCCTTGATCTTTGCTTGATCTCCCAATTTTATTTACAATGGAAAACAAAACATTTTTGGCTGCTGCTGCTATTAAACAATTAGGATTTAAAAAAAAAAAAGCCCTGCTAGACCTTTGAAGATTTATCGGGGGATCTACCATTCTGCCTTTCCCATTTTAGGGCTACTGGTGATTTTGGTTTGCAAGATGT
Source organism: Azemiops feae (assembly GCA_023970755.1). Taxonomy (NCBI): domain Eukaryota; kingdom Metazoa; phylum Chordata; class Lepidosauria; order Squamata; family Viperidae; genus Azemiops; species Azemiops feae. Next base: position 336,398 of record JALGBA010001137.1, on the reverse strand, counting down.
AGTAACTGGAGAAAACAAGGTAAAATTGCAATCTAGAGCCATTGGCATAACTAGCCCACCTGGAAGTGCTTGCTGTCCAGAGGTGGGGGGCTAGAACTATCATGATTCCCAGCCATCGCAGCTTTGATTTAAAGGAGATATAAAACAACATATATGGAGAGCAGCATCTTAAGAAAAACTAGTGTACGTGATTGTTTAGCTAGTAAACAGTGTTGTTCTTACTCTCCGAGCTAATGGTACAACCTTTGCTAATGCTGCTGTGGGAAACTGCCAGTCAAGCTGGAGGGAGGAGTCAAGTGAGGACCTAGCTTGGAATCCTTGAGTAGCGGCGAGCGCATAAGCTTGACCTCCCCCAAGATCCATGAAGCCTTATCTGGCTATTCCCAGGGGAACACAAGCAGTCTGGTAAGATTCTTGTAACGTAGGAGATAGACGATAAAGTTACTGCCTTTCGTTATTCATTAGTGGTTCCCTTTGGTTACCACCTGACAGCTGGTAGTCTCTGTTCCTTTCCACCACTATGATGGAGTTTCACCTCTCTCAGACTGTCATATCTCATAGTTAAATTAAAGCCCTTTTACTTGAAATTCTTCTCAGGACAATGTTTTCTATACCTCCATTTATCAACATCAGACGCTGAAGTGGTAGGTGGATGTTAGAATCATATGCTTCATGAGGTGTCCTCCAAAAACAGATATGAACATGGAGTGTGCACTCTCTTGAAGTCACGCCAATGCTATCATTAAAGAGAGAGAGTAGGTGTGGGAGTTACTTTGGAAGCTAGAGTTTCTTAGGGCAGAAATGTCTATGGAGATTCTTAGTCATCCAGATCATGGTTGTCCCAAAGGGGCATTTTTCAAAAGGCACCTGGAAAAACAAAGTCCAGTTGCCCTTTGAAAAAGCACCTTTGGGTTAGGACAGAAATCTCAATTATATCAAGAAACAACTGACTGGGTTTGCCATTTTCTCCTCCCAACTAATTTGACTTTGTAAGCTTGATTGTCTAAAAGTCTATCAATAACATAATCTGACTTTACTCAGGGTCTTTATATGCCTAATATAAAATCCTAACCACTGGGATGTTATACCCAGATGTTATAAGATAGACAAGAAGCACAGTATTTTTATAATACATGAAATATGAAGATATTGGGATGGTGTACCCAAATGGAAAAATTTGAATATCCAGATGATTAACATTGAGAAAATCATGACTGATAAGAATGGATTGAATAAAAGGGGAAATTAAGCTTAAAGAAAAATCACGAAAATAGGATGCATGGTGAACTAATGAGATGATGGTTATAAGAATAATATGAGCTGATAAAAAATGCTATACATAGACGTTACCACTATTTGTATAAATATGAAAAAATGTCTATTCATTTATATATTGAAAATATTAAGAAATATATTTGTTTAAGGTTGAAGAAGGAGAATACAAATGGGAGAAGGGAAGATCAAAGAAATATATTATTAATTAATATACTAATGATGGAATTATCAAATTTAATCATTATTGACTGTTAATTAATTATTATTGCCTTTTTTTCATATTCAAATGGATTAGTTTTGTTACCTTGACTGGAAAGGTCTGACTCGTGATCATTTTCAGGTCACACAATTAAAAATAGCCAACAAACCCAAAACAGATGCAATTAAGTAACCCAAAACAATAACAAAAAACATTAAAAGCAAATTAAAGCTATTAATATTGATCCAACAACAATGGTAAAGTGATTCCTTATTTTGCATACTGGAACTTTTAAGCTGATATGATATTATTGAAAATGCTAAGAGCTTATGAAGATCCATGTGTAATTATTTTGTACAATAAGTATTCAACTTTTAAAGAGAGGTGTGCTAACAACAACAAAAAAAGCAATGAAGGTTATTCCCGCTGATGATAGTATATAGTAGTATTTCCCAGTCATGGAATTCCCAAGCGTGTGGACCTCAACTTCCAGAATTCTCATCACAAGCTATATTGGCTGTGGAAAGAAAAAAGTGGACCGCCATTTGTCCAGAGTGATAAGAGAATTCCTGCACAGGACAGGGCTGGACTAGAAGATCTCCATGGTCCCTAACAAGCCCATGATTCTATAATCATAGCACTGATTGTGTTACCTAGTTTGGGTAATGAAACGTCTGCAAGAAAAGAACTAAGCTCAGAGAACACCCAGGACCCCTCATTTCAATCCCTGGCTAAAAATATTCTCCTTTATTGAGTCTATACTTCTATGGTTCTTCTGTCAATGTAATTTTTTGCTCTCCATTGTTTTTTGCTTATTAAGCCAATAACCCAGTAATTGGGAATTATTGTGGAATCTTGAAACCTCTTGCCCTGATATTCAAATGGATTGTTTTTGTTATCTTGACTGGAAAAGTCTGACTCGTGATCATTTTCAATGCTAAACTGGACTTCTGATAGGGCCTCCTCCAAGTGTGCAACCCCTATTCTCCCCTTTTAAAAAGCCCATGGGGGGAAATTGCTCCGATTGCTCTTGTATGCTTCGTCTAAGATCTATATTCACTGTTTCTGTGCTCCTCCTATGGTGAGTAAAGGAACAACATTACCATCCCAGGAAATAACATTTCCAGCTGTGATCCAGCATTACTACTTCCTGTGTCTCTTGTGGTTGACATTGTTGCACTAAAGGATTGTTTTGGCCCAATAATTTAGTCTTAGCCTTTTGCTTAATGGCTGGGCCAAATATAGTAGGGCAATTAGATCAGGGATCAAATCTGTTGCTGAATTTGAATTCCCTACATTCCTCAACCTTGGCCATGCCGACTGACCTGCTGAGAGTTTATTTATTTGTTCAATTTATATACCCTTCCATCTCTGGGCAGGTCACACAATTAAAAATAGCCAACAAACCCAAAACAGATGCAATTAAGTAACACAAAACAATAACAAAAACCATTAAAAGCAAATTAAAGCTATTAATATTGATCCGACAACAATGGTAAAGTGATAGATTCCTTATTTTGCATACTGGAACTTTTAAGCTGATATGATATTATTGAAAATGCTAAGAGCTTATGAAGATCCACGTGTAATTATTTTGTACAATAAGTATTCAACTTTTAAAGAGAGGTGTGCTAACAAAAAAAATATATGAAGCAATGAAAGTTATTCCCGCTGATGATAGTATATAGTAGTATTTCCCAGTCATGCAACTCCCAAGAGTGTGGACTTCAACTCCCAAAATTCTCATCACAAGATATTGGCTGTGGAATTCTGGATATGAAATTTAGACACCTGGAACTTGCAGGTGGTATTATAGCAAATCATTGGGTAGACACTACTGTCCCCTTATGGTGAGACCAGGAGCCACAAACCTGGTGTTTTTTAATGCTGATTTTTAAAAACAATACAAAATACTGGCCTGGTTCATAAAATACATTAATGAGACTTCTTGGTTTTGGTTTAAAACAGCATTTCCAACTTTGGTAACTTTAAGATGTGTGGACTTCAACTCCCAGAATGTTGGCTGGGGAATTCTGGGAGTTGAAGTCCTCATAGCCTAAAGTTGTCATTGAGAAGCATTGATCTAGCTACTCCAGTCCTGTTTTTCGCTGGAGGGTTCCCATCTAGTTTCCTAACCTGAAATTGTGTTTAGCTTCCAAGTAAAGACAAGATCAACCAGACATTAGCTAACCATCTACGACAGGGCTCTTCAAACTTGGCCCTTTTATGACTTGTGTACTTCAACTCCCAGAATTCCTCAGCAAGTGTGCCTGGCTGAGGAATTCTGGGAGTTGAAGTCCACAAGTCATAAAAGGGCCAAGTTTGAAGACCCCTGATCTACAACAAGGGTGGGGAACGATGACCCTTTTAGGACTGGTGGACTTCAATTCCCAGAATTCCTGATCCAGCCAGTGTTGTGACAATTAGTTGTGTCACCATCCAGCTCGAGAATCCAAATAAAACTCCAGGTTCATTCCATTCCCAAAAATCTTACCGTTTATTGAATACACTGCATGGTTTTCTGGAAGCAAAACTAACTCTGGGGATCCAACATCAATTCATAGACTTAAACAATAATTTTCCCAGCCAAACTCTCAACATCTTACGTGATTCATATCAACAAGTTCACTTTGTTATGGGAACCGCCTGCTTCAAATCCATGCCCATTCTGGTGTCCTTGCTTCAGACTCTCACCGTCTTCAATTGAATTGAAGAGGTTTCATTTCTCCATTTAACCCACTTGAAAACAACATCTCCCTCCCCCTCTCCTTAATCTAAAGGCAAGATGAAACATGTAGCTGCCAAAGTTTCATCCTTGACAAGTTGTTTACAATGGTGGGACTCAAATATGTGAACAACCGGTTCTCTGTGTGGATGCCGCTTCCGGAAGTCCATTCTGGGCCTGGGCAACAAAAAATTACCTACCGGTTCTGCCGAAGTGGTGCGAACTGGCTGAATCCCACCACTGGTTGTTTAACAGAGTAATAGCGGGGGGGGGGGACTTTGTGTCTGGTTGTTTTGGCGTGTATACAAAACCAATCTAATCTAATCTATGTTTTTGATAGAGGCCAATTTAGTTGTCTAGAGCAGGGCTTTTCAACCTTTTTACCGATTGTACCACTTTTAGGATATGGCAATATTCGAGTACCACCTAGCAAGGTGTCAAAAACTTGGTGACAAAAAAAAAACCTGTTCAAAGTTGCAATTGCACTGAAATGACTTATGACCATTTTTCACACTTATGACCATTGCAGCATGCCCAGGGTCATGTGATTTATATTTGGATGCTTGGCAACTGATTCATATTTATGATGGTCACAATGTCCCAGGGTCATGTGATCCCCTTCTGCAACCTTTTGACAAGCAAAGTCAATGGCAGAGCTGCTGGTGACCAAGTGCTAAGGCGGGACTTCCTTCCCTGCCTCCCTTCCCTGCCTCCCTTTTTCTCATTCCCATCTCCTTCTGAAGGAAGAATTTGAACCCCCCCATATTTTTCCTCTTCCATATATTGATCAAACAAGGAAAGGCCTCCAGAGACAGAAAAGACAAGCTGCTGAGTGAACTAGCTTAAAAAGGCACTTCCCCTTTAAGAATTAGCTACTGGCTAGAAAGGAAAGTAAGGAGCCCAGCCCGCACTTAAGGAAGGAAAAAAATGTAAGTACTGGCTGCTGGCTAAGGCAGCCTCCCCAAATGGCTCCATTCATAAGTAAAATCTGCAGCTCCAGAGGACTCTCTCACTGTAAGTCTTTGCCTGTGCTGGCTCTTTCCCTTCCCCACTACACTTGGCTAGGCAGGGCTGCGTACCACCTGCCACTCATTAATGTACCACAAGTGGTACGCGTACCACAGGTTGAAAAGCCCTGGTCTAGAGGATGTGGTAGATGAGGTGTCCTTGACTCCAGCAAAATGCTCTACAGAGTTCTCATGAGATTCTAGTAAACTATTAGATGGCTACAGGGTCTGTTGAACAATCACACCCAGTGAGTGTGGCCGTGCCTCAAGCTGGAAGGAAATGTTGAGCAGCACACCACAGATCTCAGCTGAAAGACAGGTTCAATATATACTTAAATGAGATTGGAAAAGAGATTAGAAAATGCAATGATCAGTTTTGCAAACGGCACACAATAGCAAGCATAACAAGTGCCTGGGAAGAATGGCATCGAAATGAATAATAATAAACAAACACATGTCCTATTTTCAGATAGGAAACATCAAAGGTATAATCAAAATTAGGAAGGCTATACTGGATAGTGGTGTATATAAAAACTCTGGCTATCTTGGTGGATCACAAACTGATCACTAACCAAAACTGTGATGCAGCTGCAACTATTGAATCTCAGTTGCATCAACAGAAATACGGAGTTAAGATGAAGATAAATCAGTTCTTCTCTAGTCCAACCTGGTCAGGCAACACTAAGAATACAGGTAGTCCTCGACTTACAACAGTTCATTTAGTGACTGTTGTGTTCTGGGCCTTGCTGAGTCATTCAGCAAGGCTCAGGAACGCTGCAGACAGCTGCAGAGACCCAGACAGGCTGTCTCCAGCCTCGCGCGCATGCGCGAGGCGGGAGAATAGCCTGCAATCATTGGTTGAGCATCCCCTTTGCAAGGGGAGTATAAAAGGGCTTGTTGCCATTGTTCACTTGCTTCTGTTCAGTGAATGTACCAAATAAAGAAACATCTTTTGGACCAACTGCCTCGTCTCCATGTCTGCTGTGCGAACAGAACAGTGACCATTCAAAGTTATAACGGCACTGAAAAACTGACATGATCATTTTTCACACTTACGACCATGGCAGCATTCCCCACGGTCACGTGATCAAAATTCAGATGCTTGGCAACTGAATCGTATTTATGACGGTTGCAGCGTCCCCGGGGTCATGTGATCCCCTTTTGCGACCTTCTGACAAACAAAGTCAATGGGGAAGCCAGATTCACTTATCAATCATCTTACTAACTTAACAACTGCAGTGATTCACTTAACAACTGTGCCAAGTAAGGTTGTAAAATGGGGCAAAACTCACTTAACAAATGTCTCACTTAGCAACAGAAATTTGGGGCTCAGTTGTGGTCGTAAGTTGAGGACGACCTTTATTGCATCGGGCTCCCTGTAGTGCAGTGAAGAAGGATATTGACCAGCTGGAATGTGTCCGGAAGTAACACATGATGAGATGAGAAGGGGCCAGGAAAGTAAAATCTTATAAGAAATATGAGTGGGAGACTGTGCGTTCAAGTTCCACCTGAGCTATGAAAGCCAGCTGGCTGACTTGGACCAGTCTCTCTCTCTCTCTTAGCCCAATCCACCTTACAGGGTTGTTGTAATGGGGCAAATAGGAGAAGGAATGTGTGTTGGATATGTTTGCTGCCTTGAATTATTTGTAAAAATAATAACAAAAGCGGGATAGAAATAAAATAAAATGGTCAGAGGTGTAGGAAGGGTTAGAAATAGTGAGGGATCTGTTATTTGACTCCCAGCATCTGAAAAAGAAAAAAGGCAGAACTATCAGAATTGTTTCTAAAGATGGGACAAGGAACAATCAATTTAAAGGTAATTTTTAAGAATTTCCAATCCTTACACCTCATTTAAACCAAGTTTCGTTTCTTCTCCTACCATCTCTTTCGTTTTTTCTTCACCCATCTGGCTGAAACAAAAGCTACTTCCTTGTTTTTTTTAAAAAAAATATATCTAGCAAATAGTTTCGTAGGGTAATTCCCTTTCAGTTTTAAAACACAAAAGCAGAAATCAGCCAGCGGGCAGAGTTTACTACATCTAGGCAACGAGAGTCGAAAAGAAGGAGAAAAGAAGAAGGGGGAAAAAAAGGTTTGAATTCTTGCTTTGCTTTAAATCTTTCTGCCTTTTATATTCATTTGCTTTTGCATTTATTCTAAACTGATAAAAGTTTTCCAAGTTTTTATCTCCCTGGATCTAATCTGGTTGTTGAAAGAGCCTTTTGTGACATTCTGTATTACATTACAGAATGTGAATCCTCATTTTTTTTAAAATTGGGGGGGAAATAAAAGTGGATGCCTAAAGTAACACAGATATAAAGATGATCATTTTTGCAGAGGGCAGCTAAGAAGGGACTGAGATAAATTGTTTCATTTCTAATTCCCCCCTTACATATTCCCAGTGCCTAAGTTTTGAAATGCTTCTTTTTATTAATTGAATATTTATGCTGTCTGTTTAAATATCTATACTGTATTTAAAGGGGAGAAACAAGAAGAAAACCCAGTTTGTCTATGGCCATATTGCTGCTTGCAACATAGCTGATACGACACTGTGTAGATATTAAACATACGAAGAACAGCTGCGGTTTGGCTAGTCTAAAAGAAAGAAGAACTAGGGGTGACATGATAGCAGTATTCCAGTATTTGAGGGGCTGCCACAAAGAAGAGGGGGTCAAATTATTCTCCAAAGCACCAAAAGGCAAGACAAGAAACAATGGTTGGAAACTGACCAAAGAGAGAAGCAACCTGGAATTAAGGAGAAACTTCCTGATAGTGAGGACAATTAACCAGTGGAACAGCTTGCCTTCAGAAATTGTGGGCGCTCCATCACTGGAGGTTTTTAAGAAGAGACTGGACAGTCACTTGTCTGAAATGATATAGGTTCTTCTGCTTGAGCAGGGGGCTGGACTAGAAGATCTCCAATGTCCCTTCCAGCTCCATTATATTCTAAATGATGTTTCCCTCCCTTATAGTTGTCCCTGTAAGACTACCTGTTAATAGCCCAGCATGATGGGCTATCAAAGCAAAAACAGAGCATCTCTACTGATATTTATTTTGGCACTGAACGGTATTTTAATGAAGATATGTTAAGGCAGCCCTTTGGTCTCTTCTTAGTTATGGGATCGTCATTTATAAAATGGAGTTTCTATTGTTTCTAAATAATAATAATAATAAAGTTGGAAGGGACCTTGGAGGTCATCGAGTCCAACCCTCTGCTCAGGCAGGAAACCCTATACCATTTCGGACAAATGGCTGTCCAGTCTCTTCTTAAAAACTTCCAGTGTTGGAGCATTCACCGCTTCTGGAGGCAGGTTGTTCCACTGGTTAATTGTTCTAACTGTCAGGAAGTTTCTCCTCAGTTCCAGGTTGCTTCTCTCCTTGATTAGTTTCCACCCGTTGTGCCTTCAGGGGCTTTGGAGAATAGCTTGACTCCCTCTTCTTTGTGGCAACCCCTGATATATTGGAATACTGCTATCATGTCACCCCTAGTCCTTCTTTTCATTAAACTAGACATACCCAATTCCAGCAAACGTTCCTGATATGTTTTAGCCTCCAGTCCCCAAATCATCTTTGTTGCCCTACTCTGCACTCTTTCTAGAGTCTCAACATCTTTTTTACATCGTGGTGACCAAAACGGGATGCAGTATTCCAAGTGTGGCCTTACCAAGGCATTGTAAAGTGGTATTAATACTTCACGTGATCTTGATTCTATCCCTCTGTTAATGCAGCTTTTTTGGCAGCTGCAGCACACTGCTGGCTCATATTTAAGTGATTGTCCAGTACGACTCCGAGATCCCTCTCACAGTTACTTTTACTAAAGTAAAAGCTTAACACGTGCTAAAATGGAGAAATTATAAACTGTTAGATAGATAACAGCTAATTGTCAGTTGACACTGCAAGTAGAGGAAACACAAAGATAAAATGGAGCTTATGCTAGTTGTGGCTAAAGTGTTAGACGGCACAGGTGCAAGGGGGCTTCTTGGAAAGGAGATAGCAGGTACCATATAAGGTAGATATTTTGGATAGGATGCTCTGTCAAAAAAAAGGGGGGGTGAATTTGTGTAAAGGAATAAAAAGCTGGTGTACGCTTCATTCTCGGTCCACCTTATGTGCACCCGTGTTTGCAAATATGTGAATAAATTCTCTGCTGCTTTCAAGTTATTGTCTCGAGTAGTTCCATCTGTGAACTCGAACTGTTTCCAACAGGATCACCTAAGGGCAGGACAAGAAGTAACAGATGGAAACTTATCAAGGAGAGAACCAACCTAGAAATAAGGAGAAATTTCCTGACTGTGAGAACAGTTAATCAGTGGAATGATTTGCTGCCAGAGGTTGTGAGTGCTACATCACTGGCGGTTTTGAAGAAGAGATTGGACAGCCATTTGTCTGAAATGGTATAGGGTTTCCTGCTTGAACAGGAGATTGGACTAGAAGACTGACAGTCCCTTCCAACTGTGTTATTCTGTATTCTGTATCTTACAGAATCAATGGATGACCTCTTGAAATGTCTGTGTACAGGAGAAGCTAAACCAGGTTTGCCTTCAATGATCACCTAATGTAGCTATTCCTAAGTTCCAGAGTTCATAACTGGGTATCTCTGGTTCATAAAACGTCTCCATAGGCTGTGAATTCCTCAGCCTGGCACATTCACTCATTCCTACAGCGGATTCAGAAAGCAGCACCTTCTCACCAAGTTTAGATTCCAAGACACAATTATTCTTGTTCTTAGCACGTGAGATATGAACTCTTCTTCTCTCTTGTATAAGAATTTGAGAGGTTAGGAATAGGTTCCAGGGTCATCTATGAAGCTGAACAATGGAAAGTGTAGAGCAAAAAAAAAAAAAAAAAGGATGTATTTATTTATCCAACACCTGGATAAATAGCAAGGTTGATTTCCATAGGATATGGAGATGTTCACCAATTCAGATCTTTTAAGGATGACTGAGCGTAGATATGAGAACCAGTTTCATTAGTAATCAGGAAGTTGTGAGTTTCAATCCTGCCTTAAGTATGAAGTCAGTGGGCGACTCTGGGCCATTCACTCTCTCTCAGCTCTAGGAAAAAGGCAAGGGTAAAACTTCCCAAAAATGTTGCACAGAAAACTGCATGGATTTGTCTTGAAAGCATAAGCCAGGCATGTCAAACTGGCGGCCCACGGGCCAGATGCGTCACGCCGAAACCACGCCCACCCCATTGTCGGCAATGGGGGAAAAGTCATGATACATCGCGCGACATCACGTGACGTCATGAGTTTGACATGCCTGGCATAAGCAAACAAACAAACAAAAGGAAGTCCCAAAGGTGCTTTTCCAAAAGGCAATTGGACTTGAGTTTTTTTTCCTTGAAAACATTTCACTTCTCATCCAAGAAGTTCAGAACTAACGAAGCTTCTTAGATGAGAAGCGAAACGTTTTCAGGAAAAAAAGAATCCAGTTGCCTTTTGGAAAAGCACTTTTGGGACAACCATGATCTGGACAATTGAGAATCTTCATAGATAAAGAAAAGGAAGATGTAGGGTAGAAAGTAAAGCTATCATATTAGATTGATATCTCTAGACCAGGGGTAGGCAAACCTTGGCTCTTTTATGACTCGTGGACTTCAACTCCCAGAATTCCTGAGCCAGCATGGCTCAGCTTGGAAACCTCTCCATTTCTCCTCAGCATGGCTGGCTCATGAATTCTGGGAGTTAAAGTCCACGAGTCATAAAAGAGCCAAGGTTGCCTACCCCTGCTCTAGACTGTCTTTGACTATCAGCAATGGGAAAGAGCATTGGCCGCTGAATTTGCTTTTAGAAAGTGAGATAAGCCAATAGTTTGCCAGCAGCCGCCCAGTTTCAAGATCAGAAAGCCCAGGGACTAGAACAAGGGTCTTCAAACTTGGCCCTTTTATGACTTGTGGACTTCAACTCCAAGTTTGAAGACCCCTGGACTAGAAAGAAGGGAGGAAGAAGCAATTGGCTGAGTGCAGAGGGAACCACTCTTTCAAAATACTTACCTGGCAGGGGAGATACCTTGATAACGAAGGAGGTTTTCCCAGGGTGAGGCTCATCCATTGCACTCCGGGTGTGCTGACCAGTGCGATTTCCCCAAATGCAGGAAACTCGACTGCATAATTTGTGGTAGTAGAGGACTGCGTTCGCACTTTCCCCTGAAAAAGAATAGAATCAAGACCACGTGAAGTGTTAATACCACTTTACAATGCCTTGGTAAGGCCACACTTGGAATACTGCATCCAGTTTTGGTCACCACGATTTAAAAAAGATGTTGAGACTCTAGAAAGAGTACAGAGAAGAGCAACAAAGATGATTAGGGGATTGGAGGCTAAAACTTACAAGGAACGGTTGCTGGAATTGGGTATGTCTAGTTTAATGAAGAGAAGGACGAGGGGGGACATGATAGCAGTCTTCCAATACCTCAGGGGCTGCCCCAAAGAAGAGGGAGTCAAGCAATTCTCCAAAGCGCCTGAAGCCAGGACAAGAAGCAACGGATGGAAACTAATCAAAGGGAGAAGCAACCTAGAACTAAGGAGAAACTTCCTGACAGTTAGAACAATTAACCAGTGGAACAACCTGCCTCCAGAAGCGGTGAATGCTCCAACACTGGAAGTTTTTAAGAAGAGACTGGACAGCCATTTGTCTGAAGTGGTATAGGATTTCCTGCCTGAGCAGGGGGTTGGACTAGATGACCTCCAAGGTTCCTTCCAACTTTATTATTATTATTATTATTATTATTATTATTATTATTATTATTATTATTATTATTATTATTATTATTATTATTATTATTATTATTATTATTATTATTATTATTATTATTATTATTATTAAATGACAGAGGACAATTGGGCATTCAGTATGGCTCTGTCCCAGTTTGAAACAAAGATTCTCACAATACCAATTTGTGTATCTGAAAGATTTCATCCAAGAATCGAGTCCAGCAAACAGATTCCATTCTGTGGAGTTGTGACTGAGACCATGTTCTACCAAGCCTGTTAATTAATCTCTTCTCTTTTGGGTTCTCTTCTTTCTTTTTCTTAGAATATTGCCCCACAATGAATGTTCAGCCAATGGTTGTCACTCAGCCACAGATGGTGGTGGTGGTCCAGCCCAAAACAAACCATTGGCAAACGGACTTATGTGACTGCTTTAGCGACTGTGACATTTGTAAGTGACCAAGCCAATAATTGAAAGTGGGGTTCTCAAAGCCTTCTTAGGAACTTGGGAAGATTGGGCTGGATATTCTTCCAGACTGGATAGGTTGCAGAAATAAATTATTCTTTATCATCTGAGCAATGGGTGTTTAATTGTTGAACAGCCCACTGGATTGGAATTAGGATGGAACTTTAAAGTTCTACATGTAGGAGATGACAGGCTGAGCCCGAGGGTGGGGTCAAATGTATCACCAGTTTGGAATCACTATGCTCCCACAAGAAATCTAAATCCATGGCTAGAAAAGATGACTAAAATACAAATAGAATATAAACCAGAATTATTTTTGCTAGGAATACTAGGACCTAACTATGGTAAAGAGAATGAATATTTAATATTACATGTATTGACAGCAGCGAGAATTGTATTTGCTCAGTTTTGGAAAAATGAAAATCTACCACACGATCAGATTATAATTACGAAAATTTTAGAATGTGCAGAAATGGATAGATAGACGTTGGAGATTAAAGAGAAAGAGGATTCAGTGTATTTTAGGACATGGGAAATTTTTTATCAATGGTTAGCATTACGCTAGAGCTAAATTATACTTAATTAGTAAGCTTTAACTTTATGACTATTTTCAGCATTAATGATTATAATTGTTTAGTATTGTATTAACTACTGTTATTTAATATGTATACCCAGACGAGAGTCTGCTTGTTTAAGCGTTGGATTTTTTGTGTGGGGGTAACCCCACTACTGAACCTATCCCTATTCCTATTCCCATCCCTATCCCAATTCCATTTCCTAACCCCATCCTTTACCCATATTATCCCTATCCTTCCCATACCCATATAAAATCTAATAAAATATATTTTAAAAAAAAGAAATCTAAATCCAGCCCCCCATGAATTCCGTTGACTCTTATTTAGCACCAATCTGCCTTGACCATTAGTAGATCAGATTCTTGTGTACAGCATGAAATAAACTCATAGTACTTTTGAACTCTATCATGGCACCTGGTTTCTTGCACCCGATGCTACAAAACTGAAGAATTATGCTAAAAGAGTTTTAAAGAAAACAATCTGGTGTCCTCTTAATGTTTTGAATTTTAATTTTCATAATGAGGGGTCCTTGCTGTTTTCCAAGCTTGGTTGTTTTCTTGCAGATGTTTCATTACCCAGATAGGTAATATCATCAATTCTAGGACAGCATCACTGCTAGTACTAAAGATATTATCTAATTGGATAATGAAATATCTGAAATATCTGCAAGAAAAAAACCAAGCTCAGAGAGCACCAGGGACACAACAGTTCAAATGTTACAAATATTGTCTTCTATTGGCAATTGTCAGACACAATCAGATCCACGTGCAAAGAGTTCAATTAACTATTTCATTACTCAAGCCTGTAACATAGGACTCTTCTCAGATTGGTGGTTTGCACCTTGGTCAGACTACATAAGGTTAAACAGCATTCAAGGGAGGTCAGACTTACCCTCTTATGCCCACATAGGGATTCCAGACTAGTTCCCTGTTTGATTCCTCTCCCTGGCTCAGCCAGTCTCTCTTCAACAGTAATTTTCTTAATTCTATTTCATAATAGCTGGGAACATCAGCATACAGAAAAATGCAATGGGGTGTCCTTTTAATTTAATGTGGCTTGTACATTAGCTTTTTCAGTCCTCCCCTTTGCTAGATAATGTTTTAACTAGCATTTGCAATTGCAGTTTTAATATTGCAGTAATAGCATCATTTGCATTTTCTGGATGATAAATCTTATGTCATTCAACACTTTGCCAAAATTGTTTTTACAAAGGCTTTTCCTTCCTCCCTCTAGGTCTCTGTGGAATGTTCTGCTTCCCTTGTTTGGCATGCCAAGTTGCTACAACTATGAATGAATGTTGTTGTTGCGGAGCATCTGTGACCATGCGGGCTGTGTACAGGACAAAATACAGTATCCCTGTAAGTAGATTATGGCTGGCTGTGGAATTCTGGGAGTTGAAGTCCACAAGTCTTAAAGTTGCCAGGTTTGAAGACCCCTGGATTAGACAAACTTTGGGTTTGTCTTGTGAAATTGGAGAGAAATACCAGCTCAGAAACGGAATGGGACAACTCCTTACCGCCCACTCGCTGCGGGATAACGTATCATGACCAACTCACCATGGGACAACTTGCCATGGGAAAATTCAACAATTCAGTTTCATTATTTAAAATAATTAAAAAAATATTTTAATTTTCGTGATTCACATTTCATTTTGTCCCTCGTTCGGCATCTTTTCTTTAGCGATTCTTTCCATCATTTCTTCCATATTAGTGTCATTCATGTCCCGTGGCAAGTGGTCCCGTGGCAGGTTGGCCGTGGCGAGTTGTCCCGCAGTGAATTGGCCGCAGTCAGTTGGCTGTGGCGAGTTGGCTGTGGTGACCTGTCCTAGACCTGCTCAGAAAGGCAGTGCATTCACAATCCAGAAATTTGTGTGTGTGGGGGGAACTGACCTGGGAAATGAACAGATAATTCTTTCATTTGTTATCTACAGTGGATCATAATCTTTCAGAATGATAGGAATAAAAATAAAAATGACACTTGTTGCACGCCAAACATAACTATCACATCTACCTGGCCCACAAGGATGGGAAGGCAGAATACGTTACAAGTCCCATCAATTAGGGATTGTCATCTGTGGATCATGAAAAAAAGACCTTCTTGGTGGTAGCCCCTCTGTGCCCCCCTACCCTGCTATTTTTCTGAAAGGTCCTAAAAACATGTTTTGTCAGTGGGCCTGAGGACCATAAGTAGAAATGGAGCTGATGATGTGGTTAATTTGATTGTGTTGCTGCGGCCACTGGCATTGGGCGAAGTGGATTTTTTAAAATAGGTTTTTATAATGTAATGGATTTCTGTTGTTAAGTGAGACGTTCGTTAAGTGAGTTCTGCCCCATTTTACAACCTTCCTTGCCACAGTTGTTAAGTGAATCACTGCGGTTGTTAAGTTAGTAACATGGTTGTTAAGTGAATCTGGCTTCCCCATTGACTTTGCTTGTCAGAAGGTCACAAAAACTGATCACATGATCCCAGGACATTATAGCCATCATAAATATGAACCAGATGCCAAACATCTGAATTTTGATCACCTGAATCATGGGGATACTGCAAAGATCGTAATTGTGAAAAACGATCTTAAGTCACATTTTACAGTGCCATTGTAACTTTGGACAGTCACTAAACGAACTGTTGTAAGTCAAAGACTACTTGTATTTTGCCATCCAACCTAGAGCTAACTTCTCGTAATTCCATATCTCTACATCACGATTTTATTGAAAAAGTTATTGATTCATTTGGTTTCTTTTCTTTTCAACAGGGATCCATCTGTGGGGATAGCTGCATTGTGGGGTGTTTCCCCATTTGTTCTCTCTGCCAAGTCCAGAGAGATATCAGAAGAAGAAAACAAATGGGGATATTCTAGAAGACTTCACCCTAAGCTCCTTTGGAGCTCCTTTACATTTGTCCTTTTTAAAATTAGAATTCTGAGAAGTAAGAAATAAGTAAAGTAGTTTGTAGGGAGAACCGTTATTTAGAGGCACCCTTGCTTTATAATTCTAAGCATATTCTTAACCCAGAAATTAAATTTTAGTACTGATTCAGAGCTCAAAATCCAAGCACAGAAACCTGCTGTTGTTTGTCCTGTCCTTGATCTTTGCTTGATCTCCCAATTTCATTTACAATGGAAAACAAAACATTTTTGGTTGCTGCTGCTATTAAACAATTAGGATTGTTGTTGTTTTTTTTAAAAAAAGCCCTGCTAGACCTTTGAAGATTTATCGGGGGATCTACCATTCTGCCTTTCCCATTTTAGGGCTACTGGTGATTTTGGTTTGCAAGATGTAGTAACTGGAGAAAACAAGGTAAAATTGCAATCTAGAGCCATTGGCATAACTAGCCCACCTGGAAGTGCTTGCTGTCCAGTTGTGGGGGGCTAGAACTATCATGATTCCCAGACATCGCAGCTTTGATTTAAAGGAGATATAAAACAACATATATGGAGAGCAGCATCTTAAGAAAAACTAGTGTACGTGATTGTTTAGCTAGTAATCGGTGTTGTTCTTACTCTCCGTGCTAATGGTACAACCTTTCCTAATGCTGCTGTGGGAAACTGCCAGTCAAGCTGGAGGGAGGAGTCAAGTGAGGACCTAGCTTGGAATCCTTGAGCAGCGGCGAGCGCATAAGCTTGACCTCCCCCAAGATCAATGAAGCCTTAGCTGGCTATTCCCAGGGGAACACAAGCAGTCTAGTAATATTCTTGTAACGTAGGAGATAGACGATAAAGTTACTGCCTTTCATTATTCATTAGTGGTTCCCGTTGGTTACCACCTGACAGCTGGTAGTCTCTGTTCCTTTCCACCACTATGATGGAGTTTCACCTCTCTCAGACTGTCATATCTCATAATTAAATTAAAACCCTTTTACTTGAAATTCTTCTCAGGACAATGTTTTCTAACCTCCATTTATCAACATCAGACACTGAAGTGGTAGGTGGATGTTAGAATCATATGCTTCATGAGTTGTCCTCCAAAAACAGATATGAACATGGAGTGTGCACTCTCTTGAAGTCACGCCAATGCTATCATTAAAGAGAGAGAGTAGGTGTGGGAGTTACTTTGGAAGCTAGAGTTTCTTAGGGCAGAAATGTCTATGGAGATTCTTAGTCATCCAGGTCATGGTTGTCCCAAAGGAGCATTTTTCAAAAGGCACCTGGAAAAACAAAGTCCAGTTGCCTTTTGAAAAAGCACCTTTGGGTTAGGACAGAAATCTCAATTATATCAAGAAACAACTGACTGGGTTTGCCATTTTCTCCTCCCTACTAATTTGACTTTGTAAGCTTGATTGTCTAAAAGTCTATCAATAACATAATCTGACTTTACTCAGGGTCTTTATATGCCTAATATAAAATCCTAACCACTGGGATGTTATACCCAGATGTTATAAGATAGACAAGAAGCACAGTATTTTTATAATACATGAAATATGAAAACATTGGGATGGTGTACCCAAATGGAAAAATTTGGATATCCAGATGATTAACATTGAGAAAATCATGACTGATAAGAATGGATTGAATAAAAGGGGAAATTAAGCTTAAAGAAAAATCACGAAAATAGGATGCATGGTGAACTAATGAGATGATGGTTATAAGAATAATATAAGCTGATAAAAAATGTTATACATAGACGTTACCACTATTTGTATCAATATGAAAAAATGTCTATATTTAATCATTTATATATTGAAAATATTAAGAAATATATTTGTTTAAGGTTGAAGAAGGAGAATACAAATGGGAGAAGGGAAGATCAAAGAAATATATTATTAATTAATATACTAATTATGGAATTATCAAATTTAATCATTATTGACTGTTAATTAATTATTATTGCCTTTTTTCATATTCAAATGGATTAGTTTTGTTACCTTGACTGGAAAGGTCTGACTCGTGATCATTTTCAGGTCACACAATTAATTAAAGCTATTAATATTGATCCAACAACAATGGTAAAGTGATAGATTCCTTATTTTGCATACTGGAACTTTTAAGCTGATATGATATTATTGAAAATGCTAAGAGCTTATGAAGATCCATGTGTAACTATTTTGTACAATAAGTATTCAACTTTTAAAGAGAGGTGTGCTAACAAAACAAAAAAAAGCAATGAAGGTTATTCCCGCTGATGATAGTATATAGTAGTATTTCCCAGTCATGGAATTCCCAAGCGTGTGGACCTCAACTTCCAGAATTCTCATCACAAGCTATATTGGCTGTGGAAAGAAAAAAGTGGACCGCCATTTGTCCAGAGTGATAAGAGAATTCCTGCACAGGACAGGGCTGGACTAGAAGATCTCCATGGTCCCTAACAAGCCCATGATTCTATAATCATAGCACTGATTGTGTTACCTAGTTTGGGTAATGAAACGTCTGCAAGAAAAGAACTAAGCTCAGAGAACACCCAGGACCCCTCATTTCAATCCCTGGCTAAAAATATTCTCCTTTATTGAGTCTATACTTCTATGGTTCTTCTGTCAATGTAATTTTTTGCTCTCCATTGTTTTTTGCTTATTAAGCCAATAACCCAGTAATTGGGAATTATTGTGGAATCTTGAAACCTCTTGCCCTGATATTCAAATGGTTTAGTTTTGTTACCTGGAATGGAAAAGTCTGACTCGTGATCATTTTCAATGCTAAACTGAATTTCTGATAAGGCCTCCTCCAAGTGTGGAACCCCTATTCTCCCCTTTTAAAAAGCCCATGGGGCAAAATTGCTCCGATTGCTCCTGTATGCTTCGTCTAAGATCTATATTCACTGTTTCTGTGCTCCTCCTATGGTGGGTAAAGGAACAACATTACCATCCCAGGAAATAACATTTCCAGCTGTGATCCAGCATTACAACTGTTTAATCTTCCTGTGTCTCCTGTAATTGACATTGTTACATTAAAGGATTGTTTTGGCCCAATAATTTAGTCTTAGCCTTTTGCTTAATGGCTGGGCCAAATATAGTAGGGCAATTAGATCAGGGATCAAATCTGTTGCTGAATTTGAACTCCCAACATTCCTCAACCTTGGCCATGCCGACTGACCTGGTGAGAGTTTATTTATTTGTTCAATTTATATACCCTTCCATCTCTGGGCAGGTCACACAATTAAAAATAGCCAACAAACCCAAAACAGATGCAATTAAGTAACACAAAACAATAACAAAAACCATTAAAAGCAAATTAAAGCTATTAATATTGATCCGACAACAATGGTAAAGTGATAGATTCCTTATTTTGCATACTGGAACTTTTAAGCTGATATGATATTATTGAAAATGCTAAGAGCTTATGAAGATCCACGTGTAACTATTTTGTACAATAAGTATTCAACTTTTAAAGAGAGGTGTGCTAACAAAAAAAAATAAAGCAATGAAGGTTATTCCCGCTGATGATAGTATATAGTAGTATTTCCCAGTCATGCAACTCCCAAGAGTGTGGACTTCAACTCCCAGAATTCTCAACACAAGATATTGGCTGTGGAATTCTGGATATGAAATTTAGACACCTGGAACTTGCAGGTGGTATTATAGCAAATCATTGGGTAGACACTACTGTCCCCTTATGGTGAGACCAGGAGCCACAAACCTGGTGTTTTTTAATGCTGATTTTTAAAAACAATACAAAATACTGGCCTGGTTCATAAAATACATTAATGAGACTTCTTGGTTTTGGTTTAAAACAGCATTTCCAACTTTGGTAACTTTAAGATGTGTGGACTTCAACTCCCAGAATGTTGGCTGGGGAATTCTGGGAGTTGAAGTCCTCATAGCCTAAAGTTGTCATTGAGAAGCATTGATCTAGCTACTCCAGTCCTGTTTTTCGCTGGAGGGTTCCCATCCAGTTTCCTAATCTGAAATTGTGTTTAGCTTCCAAGTAAAGACAAGATCAACCAGACATTAGCTAACCATCTACGACAGGGCTCTTCAAACGTGGCCCTTTTATGACTTGTGTACTTCAACTCCCAGAATTCCTCAGCAAGTGTGCCTGGCTGAGGAATTCTGGGAGTTGAAGTCCACAAGTCATAAAAGGGCCAAGTTTGAAGACCCCTGATCTACAACAAGGGTGGGGAACGATGACCCTTTTAGGACTGGTGGACTTCAATTCCCAGAATTCCTGATCCAGCCAGTGTTGTGACAATTAGTTGTGTCACCATCCAGCTCGAGAATCCAAATAAAACTCCAGGTTCATTCCATTCCCAAAAATCTTACCGTTTATTGAATACACTGCATGGTTTTCTGGAAGCAAAACTAACTCTGGGGATCCAACATCAATTCATAGACTTAAACAATAATTTTCCCAGCCAAACTCTCAACATCTTACGTGATTCATATCAACAAGTTCACTTTGTTATGGGAACCGCCTGCTTCAAATCCATGCCCATTCTGGTGTCCTTGCTTCAGACTCTCACCGTCTTCAATTGAATTGAAGAGGTTTCATTTCTCCATTTAACCCACTTGAAAACAACATCTCCCTCCCCCTCTCCTTAATCTAAAGGCAAGATGAAACATGTAGCTGCCAAAGTTTCATCCTTGACAAGTTGTTTACAATGGTGGGACTCAAATATGTGAACAACCGGTTCTCTGTGTGGATGCCGCTTCCGGAAGTCCATTCTGGGCCTGGGCAACAAAAAATTACCTACCGGTTCTGCCGAAGTGGTGCGAACTGGCTGAATCCCACCACTGGTTGTTTAACAGAGTAATAGCGGGGGGGGGGGACTTTGTGTCTGGTTGTTTTGGCGTGTATACAAAACCAATCTAATCTAATCTATGTTTTTGATAGAGGCCAATTTAGTTGTCTAGAGCAGGGCTTTTCAACCTTTTTACCGATTGTACCACTTTTAGGATATGGCAATATTCGAGTACCACCTAGCAAGGTGTCAAAAACTTGGTGACAAAAAAAAAACCTGTTCAAAGTTGCAATTGCACTGAAATGACTTATGACCATTTTTCACACTTATGACCATTGCAGCATGCCCAGGGTCATGTGATTTATATTTGGATGCTTGGCAACTGATTCATATTTATGATGGTCACAATGTCCCAGGGTCATGTGATCCCCTTCTGCAACCTTTTGACAAGCAAAGTCAATGGCAGAGCTGCTGGTGACCAAGTGCTAAGGCGGGACTTCCTTCCCTGCCTCCCTTCCCTGCCTCCCTTTTTCTCATTCCCATCTCCTTCTGAAGGAAGAATTTGAACCCCCCCATATTTTTCCTCTTCCATATATTGATCAAACAAGGAAAGGCCTCCAGAGACAGAAAAGACAAGCTGCTGAGTGAACTAGCTTAAAAAGGCACTTCCCCTTTAAGAATTAGCTACTGGCTAGAAAGGAAAGTAAGGAGCCCAGCCCGCACTTAAGGAAGGAAAAAAATGTAAGTACTGGCTGCTGGCTAAGGCAGCCTCCCCAAATGGCTCCATTCATAAGTAAAATCTGCAGCTCCAGAGGACTCTCTCACTGTAAGTCTTTGCCTGTGCTGGCTCTTTCCCTTCCCCACTACACTTGGCTAGGCAGGGCTGCGTACCACCTGCCACTCATTAATGTACCACAAGTGGTACGCGTACCACAGGTTGAAAAGCCCTGGTCTAGAGGATGTGGTAGATGAGGTGTCCTTGACTCCAGCAAAATGCTCTACAGAGTTCTCATGAGATTCTAGTAAACTATTAGATGGCTACAGGGTCTGTTGAACAATCACACCCAGTGAGTGTGGCCGTGCCTCAAGCTGGAAGGAAATGTTGAGCAGCACACCACAGATCTCAGCTGAAAGACAGGTTCAATATATACTTAAATGAGATTGGAAAAGAGATTAGAAAATGCAATGATCAGTTTTGCAAACGGCACACAATAGCAAGCATAACAAGTGCCTGGGAAGAATGGCATCGAAATGAATAATAATAAACAAACACATGTCCTATTTTCAGATAGGAAACATCAAAGGTATAATCAAAATTAGGAAGGCTATACTGGATAGTGGTGTATATAAAAACTCTGGCTATCTTGGTGGATCACAAACTGATCACTAACCAAAACTGTGATGCAGCTGCAACTATTGAATCTCAGTTGCATCAACAGAAATACGGAGTTAAGATGAAGATAAATCAGTTCTTCTCTAGTCCAACCTGGTCAGGCAACACTAAGAATACAGGTAGTCCTCGACTTACAACAGTTCATTTAGTGACTGTTGTGTTCTGGGCCTTGCTGAGTCATTCAGCAAGGCTCAGGAACGCTGCAGACAGCTGCAGAGACCCAGACAGGCTGTCTCCAGCCTCGCGCGCATGCGCAAGGCGGGAGAATAGCCTGCAATCATTGGTTGAGCATCCCCTTTGCAAGGGGAGTATAAAAGGGCTTGTTGCCATTGTTCACTTGCTTCTGTTCAGTGAATGTACCAAATAAAGAAACATCTTTTGGACCAACTGCCTCGTCTCCATGTCTGCTGTGCGAACAGAACAGTGACCATTCAAAGTTATAACGGCACTGAAAAACTGACATGATCATTTTTCACACTTACGACCATGGCAGCATTCCCCACGGTCACGTGATCAAAATTCAGATGCTTGGCAACTGAATCGTATTTATGACGGTTGCAGCGTCCCCGGGGTCATGTGATCCCCTTTTGCGACCTTCTGACAAACAAAGTCAATGGGGAAGCCAGATTCACTTATCAATCATCTTACTAACTTAACAACTGCAGTGATTCACTTAACAACTGTGCCAAGTAAGGTTGTAAAATGGGGCAAAACTCACTTAACAAATGTCTCACTTAGCAACAGAAATTTGGGGCTCAGTTGTGGTCGTAAGTTGAGGACGACCTTTATTGCATCGGGCTCCCTGTAGTGCAGTGAAGAAGGATATTGACCAGCTGGAATGTGTCCGGAAGTAACACATGATGAGATGAGAAGGGGCCAGGAAAGTAAAATCTTATAAGAAATATGAGTGGGAGACTGTGCGTTCAAGTTCCACCTGAGCTATGAAAGCCAGCTGGCTGACTTGGACCAGTCTCTCTCTCTCTCTTAGCCCAATCCACCTTACAGGGTTGTTGTAATGGGGCAAATAGGAGAAGGAATGTGTGTTGGATATGTTTGCTGCCTTGAATTATTTGTAAAAATAATAACAAAAGCGGGATAGAAATAAAATAAAATGGTCAGAGGTGTAGGAAGGGTTAGAAATAGTGAGGGATCTGTTATTTGACTCCCAGCATCTGAAAAAGAAAAAAGGCAGAACTATCAGAATTGTTTCTAAAGATGGGACAAGGAACAATCAATTTAAAGGTAATTTTTAAGAATTTCCAATCCTTACACCTCATTTAAACCAAGTTTCGTTTCTTCTCCTACCATCTCTTTCGTTTTTTCTTCACCCATCTGGCTGAAACAAAAGCTACTTCCTTGTTTTTTTTAAAAAAAATATATCTAGCAAATAGTTTCGTAGGGTAATTCCCTTTCAGTTTTAAAACACAAAAGCAGAAATCAGCCAGCGGGCAGAGTTTACTACATCTAGGCAACGAGAGTCGAAAAGAAGGAGAAAAGAAGAAGGGGGGAAAAAAGGTTTGAATTCTTGCTTTGCTTTAAATCTTTCTGCCTTTTATATTCATTTGCTTTTGCATTTATTCTAAACTGATAAAAGTTTTCCAAGTTTTTATCTCCCTGGATCTAGTCTGGTTGTTGAAAGACCCTTTTGTGACATTCTGTATTACATTACAGAATGTGAATCCTCATTTTTTTTAAAATTGGGGGGGAAATAAAAGTGGATGCCTAAAGTAACACAGATATAAAGATGATCATTTTTGCAGAGGGCAGCTAAGAAGGGACTGAGATAAATTGTTTCATTTCTAATTCCCCCCTTACATATTCCCAGTGCCTAAGTTTTGAAATGCTTCTTTTTATTAATTGAATATTTATGCTGTCTGTTTAAATATCTATACTGTATTTAAAGCGGAGAAACAAGAAGAAAACCCAGTTTGTCTATGGCCATATTGCTGCTTGCAACATAGCTGATAAGACACTGTGTAGATATTAAACATACGAAGAACAGCTGCAGTTTGGCTAGTGCTAGTCTAAAAGAAAGAAGAACTAGGGGTGACATGATAGCAGTATTCCAGTATTTGAGGGGCTGCCACAAAGAAGAGGGGGCCAAATTATTCTCCAAAGCACCTGAAGGCAGGACAAGAAACAATGGTTGGAAACTGATCAAAGAGAGAAGCAACCTGGAATTAAGGAGAAACTTCCTAACAGTGAGGACAATTAACCAGTGGAACAGCTTGCCTCCAGAAATTGTGGGCGCTCCATCACTGGAGGTTTTTAATAAGAGACTGGACAGTCACTTCTCTGAAATGATATAGGTTCTCCTGCTTGAGCAGGGGGCTGGACTAGAAGATCTCCAATGTCCCTTCCAGCTCCATTATATTCTAAATGATGTTTCCCTCCCTTATAGTTGTCCCTGTAAGACTACCTGTTAATAGCCCAGCATGATGGGCTATCAAAGCAAAAACAGAGCATCTCTACTGATATTTATTTTGGCACTGAACGGTATTTTAATGAAGATATGTTAAGGCAGCCCTTTGGTCTCTTCTTAGTTATGGGATCGTCATTTATAAAATGGAGTTTCTATTGTTTCTAAATAATAATAATAATAAAGTTGGAAGGGACCTTGGAGGTCATCGAGTCCAACCCTCTGCTCAGGCAGGAAACCCTATACCATTTCGGACAAATGGCTGTCCAGTCTCTTCTTAAAAACTTCCAGTGTTGGAGCATTCACCGCTTCTGGAGGCAGGTTGTTCCACTGGTTAATTGTTCTAACTGTCAGGAAGTTTCTCCTCAGTTCCAGGTTGCTTCTCTCCTTGATTAGTTTCCACCCGTTGTGCCTTCAGGGGCTTTGGAGAATAGCTTGACTCCCTCTTCTTTGTGGCAACCCCTGATATATTGGAATACTGCTATCATGTCACCCCTAGTCCTTCTTTTCATTAAACTAGACATACCCAATTCCAGCAAACGTTCCTGATATGTTTTAGCCTCCAGTCCCCAAATCATCTTTGTTGCCCTACTCTGCACTCTTTCTAGAGTCTCAACATCTTTTTTACATCGTGGTGACCAAAACGGGATGCAGTATTCCAAGTGTGGCCTTACCAAGGCATTGTAAAGTGGTATTAATACTTCACGTGATCTTGATTCTATCCCTCTGTTAATGCAGCTTTTTTGGCAGCTGCAGCACACTGCTGGCTCATATTTAAGTGATTGTCCAGTACGACTCCGAGATCCCTCTCACAGTTACTTTTACTAAAGTAAAAGCTTAACACGTGCTAAAATGGAGAAATTATAAACTGTTAGATAGATAACAGCTAATTGTCAGTTGACACTGCAAGTAGAGGAAACACAAAGATAAAATGGAGCTTATGCTAGTTGTGGCTAAAGTGTTAGACGGCACAGGTGCAAGGGGGCTTCTTGGAAAGGAGATAGCAGGTACCATATAAGGTAGATATTTTGGATAGGATGCTCTGTCAAAAAAAAGGGGGGGTGAATTTGTGTAAAGGAATAAAAAGCTGGTGTACGCTTCATTCTCGGTCCACCTTATGTGCACCCGTGTTTGCAAATATGTGAATAAATTCTCTGCTGCTTTCAAGTTATTGTCTCGAGTAGTTCCATCTGTGAACTCGAACTGTTTCCAACAGGATCACCTAAGGGCAGGACAAGAAGTAACAGATGGAAACTTATCAAGGAGAGAACCAACCTAGAAATAAGGAGAAATTTCCTGACTGTGAGAACAGTTAATCAGTGGAATGATTTGCTGCCAGAGGTTGTGAGTGCTACATCACTGGCGGTTTTGAAGAAGAGATTGGACAGCCATTTGTCTGAAATGGTATAGGGTTTCCTGCTTGAACAGGAGATTGGACTAGAAGACTGACAGTCCCTTCCAACTGTGTTATTCTGTATTCTGTATCTTACAGAATCAATGGATGACCTCTTGAAATGTCTGTGTACAGGAGAAGCTAAACCAGATTTGCCTTCAATGATCACCTAATGTAGCTATTCCTAAGTTCCAGAGTTCATAACTGGGTATCTCTGGTTCATAAAACGTCTCCATAGGCTGTGAATTCCTCAGCCTGGCACATTCACTCATTCCTACAGCGGATTCAGAAAGCAGCACCTTCTCACCAAGTTTAGATTCCAAGACACAATTATTCTTGTTCTTAGCACGTGAGATATGAACTCTTCTTCTCTCTTATATAAGAATTTGAGAGGTTAGGAATAGGTTCCAGGGTCATCTATGAAGCTGAACAATGGAAAGTGTAGAGCAAAAAAAAAAGGATGTATTTATTTATCCAACACCTGGATAAATAGCAAGGTTGATTTCCATAGGATATGGAGATGTTCACCAATTCAGATCTTTTAAGGATGACTGAGCGTAGATATGAGAACCAGTTTCATTAGTAATCAGGAAGTTGTGAGTTTCAATCCTGCCTTAAGTATGAAGTCAGTGGGTGACTCTGGGCCATTCACTCTCTCTCAGCTCTAGGAAAAAGGCAAGGGTAAAACTTCCCAAAAATGTTGCACAGAAAACTGCATGGATTTGTCTTGAAAGCATAAGCCAGGCATGTCAAACTGGCGGCCCGCGGGCCAGATGCGTCACGCCGAAACCACGCCCACCCCATTGTCGGCAATGGGGGAAAAGTCATGATACATCGCGCGACATCACATGACGTCATGAGTTTGACATGCCTGGCATAAGCAAACAAACAAACAAAAGGAAGTCCCAAAGGTGCTTTTCCAAAAGGCAATTGGACTTGAGTTTTTTTTCCTTGAAAACATTTCACTTCTCATCCAAGAAGCTTCTTTAGTTCAGAACTGACGAAGCTTCTTAGATGAGAAGCGAAACGTTTTCAGGAAAAAAAGAATCCAGTTGCCTTTTGGAAAAGCACTTTTGGGACAACCATGATCTGGACAATTGAGAATCTTCATAGATAAAGAAAAGGAAGATGTAGGGTAGAAAGTAAAGCTATCATATTAGATTGATATCTCTAGACCAGGGGTAGGCAACCTTGGCTCTTTTATGACTCGTGGACTTCAACTCCCAGAATTCCTGAGCCAGCATGGCTCAGCTTGGAAACCTCTCCATTTCTCCTCAGCATGGCTGGCTCAGAATTCTGGGAGTTGAAGTCCACGAGTCATAAAAGAGCCAAGGTTGCCTACCTCTGGCCTAGGCCTAGGCCACTTTATGACTCGTGGACTTCAACTCCCAGAATTCCTGAGCCAGCATGGCTCAGCTTGGAAACCTCTCCATTTCTCCTCAGCATGGCTGGCTCAGGAATTCTGGGAGTTGAAGTCCACGAGTCATAAAAGACCCAAGGTTGCCTACCCTTGCTCTAGACTGTCTTTGACTATCAGCAATGGGAAAGAGCATTGGCCGCTGAATTTCCTTTTAAAAAGTGAGATAAGCCAATAGTTTGCCAGCCGCCGCCCAGTTTCAAGATCAGAAAGCCCAGGGACTAGAACAAGGGTCTTCAAACTTGGCCCTTTTATGACTTGTGGACTTCAACTCCAAGTTTGAAGACCCCTGGACTAGAAAGAAGGGAGGAAGAAGCAATTGGCTGAGTGCAGAGGGAACCGCTCTTTCAAAATACTTACCTGGCAGGGGAGATACCTTGATAACAAAGGAGGTTTTCCCAGGGTGAGGCTCATCCATTGCACTCCAGGTGTGCTGACCCCTGCGATTTCCCCAAATGCAGGAAACTCGACTGCATAATTTGAGGTCATAGAGGACTGCGTTCGCGCTTTCCCCTGAAAAAGAACAGAATCAAGACCACGTGAAGTGTTAATACCACTTTACAATGCCTTGGTAAGGCCACACTTGGAATACTGCATCCAGTTTTGGTCACCACGATTTAAAAAAGATGTTGAGACTCTAGAAAGAGTACAGAGAAGAGCAACAAAGATGATTAGGGGATTGGAGGCTAAAACTTACAAGGAACGGTTGCTGGAATTGGGTATGTCTAGTTTAATGAAGAGAAGGACGAGGGGGGACATGATAGCAGTCTTCCAATACCTCAGGGGCTGCCCCAAAGAAGAGGGAGTCAAGCAATTCTCCAAAGCGCCTGAAGGCAGGACAAGAAGCAACGGATGGAAACTAATCAAGGAGAGAAGCAACCTAGAACTAAGGAGAAACTTCCTGACAGTTAGAACAATTAACCAGTGGAACAACCTGCCTCCAGAAGCGGTGAATGCTCCAACACTGGAAGTTTTTAAGAAGAGACTGGACAGCCATTTGTCTGAAGTGGTATAGGATTTCCTGCCTGAGTAGGGGGTTGGACTAGATGACCTCCAAGGTTCCTTCCAACTTTTTTTATTATTATTATTATTATTATTATTATTATTATTATTATTATTATTATTATTATTATTATTATTATTATTATTATTATTATTATTATTATTATTATTATTATTATTATTATTATTATTATTATTATTATTAAATGACAGAGGACAATTGGGCATTCAGTATGGCTCTGTCCCAGTTTGAAACAAAGATTCTCACAATACCAATTTGTGTATCTGAAAGATTTCATCCAAGAATCGAGTCCAGCAAACAGATTCCATTCTGTGGAGTTGGGACTGAGACCATGTTCTACCAAGCCTGTTAATTAATCTCTTCTCTTTTGGGTTCTCTTCTTTCTTTTTCTTAGAATATTGCCCCACAATGAATGTTCAGCCAACGGTTGTCACTCAGCCACAGATGGTGGTGCTGGTCCAGCCCAAAACAAACCATTGGCAAACGGACTTATGTGACTGCTTTAGCGACTGTGACATTTGTAAGTGACCAAGCCAATAATTGAAAGTGGGGTTCTCAAAGCCTTCTTAGGAACTTGGGAAGATTGGGCTGGATATTCTTCCAGACTGGATAGGTTGCAGAAATAAATTATTCTTTATCATCTGAGCAATGGGTGTTTAATTGTTGAACAGCCCACTGGATTGGAATTAGGATGGAACTTTAAAGTTCTACATGTAGGAGATGACAGGCTGAGCCCGAGGGTGGGGTCAAATGTATCACCAGTTTGGAATCACTATGCTCCCACAAGAAATCTAAATCCATGGCTAGAAAAGATGACTAAAATACAAATAGAATATAAACCAGAATTATTTTTGCTAGGAATACTAGGACCTAACTATGGTAAAGAGAATGAATATTTAATATTACATGTATTGACAGCAGCGAGAATTGTATTTGCTCAGTTTTGGAAAAATGAAAATCTACCACACGATCAGATTATAATTACGAAAATTTTAGAATGTGCAGAAATGGATAGATAGACGTTGGAGATTAAAGAGAAAGAGGATTCAGTGTATTTTAGGACATGGGAAATTTTTTATCAATGGTTAGCATTACGCTAGAGCTAAATTATACTTAATTAGTAAGCTTTAACTTTATGACTATTTTCAGCATTAATGATTATAATTGTTTAGTATTGTATTAACTACTGTTATTTAATATGTATACCCGGACGAGAGTCTGCTTGTTTAAGCGTTGGATTTTTTGTGTGGGGGTAACCCCACTACTGTACCTATCCCTATTCCTGTTCCCATCCCTATCCCAATTCCATTTCCTAACCCCATCCTTTACCCATATTATCCCTATCCTTCCCATACCCATATAAAATCTAATAAAATATATTAAAAAAAAAAAGAAATCTAAATCCAGCCCCCCATGAATTCCGTTGACTCTTATTTAGCACCAATCTGCCTTGACCATTAGTAGATCAGATTCTTGTGTACAGCATGAAATAAACTCATAGTACTTTTGAACTCTATCATGGCACCTGGTTTCTTGCACCCTGATGCTACAAAACTGAAGAATTATGCTAAAAGAGTTTTTAAGAAAACAATCTGGTGTCCTCTTAATGTTTTGAATTTTAATTTTCATAATGAGGGGTCCTTGCTGTTTTCCAAGCTTGGTTGTTTTCTTGCAGATGTTTCATTACACAGATAGGTAATATCATCAATTCTAGGACAGCATCACTGCTAGTACTAAAGATATTATCTAATTGGATAATGAAATATCTGAAATATCTGCAAGAAAAAAACCAAGCTCAGAGAGCACCAGGGACACAACAGTTCAAATGTGAGTTACAAATATTGTCTTCTATTGGCAATTGTCAGACACAATCAGATCCACGTGCAAAGAGTTCAATGAACTATTTCATTACTCAAGCCTGTAACATAGGACTCTTCTCAGATTGGTGGTTTGCACCTTGGTCAGACTACATAAGGTTAAACAGCATTCAAGGGAGGTCAGACTTACCCTCTTATGCCCACATAGGGATTCTAGACTAGTTCCCTGTTTGATTCCTCTCCCTGGCTCAGCCAGTCTCTCTTCAACAGTAATTTTCTTAATTCTATTTCATAATAGCTGGGAACATCAGCATACAGAAAAATGCAATGGGGTGTCCTTTTAATTTAATGTGGCTTGTACATTAGCTTTTTCAGTCCTCCCCTTTGCTAGATAATGTTTTAACTAGCATTTGCAATTGCAGTTTTAATATTGCAGTAATAGCATCATTTGCATTTTCTGGATGATAAATCTTCTGTCATTCAACACTTTGCCAAAATTGTTTTTACAAAGGCTTTTCCTTCCTCCCTCTAGGTCTCTGTGGAATGTTCTGCTTCCCTTGTTTGGCATGCCAAGTTGCTACAACTATGAATGAATGTTGTTGTTGCGGAGCATCTGTGACCATGCGGGCTGTGTACAGGACAAAATACAGTATCCCTGTAAGTAGATTATGGCTGGCTGTGGAATTCTGGGAGTTGAAGTCCACAAGTCTTAAAGTTGCCAGGTTTGAAGACCCCTGGATTAGACAAACTTTGGGTTTGTCTTGTGAAATTGGAGAGAAATACCAGCTCAGAAACGGAATGGGACAACTCCTTACCGCCCACTCGCTGCGGGATAACGTATCATGACCAACTCACCATGGGACAACTTGCCATGGGAAAATTCAACAATTCAGTTTCATTATTTAAAATAATTAAAAAAATATTTTAATTTTCGTGATTCACATTTCATTTTGTCCCTCGTTCGGCATCTTTTCTTTAGCGATTCTTTCCATCATTTCTTCCATATTAGTGTCATTCTTGTCCCGTGGCAAGTACTCCCGTGGCAAGTTGGCCGTGGCGAGTTGTCCCGCAGTGAATTGGCCGCAGTCAGTTGGCTGTGGCGAGTTGGCTGTGGTGACCTGTCCTAGACCTGCTCAGAAAGGCAGTGCATTCACAATCCAGAAATTTGTGTGTGGGGGGGGAACTGACCTGGGAAATGAACAGATAATTCTTTCATTTGTTATCTGCAGTGGATCATAATCTTTCAGAATGATAGGAATAAAAATAAAAATGACACTTGTTGCACGCCAAACATAACTATCACATCTACCTGGCCCACAAGGATGGGAAGGCAGAATATGTTACAAGTCCCATCAATTAGGGATTGTCATCTGTGGATCATGAAAAAAAGACCTTCTTGGTGGTAGCCCCTCTGTGCCCCCCTACCCTGCTATTTTTCTGAAAGGCCCTAAAAACATGTTTTGTCAGTGGGCCTGAGGACCATAAGTAGAAATGGAGCTGATGATGTGGTTAATTTGATTGTGTTGCTGCGGCCACTGGCATTGGGCGAAGTGGGTTTTTTTAAATAGGTTTTTATAATGTAATGGATTTCTGTTGTTAAGTGAGACGTTCGTTAAGTGAGTTCTGCCCCATTTTACAACCTTCCTTGCCACAGTTGTTAAGTGAATCACTGCGGTTGTTAAGTTAGTAACATGGTTGTTAAGTGAATCTGGCTTCCCCATTGACTTTGCTTGTCAGAAGGTCACAAAAACTGATCACATGATCCCAGGACATTGTAGCCATCATAAATATGAACCAGATGCCAAACATCTTATTTAGAGGCACCCTTGCTTTATAATTCTAAGCATATTCTTAACCCAGAAAGTACTGATTCAGAGCTCAAAATCCAAGCACACAAACCTGCTGTTGTTTGTCCTGTCCTTAATCTTTGCTTGATCTCCCAATTTCATTTACAATGGAAAACAAAACATTTTTGGCTGCTGCTGCTATTAAACAATTAGGATTTAAAAAAAAAAAAAAAAAGCCCTGCTAGACCCTGCTAGAAGATTTATCGGGGGATCTACCATTCTGCCTTTCCCATTTTAGGGCTACTGGTGATTTTGGTTTGCAAGATGTAGTAACTGGAGAAAACAAGGTAAAATTGCAATCTAGAGCCATTGGCATAACTAGCCCACCTGGAAGTGCTTGCTGTCCAGTTGTGGGGGGCTAGAACTATCATGATTCCCAGACATCGCAGCTTTGATTTAAAGGAGATATAAAACAACATATACAGAGAGCACCATCTTAAGAAAAACTAGTGTACGTGATTGTTTAGCTAGTAATCGGTGTTGTTCTTACTCTCCGTGCTAATGGTACAACCTTTCCTAATGCTGCTGTGGGAAACTGCCAGTCAAGCTGGAGGGAGGAGTCAAGTGAGGACCTAGCTTGGAATCCTTGAGCAGCGGCGAGCGCATAAGCTTGACCTCCCCCAAGATCCATGAAGCCTTAGCTGGCTATTCCCAGGGGAACACAAGCAGTCTGGTAAGATTCTTATAACGTAGGAGATAGACGATAAAGTTACTGCCTTTCGTTATTCATTAGTGGTTCCCTTTGGTTACCACCTGACAGCTGGTAGTCTCTGTTCCTTTCCACCACTATGATGGAGTTTCACCTCTCTCAGACTGTCATATCTCATAGTTAAATTAAAGCCCTTTTACTTGAAATTCTTCTCAGGACAATGTTTTCTATACCTCCATTTATCAACATCAGACGCTGAAGTGGTAGGTGGATGTTAGAATCATATGCTTCATGAGGTGTCCTCCAAAAACAGATATGAACATGGAGTGTGCACTCTCTTGAAGTCACGCCAATGCTATCATTAAAGAGAGAGAGTAGGTGTGGGAGTTACTTTGGAAGCTAGAGTTTCTTAGGGCAGAAATGTCTATGGAGATTCTTAGTCATCCAGATCATGGTTGTCCCAAAGGGGCATTTTTCAAAAGGCACCTGGAAAAACAAAGTCCAGTTGCCCTTTGAAAAAGCACCTTTGGGTTAGGACAGAAATCTCAATTATATCAAGAAACAACTGACTGGGTTTGCCATTTTCTCCTCCCAACTAATTTGACTTTGTAAGCTTGATTGTCTAAAAGTCTATCAATAACATAATCTGACTTTACTCAGGGTCTTTATATGCCTAATATAAAATCCTAACCACTGGGATGTTATACCCAGATGTTATAAGATAGACAAGAAGCACAGTATTTTTATAATACATGAAATATGAAGATATTGGGATGGTGTACCCAAATGGAAAAATTTGAATATCCAGATGATTAACATTGAGAAAATCATGACTGATAAGAATGGATTGAATAAAAGGGGAAATTAAGCTTAAAGAAAAATCACGAAAATAGGATGCATGGTGAACTAATGAGATGATGGTTATAAGAATAATATGAGCTGATAAAAAATGCTATACATAGACGTTACCACTATTTGTATAAATATGAAAAAATGTCTATTCATTTATATATTGAAAATATTAAGAAATATATTTGTTTAAGGTTGAAGAAGGAGAATACAAATGGGAGAAGGGAAGATCAAAGAAATATATTATTAATTAATATACTAATGATGGAATTATCAAATTTAATCATTATTGACTGTTAATTAATTATTATTGCCTTTTTTTCATATTCAAATGGATTAGTTTTGTTACCTTGACTGGAAAGGTCTGACTCGTGATCATTTTCAGGTCACACAATTAAAAATAGCCAACAAACCCAAAACAGATGCAATTAAGTAACCCAAAACAATAACAAAAAACATTAAAAGCAAATTAAAGCTATTAATATTGATCCAACAACAATGGTAAAGTGATTCCTTATTTTGCATACTGGAACTTTTAAGCTGATATGATATTATTGAAAATGCTAAGAGCTTATGAAGATCCATGTGTAATTATTTTGTACAATAAGTATTCAACTTTTAAAGAGAGGTGTGCTAACAACAACAAAAAAAGCAATGAAGGTTATTCCCGCTGATGATAGTATATAGTAGTATTTCCCAGTCATGGAATTCCCAAGCGTGTGGACCTCAACTTCCAGAATTCTCATCACAAGCTATATTGGCTGTGGAAAGAAAAAAGTGGACCGCCATTTGTCCAGAGTGATAAGAGAATTCCTGCACAGGACAGGGCTGGACTAGAAGATCTCCATGGTCCCTAACAAGCCCATGATTCTATAATCATAGCACTGATTGTGTTACCTAGTTTGGGTAATGAAACGTCTGCAAGAAAAGAACTAAGCTCAGAGAACACCCAGGACCCCTCATTTCAATCCCTGGCTAAAAATATTCTCCTTTATTGAGTCTATACTTCTATGGTTCTTCTGTCAATGTAATTTTTTGCTCTCCATTGTTTTTTGCTTATTAAGCCAATAACCCAGTAATTGGGAATTATTGTGGAATCTTGAAACCTCTTGCCCTGATATTCAAATGGATTGTTTTTGTTATCTTGACTGGAAAAGTCTGACTCGTGATCATTTTCAATGCTAAACTGGACTTCTGATAGGGCCTCCTCCAAGTGTGCAACCCCTATTCTCCCCTTTTAAAAAGCCCATGGGGGGAAATTGCTCCGATTGCTCTTGTATGCTTCGTCTAAGATCTATATTCACTGTTTCTGTGCTCCTCCTATGGTGAGTAAAGGAACAACATTACCATCCCAGGAAATAACATTTCCAGCTGTGATCCAGCATTACTACTTCCTGTGTCTCTTGTGGTTGACATTGTTGCACTAAAGGATTGTTTTGGCCCAATAATTTAGTCTTAGCCTTTTGCTTAATGGCTGGGCCAAATATAGTAGGGCAATTAGATCAGGGATCAAATCTGTTGCTGAATTTGAATTCCCTACATTCCTCAACCTTGGCCATGCCGACTGACCTGCTGAGAGTTTATTTATTTGTTCAATTTATATACCCTTCCATCTCTGGGCAGGTCACACAATTAAAAATAGCCAACAAACCCAAAACAGATGCAATTAAGTAACACAAAACAATAACAAAAACCATTAAAAGCAAATTAAAGCTATTAATATTGATCCGACAACAATGGTAAAGTGATAGATTCCTTATTTTGCATACTGGAACTTTTAAGCTGATATGATATTATTGAAAATGCTAAGAGCTTATGAAGATCCACGTGTAATTATTTTGTACAATAAGTATTCAACTTTTAAAGAGAGGTGTGCTAACAAAAAAAATATATGAAGCAATGAAAGTTATTCCCGCTGATGATAGTATATAGTAGTATTTCCCAGTCATGCAACTCCCAAGAGTGTGGACTTCAACTCCCAAAATTCTCATCACAAGATATTGGCTGTGGAATTCTGGATATGAAATTTAGACACCTGGAACTTGCAGGTGGTATTATAGCAAATCATTGGGTAGACACTACTGTCCCCTTATGGTGAGACCAGGAGCCACAAACCTGGTGTTTTTTAATGCTGATTTTTAAAAACAATACAAAATACTGGCCTGGTTCATAAAATACATTAATGAGACTTCTTGGTTTTGGTTTAAAACAGCATTTCCAACTTTGGTAACTTTAAGATGTGTGGACTTCAACTCCCAGAATGTTGGCTGGGGAATTCTGGGAGTTGAAGTCCTCATAGCCTAAAGTTGTCATTGAGAAGCATTGATCTAGCTACTCCAGTCCTGTTTTTCGCTGGAGGGTTCCCATCTAGTTTCCTAACCTGAAATTGTGTTTAGCTTCCAAGTAAAGACAAGATCAACCAGACATTAGCTAACCATCTACGACAGGGCTCTTCAAACTTGGCCCTTTTATGACTTGTGTACTTCAATTCCCAGAATTCCTCAGCAAGTGTGCCTGGCTGAGGAATTCTGGGAGTTGAAGTCCACAAGTCATAAAAGGGCCAAGTTTGAAGACCCCTGATCTACAACAAGGGTGGGGAACGATGACCCTTTTAGGACTGGTGGACTTCAATTCCCAGAATTCCTGATCCAGCCAGTGTTGTGACAATTAGTTGTGTCACCATCCAGCTCGAGAATCCAAATAAAACTCCAGGTTCATTCCATTCCCAAAAATCTTACCGTTTATTGAATACACTGCATGGTTTTCTGGAAGCAAAACTAACTCTGGGGATCCAACATCAATTCATAGACTTAAACAATAATTTTCCCAGCCAAACTCTCAACATCTTACGTGATTCATATCAACAAGTTCACTTTGTTATGGGAACCGCCTGCTTCAAATCCATGCCCATTCTGGTGTCCTTGCTTCAGACTCTCACCGTCTTCAATTGAATTGAAGAGGTTTCATTTCTCCATTTAACCCACTTGAAAACAACATCTCCCTCCCCCTCTCCTTAATCTAAAGGCAAGATGAAACATGTAGCTGCCAAAGTTTCATCCTTGACAAGTTGTTTACAATGGTGGGACTCAAATATGTGAACAACCGGTTCTCTGTGTGGATGCCGCTTCCGGAAGTCCATTCTGGGCCTGGGCAACAAAAAATTACCTACCGGTTCTGCCGAAGTGGTGCGAACTGGCTGAATCCCACCACTGGTTGTTTAACAGAGTAATAGCGGGGGGGGGGGACTTTGTGTCTGGTTGTTTTGGCGTGTATACAAAACCAATCTAATCTAATCTATGTTTTTGATAGAGGCCAATTTAGTTGTCTAGAGCAGGGCTTTTCAACCTTTTTACCGATTGTACCACTTTTAGGATATGGCAATATTCGAGTACCACCTAGCAAGGTGTCAAAAACTTGGTGACAAAAAAAAAACCTGTTCAAAGTTGCAATTGCACTGAAATGACTTATGACCATTTTTCACACTTATGACCATTGCAGCATGCCCAGGGTCATGTGATTTATATTTGGATGCTTGGCAACTGATTCATATTTATGATGGTCACAATGTCCCAGGGTCATGTGATCCCCTTCTGCAACCTTTTGACAAGCAAAGTCAATGGCAGAGCTGCTGGTGACCAAGTGCTAAGGCGGGACTTCCTTCCCTGCCTCCCTTCCCTGCCTCCCTTTTTCTCATTCCCATCTCCTTCTGAAGGAAGAATTTGAACCCCCCCATATTTTTCCTCTTCCATATATTGATCAAACAAGGAAAGGCCTCCAGAGACAGAAAAGACAAGCTGCTGAGTGAACTAGCTTAAAAAGGCACTTCCCCTTTAAGAATTAGCTACTGGCTAGAAAGGAAAGTAAGGAGCCCAGCCCGCACTTAAGGAAGGAAAAAAATGTAAGTACTGGCTGCTGGCTAAGGCAGCCTCCCCAAATGGCTCCATTCATAAGTAAAATCTGCAGCTCCAGAGGACTCTCTCACTGTAAGTCTTTGCCTGTGCTGGCTCTTTCCCTTCCCCACTACACTTGGCTAGGCAGGGCTGCGTACCACCTGCCACTCATTAATGTACCACAAGTGGTACGCGTACCACAGGTTGAAAAGCCCTGGTCTAGAGGATGTGGTAGATGAGGTGTCCTTGACTCCAGCAAAATGCTCTACAGAGTTCTCATGAGATTCTAGTAAACTATTAGATGGCTACAGGGTCTGTTGAACAATCACACCCAGTGAGTGTGGCCGTGCCTCAAGCTGGAAGGAAATGTTGAGCAGCACACCACAGATCTCAGCTGAAAGACAGGTTCAATATATACTTAAATGAGATTGGAAAAGAGATTAGAAAATGCAATGATCAGTTTTGCAAACGGCACACAATAGCAAGCATAACAAGTGCCTGGGAAGAATGGCATCGAAATGAATAATAATAAACAAACACATGTCCTATTTTCAGATAGGAAACATCAAAGGTATAATCAAAATTAGGAAGGCTATACTGGATAGTGGTGTATATAAAAACTCTGGCTATCTTGGTGGATCACAAACTGATCACTAACCAAAACTGTGATGCAGCTGCAACTATTGAATCTCAGTTGCATCAACAGAAATACGGAGTTAAGATGAAGATAAATCAGTTCTTCTCTAGTCCAACCTGGTCAGGCAACACTAAGAATACAGGTAGTCCTCGACTTACAACAGTTCATTTAGTGACTGTTGTGTTCTGGGCCTTGCTGAGTCATTCAGCAAGGCTCAGGAACGCTGCAGACAGCTGCAGAGACCCAGACAGGCTGTCTCCAGCCTCGCGCGCATGCGCAAGGCGGGAGAATAGCCTGCAATCATTGGTTGAGCATCCCCTTTGCAAGGGGAGTATAAAAGGGCTTGTTGCCATTGTTCACTTGCTTCTGTTCAGTGAATGTACCAAATAAAGAAACATCTTTTGGACCAACTGCCTCGTCTCCATGTCTGCTGTGCGAACAGAACAGTGACCATTCAAAGTTATAACGGCACTGAAAAACTGACATGATCATTTTTCACACTTACGACCATGGCAGCATTCCCCACGGTCACGTGATCAAAATTCAGATGCTTGGCAACTGAATCGTATTTATGACGGTTGCAGCGTCCCCGGGGTCATGTGATCCCCTTTTGCGACCTTCTGACAAACAAAGTCAATGGGGAAGCCAGATTCACTTATCAATCATCTTACTAACTTAACAACTGCAGTGATTCACTTAACAACTGTGCCAAGTAAGGTTGTAAAATGGGGCAAAACTCACTTAACAAATGTCTCACTTAGCAACAGAAATTTGGGGCTCAGTTGTGGTCGTAAGTTGAGGACGACCTTTATTGCATCGGGCTCCCTGTAGTGCAGTGAAGAAGGATATTGACCAGCTGGAATGTGTCCGGAAGTAACACATGATGAGATGAGAAGGGGCCAGGAAAGTAAAATCTTATAAGAAATATGAGTGGGAGACTGTGCGTTCAAGTTCCACCTGAGCTATGAAAGCCAGCTGGCTGACTTGGACCAGTCTCTCTCTCTCTCTTAGCCCAATCCACCTTACAGGGTTGTTGTAATGGGGCAAATAGGAGAAGGAATGTGTGTTGGATATGTTTGCTGCCTTGAATTATTTGTAAAAATAATAACAAAAGCGGGATAGAAATAAAATAAAATGGTCAGAGGTGTAGGAAGGGTTAGAAATAGTGAGGGATCTGTTATTTGACTCCCAGCATCTGAAAAAGAAAAAAGGCAGAACTATCAGAATTGTTTCTAAAGATGGGACAAGGAACAATCAATTTAAAGGTAATTTTTAAGAATTTCCAATCCTTACACCTCATTTAAACCAAGTTTCGTTTCTTCTCCTACCATCTCTTTCGTTTTTTCTTCACCCATCTGGCTGAAACAAAAGCTACTTCCTTGTTTTTTTTAAAAAAAATATATCTAGCAAATAGTTTCGTAGGGTAATTCCCTTTCAGTTTTAAAACACAAAAGCAGAAATCAGCCAGCGGGCAGAGTTTACTACATCTAGGCAACGAGAGTCGAAAAGAAGGAGAAAAGAAGAAGGGGGAAAAAAAGGTTTGAATTCTTGCTTTGCTTTAAATCTTTCTGCCTTTTATATTCATTTGCTTTTGCATTTATTCTAAACTGATAAAAGTTTTCCAAGTTTTTATCTCCCTGGATCTAATCTGGTTGTTGAAAGAGCCTTTTGTGACATTCTGTATTACATTACAGAATGTGAATCCTCATTTTTTTTAAAATTGGGGGGGAAATAAAAGTGGATGCCTAAAGTAACACAGATATAAAGATGATCATTTTTGCAGAGGGCAGCTAAGAAGGGACTGAGATAAATTGTTTCATTTCTAATTCCCCCCTTACATATTCCCAGTGCCTAAGTTTTGAAATGCTTCTTTTTATTAATTGAATATTTATGCTGTCTGTTTAAATATCTATACTGTATTTAAAGGGGAGAAACAAGAAGAAAACCCAGTTTGTCTATGGCCATATTGCTGCTTGCAACATAGCTGATACGACACTGTGTAGATATTAAACATACGAAGAACAGCTGCGGTTTGGCTAGTCTAAAAGAAAGAAGAACTAGGGGTGACATGATAGCAGTATTCCAGTATTTGAGGGGCTGCCACAAAGAAGAGGGGGTCAAATTATTCTCCAAAGCACCAAAAGGCAAGACAAGAAACAATGGTTGGAAACTGACCAAAGAGAGAAGCAACCTGGAATTAAGGAGAAACTTCCTGATAGTGAGGACAATTAACCAGTGGAACAGCTTGCCTTCAGAAATTGTGGGCGCTCCATCACTGGAGGTTTTTAAGAAGAGACTGGACAGTCACTTGTCTGAAATGATATAGGTTCTTCTGCTTGAGCAGGGGGCTGGACTAGAAGATCTCCAATGTCCCTTCCAGCTCCATTATATTCTAAATGATGTTTCCCTCCCTTATAGTTGTCCCTGTAAGACTACCTGTTAATAGCCCAGCATGATGGGCTATCAAAGCAAAAACAGAGCATCTCTACTGATATTTATTTTGGCACTGAACGGTATTTTAATGAAGATATGTTAAGGCAGCCCTTTGGTCTCTTCTTAGTTATGGGATCGTCATTTATAAAATGGAGTTTCTATTGTTTCTAAATAATAATAATAATAAAGTTGGAAGGGACCTTGGAGGTCATCGAGTCCAACCCTCTGCTCAGGCAGGAAACCCTATACCATTTCGGACAAATGGCTGTCCAGTCTCTTCTTAAAAACTTCCAGTGTTGGAGCATTCACCGCTTCTGGAGGCAGGTTGTTCCACTGGTTAATTGTTCTAACTGTCAGGAAGTTTCTCCTCAGTTCCAGGTTGCTTCTCTCCTTGATTAGTTTCCACCCGTTGTGCCTTCAGGGGCTTTGGAGAATAGCTTGACTCCCTCTTCTTTGTGGCAACCCCTGATATATTGGAATACTGCTATCATGTCACCCCTAGTCCTTCTTTTCATTAAACTAGACATACCCAATTCCAGCAAACGTTCCTGATATGTTTTAGCCTCCAGTCCCCAAATCATCTTTGTTGCCCTACTCTGCACTCTTTCTAGAGTCTCAACATCTTTTTTACATCGTGGTGACCAAAACGGGATGCAGTATTCCAAGTGTGGCCTTACCAAGGCATTGTAAAGTGGTATTAATACTTCACGTGATCTTGATTCTATCCCTCTGTTAATGCAGCTTTTTTGGCAGCTGCAGCACACTGCTGGCTCATATTTAAGTGATTGTCCAGTACGACTCCGAGATCCCTCTCACAGTTACTTTTACTAAAGTAAAAGCTTAACACGTGCTAAAATGGAGAAATTATAAACTGTTAGATAGATAACAGCTAATTGTCAGTTGACACTGCAAGTAGAGGAAACACAAAGATAAAATGGAGCTTATGCTAGTTGTGGCTAAAGTGTTAGACGGCACAGGTGCAAGGGGGCTTCTTGGAAAGGAGATAGCAGGTACCATATAAGGTAGATATTTTGGATAGGATGCTCTGTCAAAAAAAAGGGGGGGTGAATTTGTGTAAAGGAATAAAAAGCTGGTGTACGCTTCATTCTCGGTCCACCTTATGTGCACCCGTGTTTGCAAATATGTGAATAAATTCTCTGCTGCTTTCAAGTTATTGTCTCGAGTAGTTCCATCTGTGAACTCGAACTGTTTCCAACAGGATCACCTAAGGGCAGGACAAGAAGTAACAGATGGAAACTTATCAAGGAGAGAACCAACCTAGAAATAAGGAGAAATTTCCTGACTGTGAGAACAGTTAATCAGTGGAATGATTTGCTGCCAGAGGTTGTGAGTGCTACATCACTGGCGGTTTTGAAGAAGAGATTGGACAGCCATTTGTCTGAAATGGTATAGGGTTTCCTGCTTGAACAGGAGATTGGACTAGAAGACTGACAGTCCCTTCCAACTGTGTTATTCTGTATTCTGTATCTTACAGAATCAATGGATGACCTCTTGAAATGTCTGTGTACAGGAGAAGCTAAACCAGGTTTGCCTTCAATGATCACCTAATGTAGCTATTCCTAAGTTCCAGAGTTCATAACTGGGTATCTCTGGTTCATAAAACGTCTCCATAGGCTGTGAATTCCTCAGCCTGGCACATTCACTCATTCCTACAGCGGATTCAGAAAGCAGCACCTTCTCACCAAGTTTAGATTCCAAGACACAATTATTCTTGTTCTTAGCACGTGAGATATGAACTCTTCTTCTCTCTTGTATAAGAATTTGAGAGGTTAGGAATAGGTTCCAGGGTCATCTATGAAGCTGAACAATGGAAAGTGTAGAGCAAAAAAAAAAAAAAAAAGGATGTATTTATTTATCCAACACCTGGATAAATAGCAAGGTTGATTTCCATAGGATATGGAGATGTTCACCAATTCAGATCTTTTAAGGATGACTGAGCGTAGATATGAGAACCAGTTTCATTAGTAATCAGGAAGTTGTGAGTTTCAATCCTGCCTTAAGTATGAAGTCAGTGGGCGACTCTGGGCCATTCACTCTCTCTCAGCTCTAGGAAAAAGGCAAGGGTAAAACTTCCCAAAAATGTTGCACAGAAAACTGCATGGATTTGTCTTGAAAGCATAAGCCAGGCATGTCAAACTGGCGGCCCGCGGGCCAGATGCGTCACGCCGAAACCACGCCCACCCCATTGTCGGCAATGGGGGAAAAGTCATGATACATCGCGCGACATCACGTGACGTCATGAGTTTGACATGCCTGGCATAAGCAAACAAACAAACAAAAGGAAGTCCCAAAGGTGCTTTTCCAAAAGGCAATTGGACTTGAGTTTTTTTTCCTTGAAAACATTTCACTTCTCATCCAAGAAGTTCAGAACTAACGAAGCTTCTTAGATGAGAAGCGAAACGTTTTCAGGAAAAAAAGAATCCAGTTGCCTTTTGGAAAAGCACTTTTGGGACAACCATGATCTGGACAATTGAGAATCTTCATAGATAAAGAAAAGGAAGATGTAGGGTAGAAAGTAAAGCTATCATATTAGATTGATATCTCTAGACCAGGGGTAGGCAAACCTTGGCTCTTTTATGACTCGTGGACTTCAACTCCCAGAATTCCTGAGCCAGCATGGCTCAGCTTGGAAACCTCTCCATTTCTCCTCAGCATGGCTGGCTCATGAATTCTGGGAGTTAAAGTCCACGAGTCATAAAAGAGCCAAGGTTGCCTACCCCTGCTCTAGACTGTCTTTGACTATCAGCAATGGGAAAGAGCATTGGCCGCTGAATTTGCTTTTAGAAAGTGAGATAAGCCAATAGTTTGCCAGCAGCCGCCCAGTTTCAAGATCAGAAAGCCCAGGGACTAGAACAAGGGTCTTCAAACTTGGCCCTTTTATGACTTGTGGACTTCAACTCCAAGTTTGAAGACCCCTGGACTAGAAAGAAGGGAGGAAGAAGCAATTGGCTGAGTGCAGAGGGAACCACTCTTTCAAAATACTTACCTGGCAGGGGAGATACCTTGATAACGAAGGAGGTTTTCCCAGGGTGAGGCTCATCCATTGCACTCCGGGTGTGCTGACCAGTGCGATTTCCCCAAATGCAGGAAACTCGACTGCATAATTTGTGGTAGTAGAGGACTGCGTTCGCACTTTCCCCTGAAAAAGAATAGAATCAAGACCACGTGAAGTGTTAATACCACTTTACAATGCCTTGGTAAGGCCACACTTGGAATACTGCATCCAGTTTTGGTCACCACGATTTAAAAAAGATGTTGAGACTCTAGAAAGAGTACAGAGAAGAGCAACAAAGATGATTAGGGGATTGGAGGCTAAAACTTACAAGGAACGGTTGCTGGAATTGGGTATGTCTAGTTTAATGAAGAGAAGGACGAGGGGGGACATGATAGCAGTCTTCCAATACCTCAGGGGCTGCCCCAAAGAAGAGGGAGTCAAGCAATTCTCCAAAGCGCCTGAAGCCAGGACAAGAAGCAACGGATGGAAACTAATCAAAGGGAGAAGCAACCTAGAACTAAGGAGAAACTTCCTGACAGTTAGAACAATTAACCAGTGGAACAACCTGCCTCCAGAAGCGGTGAATGCTCCAACACTGGAAGTTTTTAAGAAGAGACTGGACAGCCATTTGTCTGAAGTGGTATAGGATTTCCTGCCTGAGCAGGGGGTTGGACTAGATGACCTCCAAGGTTCCTTCCAACTTTATTATTATTATTATTATTATTATTATTATTATTATTATTATTATTATTATTATTATTATTATTATTATTATTATTATTATTATTATTATTATTATTATTATTATTATTATTATTATTAAATGACAGAGGACAATTGGGCATTCAGTATGGCTCTGTCCCAGTTTGAAACAAAGATTCTCACAATACCAATTTGTGTATCTGAAAGATTTCATCCAAGAATCGAGTCCAGCAAACAGATTCCATTCTGTGGAGTTGTGACTGAGACCATGTTCTACCAAGCCTGTTAATTAATCTCTTCTCTTTTGGGTTCTCTTCTTTCTTTTTCTTAGAATATTGCCCCACAATGAATGTTCAGCCAATGGTTGTCACTCAGCCACAGATGGTGGTGGTGGTCCAGCCCAAAACAAACCATTGGCAAACGGACTTATGTGACTGCTTTAGCGACTGTGACATTTGTAAGTGACCAAGCCAATAATTGAAAGTGGGGTTCTCAAAGCCTTCTTAGGAACTTGGGAAGATTGGGCTGGATATTCTTCCAGACTGGATAGGTTGCAGAAATAAATTATTCTT
This sequence comes from Azemiops feae, assembly GCA_023970755.1. Lineage (NCBI taxonomy): Eukaryota > Metazoa > Chordata > Lepidosauria > Squamata > Viperidae > Azemiops > Azemiops feae. The sequence continues at coordinate 291,778 of JALGBA010001137.1, read as the reverse complement.
TATCATCTGAGCAATGGGTGTTTAATTGTTGAACAGCCCACTGGATTGGAATTAGGATGGAACTTTAAAGTTCTACATGTAGGAGATGACAGGCTGAGCCCGAGGGTGGGGTCAAATGTATCACCAGTTTGGAATCACTATGCTCCCACAAGAAATCTAAATCCATGGCTAGAAAAGATGACTAAAATACAAATAGAATATAAACCAGAATTATTTTTGCTAGGAATACTAGGACCTAACTATGGTAAAGAGAATGAATATTTAATATTACATGTATTGACAGCAGCGAGAATTGTATTTGCTCAGTTTTGGAAAAATGAAAATCTACCACACGATCAGATTATAATTACGAAAATTTTAGAATGTGCAGAAATGGATAGATAGACGTTGGAGATTAAAGAGAAAGAGGATTCAGTGTATTTTAGGACATGGGAAATTTTTTATCAATGGTTAGCATTACGCTAGAGCTAAATTATACTTAATTAGTAAGCTTTAACTTTATGACTATTTTCAGCATTAATGATTATAATTGTTTAGTATTGTATTAACTACTGTTATTTAATATGTATACCCAGACGAGAGTCTGCTTGTTTAAGCGTTGGATTTTTTGTGTGGGGGTAACCCCACTACTGAACCTATCCCTATTCCTATTCCCATCCCTATCCCAATTCCATTTCCTAACCCCATCCTTTACCCATATTATCCCTATCCTTCCCATACCCATATAAAATCTAATAAAATATATTTTAAAAAAAAGAAATCTAAATCCAGCCCCCCATGAATTCCGTTGACTCTTATTTAGCACCAATCTGCCTTGACCATTAGTAGATCAGATTCTTGTGTACAGCATGAAATAAACTCATAGTACTTTTGAACTCTATCATGGCACCTGGTTTCTTGCACCCGATGCTACAAAACTGAAGAATTATGCTAAAAGAGTTTTAAAGAAAACAATCTGGTGTCCTCTTAATGTTTTGAATTTTAATTTTCATAATGAGGGGTCCTTGCTGTTTTCCAAGCTTGGTTGTTTTCTTGCAGATGTTTCATTACCCAGATAGGTAATATCATCAATTCTAGGACAGCATCACTGCTAGTACTAAAGATATTATCTAATTGGATAATGAAATATCTGAAATATCTGCAAGAAAAAAACCAAGCTCAGAGAGCACCAGGGACACAACAGTTCAAATGTTACAAATATTGTCTTCTATTGGCAATTGTCAGACACAATCAGATCCACGTGCAAAGAGTTCAATTAACTATTTCATTACTCAAGCCTGTAACATAGGACTCTTCTCAGATTGGTGGTTTGCACCTTGGTCAGACTACATAAGGTTAAACAGCATTCAAGGGAGGTCAGACTTACCCTCTTATGCCCACATAGGGATTCCAGACTAGTTCCCTGTTTGATTCCTCTCCCTGGCTCAGCCAGTCTCTCTTCAACAGTAATTTTCTTAATTCTATTTCATAATAGCTGGGAACATCAGCATACAGAAAAATGCAATGGGGTGTCCTTTTAATTTAATGTGGCTTGTACATTAGCTTTTTCAGTCCTCCCCTTTGCTAGATAATGTTTTAACTAGCATTTGCAATTGCAGTTTTAATATTGCAGTAATAGCATCATTTGCATTTTCTGGATGATAAATCTTATGTCATTCAACACTTTGCCAAAATTGTTTTTACAAAGGCTTTTCCTTCCTCCCTCTAGGTCTCTGTGGAATGTTCTGCTTCCCTTGTTTGGCATGCCAAGTTGCTACAACTATGAATGAATGTTGTTGTTGCGGAGCATCTGTGACCATGCGGGCTGTGTACAGGACAAAATACAGTATCCCTGTAAGTAGATTATGGCTGGCTGTGGAATTCTGGGAGTTGAAGTCCACAAGTCTTAAAGTTGCCAGGTTTGAAGACCCCTGGATTAGACAAACTTTGGGTTTGTCTTGTGAAATTGGAGAGAAATACCAGCTCAGAAACGGAATGGGACAACTCCTTACCGCCCACTCGCTGCGGGATAACGTATCATGACCAACTCACCATGGGACAACTTGCCATGGGAAAATTCAACAATTCAGTTTCATTATTTAAAATAATTAAAAAAATATTTTAATTTTCGTGATTCACATTTCATTTTGTCCCTCGTTCGGCATCTTTTCTTTAGCGATTCTTTCCATCATTTCTTCCATATTAGTGTCATTCATGTCCCGTGGCAAGTGGTCCCGTGGCAGGTTGGCCGTGGCGAGTTGTCCCGCAGTGAATTGGCCGCAGTCAGTTGGCTGTGGCGAGTTGGCTGTGGTGACCTGTCCTAGACCTGCTCAGAAAGGCAGTGCATTCACAATCCAGAAATTTGTGTGTGTGGGGGGAACTGACCTGGGAAATGAACAGATAATTCTTTCATTTGTTATCTACAGTGGATCATAATCTTTCAGAATGATAGGAATAAAAATAAAAATGACACTTGTTGCACGCCAAACATAACTATCACATCTACCTGGCCCACAAGGATGGGAAGGCAGAATATGTTACAAGTCCCATCAATTAGGGATTGTCATCTGTGGATCATGAAAAAAAGACCTTCTTGGTGGTAGCCCCTCTGTGTCCCCCTATCCTGCTATTTTTCTGAAAGGTCCTAAAAACATGTCAGTGGGCCTGAGGACCATAAGTAGAAATGGAGCTGATGATGTGGTTAATTTGATTGTGTTGCTGCGGCCACTGGCATTGGGCGAAGTGGATTTTTTAAAATAGGTTTTTATAATGTAATGGATTTCTGTTGTTAAGTGAGACGTTCGTTAAGTGAGTTCTGCCCCATTTTACAACCTTCCTTGCCACAGTTGTTAAGTGAATCACTGCGGTTGTTAAGTTAGTAACATGGTTGTTAAGTGAATCTGGCTTCCCCATTGACTTTGCTTGTCAGAAGGTCACAAAAAATGATCACATGATCCCAGGACATTGTAGCCATCATAAATATGAACCAGATGCCAAACATCTGAATTTTGATCACCTGAATCATGGGGATACTGCAAAGATCGTAATTGTGAAAAACGATCTTAAGTCACATTTTACAGTGCCATTGTAACTTTGGACAGTCACTAAACGAACTGTTGTAAGTCAAAGACTACTTGTATTTTGCCATCCAACCTAGAGCTAACTTCTCGTAATTCCATATCTCTACATCACGATTTTATTGAAAAAGTTATTGATTCATTTGGTTTCTTTTCTTTTCAACAGGGATCCATCTGTGGGGATAGCTGCATTGTGGGGTGTTTCCCCATTTGTTCTCTCTGCCAAGTCCAGAGAGATATCAGAAGAAGAAAACAAATGGGGATATTCTAGAAGACTTCACCCTAAGCTCCTTTGGAGCTCCTTTACATTTGTCCTTTTTAAAATTAGAATTCTGAGAAGTAAGAAATAAGTAAAGTAGTTTGTAGGGAGAACCGTTATTTAGAGGCACCCTTGCTTTATAATTCTAAGCATATTCTTAACCCAGAAATTAAATTTTAGTACTGATTCAGAGCTCAAAATCCAAGCACAGAAACCTGCTGTTGTTTGTCCTGTCCTTGATCTTTGCTTGATCTCCCAATTTCATTTACAATGGAAAACAAAACATTTTTGGTTGCTGCTGCTATTAAACAATTAGGATTGTTGTTGTTTTTTTTAAAAAAAGCCCTGCTAGACCTTTGAAGATTTATCGGGGGATCTACCATTCTGCCTTTCCCATTTTAGGGCTACTGGTGATTTTGGTTTGCAAGATGTAGTAACTGGAGAAAACAAGGTAAAATTGCAATCTAGAGCCATTGGCATAACTAGCCCACCTGGAAGTGCTTGCTGTCCAGTTGTGGGGGGCTAGAACTATCATGATTCCCAGACATCGCAGCTTTGATTTAAAGGAGATATAAAACAACATATATGGAGAGCAGCATCTTAAGAAAAACTAGTGTACGTGATTGTTTAGCTAGTAATCGGTGTTGTTCTTACTCTCCGTGCTAATGGTACAACCTTTCCTAATGCTGCTGTGGGAAACTGCCAGTCAAGCTGGAGGGAGGAGTCAAGTGAGGACCTAGCTTGGAATCCTTGAGCAGCGGCGAGCGCATAAGCTTGACCTCCCCCAAGATCAATGAAGCCTTAGCTGGCTATTCCCAGGGGAACACAAGCAGTCTAGTAATATTCTTGTAACGTAGGAGATAGACGATAAAGTTACTGCCTTTCATTATTCATTAGTGGTTCCCGTTGGTTACCACCTGACAGCTGGTAGTCTCTGTTCCTTTCCACCACTATGATGGAGTTTCACCTCTCTCAGACTGTCATATCTCATAATTAAATTAAAACCCTTTTACTTGAAATTCTTCTCAGGACAATGTTTTCTAACCTCCATTTATCAACATCAGACACTGAAGTGGTAGGTGGATGTTAGAATCATATGCTTCATGAGTTGTCCTCCAAAAACAGATATGAACATGGAGTGTGCACTCTCTTGAAGTCACGCCAATGCTATCATTAAAGAGAGAGAGTAGGTGTGGGAGTTACTTTGGAAGCTAGAGTTTCTTAGGGCAGAAATGTCTATGGAGATTCTTAGTCATCCAGGTCATGGTTGTCCCAAAGGAGCATTTTTCAAAAGGCACCTGGAAAAACAAAGTCCAGTTGCCTTTTGAAAAAGCACCTTTGGGTTAGGACAGAAATCTCAATTATATCAAGAAACAACTGACTGGGTTTGCCATTTTCTCCTCCCTACTAATTTGACTTTGTAAGCTTGATTGTCTAAAAGTCTATCAATAACATAATCTGACTTTACTCAGGGTCTTTATATGCCTAATATAAAATCCTAACCACTGGGATGTTATACCCAGATGTTATAAGATAGACAAGAAGCACAGTATTTTTATAATACATGAAATATGAAAACATTGGGATGGTGTACCCAAATGGAAAAATTTGGATATCCAGATGATTAACATTGAGAAAATCATGACTGATAAGAATGGATTGAATAAAAGGGGAAATTAAGCTTAAAGAAAAATCACGAAAATAGGATGCATGGTGAACTAATGAGATGATGGTTATAAGAATAATATAAGCTGATAAAAAATGTTATACATAGACGTTACCACTATTTGTATCAATATGAAAAAATGTCTATATTTAATCATTTATATATTGAAAATATTAAGAAATATATTTGTTTAAGGTTGAAGAAGGAGAATACAAATGGGAGAAGGGAAGATCAAAGAAATATATTATTAATTAATATACTAATTATGGAATTATCAAATTTAATCATTATTGACTGTTAATTAATTATTATTGCCTTTTTTCATATTCAAATGGATTAGTTTTGTTACCTTGACTGGAAAGGTCTGACTCGTGATCATTTTCAGGTCACACAATTAATTAAAGCTATTAATATTGATCCAACAACAATGGTAAAGTGATAGATTCCTTATTTTGCATACTGGAACTTTTAAGCTGATATGATATTATTGAAAATGCTAAGAGCTTATGAAGATCCATGTGTAACTATTTTGTACAATAAGTATTCAACTTTTAAAGAGAGGTGTGCTAACAAAACAAAAAAAAGCAATGAAGGTTATTCCCGCTGATGATAGTATATAGTAGTATTTCCCAGTCATGGAATTCCCAAGCGTGTGGACCTCAACTTCCAGAATTCTCATCACAAGCTATATTGGCTGTGGAAAGAAAAAAGTGGACCGCCATTTGTCCAGAGTGATAAGAGAATTCCTGCACAGGACAGGGCTGGACTAGAAGATCTCCATGGTCCCTAACAAGCCCATGATTCTATAATCATAGCACTGATTGTGTTACCTAGTTTGGGTAATGAAACGTCTGCAAGAAAAGAACTAAGCTCAGAGAACACCCAGGACCCCTCATTTCAATCCCTGGCTAAAAATATTCTCCTTTATTGAGTCTATACTTCTATGGTTCTTCTGTCAATGTAATTTTTTGCTCTCCATTGTTTTTTGCTTATTAAGCCAATAACCCAGTAATTGGGAATTATTGTGGAATCTTGAAACCTCTTGCCCTGATATTCAAATGGTTTAGTTTTGTTACCTGGAATGGAAAAGTCTGACTCGTGATCATTTTCAATGCTAAACTGAATTTCTGATAAGGCCTCCTCCAAGTGTGGAACCCCTATTCTCCCCTTTTAAAAAGCCCATGGGGCAAAATTGCTCCGATTGCTCCTGTATGCTTCGTCTAAGATCTATATTCACTGTTTCTGTGCTCCTCCTATGGTGGGTAAAGGAACAACATTACCATCCCAGGAAATAACATTTCCAGCTGTGATCCAGCATTACAACTGTTTAATCTTCCTGTGTCTCCTGTAATTGACATTGTTACATTAAAGGATTGTTTTGGCCCAATAATTTAGTCTTAGCCTTTTGCTTAATGGCTGGGCCAAATATAGTAGGGCAATTAGATCAGGGATCAAATCTGTTGCTGAATTTGAACTCCCAACATTCCTCAACCTTGGCCATGCCGACTGACCTGGTGAGAGTTTATTTATTTGTTCAATTTATATACCCTTCCATCTCTGGGCAGGTCACACAATTAAAAATAGCCAACAAACCCAAAACAGATGCAATTAAGTAACACAAAACAATAACAAAAACCATTAAAAGCAAATTAAAGCTATTAATATTGATCCGACAACAATGGTAAAGTGATAGATTCCTTATTTTGCATACTGGAACTTTTAAGCTGATATGATATTATTGAAAATGCTAAGAGCTTATGAAGATCCACGTGTAACTATTTTGTACAATAAGTATTCAACTTTTAAAGAGAGGTGTGCTAACAAAAAAAAATAAAGCAATGAAGGTTATTCCCGCTGATGATAGTATATAGTAGTATTTCCCAGTCATGCAACTCCCAAGAGTGTGGACTTCAACTCCCAGAATTCTCAACACAAGATATTGGCTGTGGAATTCTGGATATGAAATTTAGACACCTGGAACTTGCAGGTGGTATTATAGCAAATCATTGGGTAGACACTACTGTCCCCTTATGGTGAGACCAGGAGCCACAAACCTGGTGTTTTTTAATGCTGATTTTTAAAAACAATACAAAATACTGGCCTGGTTCATAAAATACATTAATGAGACTTCTTGGTTTTGGTTTAAAACAGCATTTCCAACTTTGGTAACTTTAAGATGTGTGGACTTCAACTCCCAGAATGTTGGCTGGGGAATTCTGGGAGTTGAAGTCCTCATAGCCTAAAGTTGTCATTGAGAAGCATTGATCTAGCTACTCCAGTCCTGTTTTTCGCTGGAGGGTTCCCATCCAGTTTCCTAATCTGAAATTGTGTTTAGCTTCCAAGTAAAGACAAGATCAACCAGACATTAGCTAACCATCTACGACAGGGCTCTTCAAACGTGGCCCTTTTATGACTTGTGTACTTCAACTCCCAGAATTCCTCAGCAAGTGTGCCTGGCTGAGGAATTCTGGGAGTTGAAGTCCACAAGTCATAAAAGGGCCAAGTTTGAAGACCCCTGATCTACAACAAGGGTGGGGAACGATGACCCTTTTAGGACTGGTGGACTTCAATTCCCAGAATTCCTGATCCAGCCAGTGTTGTGACAATTAGTTGTGTCACCATCCAGCTCGAGAATCCAAATAAAACTCCAGGTTCATTCCATTCCCAAAAATCTTACCGTTTATTGAATACACTGCATGGTTTTCTGGAAGCAAAACTAACTCTGGGGATCCAACATCAATTCATAGACTTAAACAATAATTTTCCCAGCCAAACTCTCAACATCTTACGTGATTCATATCAACAAGTTCACTTTGTTATGGGAACCGCCTGCTTCAAATCCATGCCCATTCTGGTGTCCTTGCTTCAGACTCTCACCGTCTTCAATTGAATTGAAGAGGTTTCATTTCTCCATTTAACCCACTTGAAAACAACATCTCCCTCCCCCTCTCCTTAATCTAAAGGCAAGATGAAACATGTAGCTGCCAAAGTTTCATCCTTGACAAGTTGTTTACAATGGTGGGACTCAAATATGTGAACAACCGGTTCTCTGTGTGGATGCCGCTTCCGGAAGTCCATTCTGGGCCTGGGCAACAAAAAATTACCTACCGGTTCTGCCGAAGTGGTGCGAACTGGCTGAATCCCACCACTGGTTGTTTAACAGAGTAATAGCGGGGGGGGGGGACTTTGTGTCTGGTTGTTTTGGCGTGTATACAAAACCAATCTAATCTAATCTATGTTTTTGATAGAGGCCAATTTAGTTGTCTAGAGCAGGGCTTTTCAACCTTTTTACCGATTGTACCACTTTTAGGATATGGCAATATTCGAGTACCACCTAGCAAGGTGTCAAAAACTTGGTGACAAAAAAAAAACCTGTTCAAAGTTGCAATTGCACTGAAATGACTTATGACCATTTTTCACACTTATGACCATTGCAGCATGCCCAGGGTCATGTGATTTATATTTGGATGCTTGGCAACTGATTCATATTTATGATGGTCACAGTGTCCCAGGGTCATGTGATCCCCTTCTGCAACCTTTTGACAAGCAAAGTCAATGGCAGAGCTGCTGGTGGCCAAGTGCTAAGGCGGGACTTCCTTCCCTGCCTCCCTTCCCTGCCTCCCTTTTTCTCATTCCCATCTCCTTCTGAAGGAAGAATTTGAACCCCCCCATATTTTTCCTCTTCCATATATTGATCAAACAAGGAAAGGCCTCCAGAGACAGAAAAGACAAGCTGCTGAGTGAACTAGCTTAAAAAGGCACTTCCCCTTTAAGAATTAGCTACTGGCTAGAAAGGAAAGTAAGGAGCCCAGCCCGCACTTAAGGAAGGAAAAAAATGTAAGTACTGGCTGCTGGCTAAGGCAGCCTCCCCAAATGGCTCCATTCATAAGTAAAATCTGCAGCTCCAGAGGACTCTCTCACTGTAAGTCTTTGCCTGTGCTGGCTCTTTCCCTTCCCCACTACACTTGGCTAGGCAGGGCTGCGTACCACCTGCCACTCATTAATGTACCACAAGTGGTACGCGTACCACAGGTTGAAAAGCCCTGGTCTAGAGGATGTGGTAGATGAGGTGTCCTTGACTCCAGCAAAATGCTCTACAGAGTTCTCATGAGATTCTAGTAAACTATTAGATGGCTACAGGGTCTGTTGAACAATCACACCCAGTGAGTGTGGCCGTGCCTCAAGCTGGAAGGAAATGTTGAGCAGCACACCACAGATCTCAGCTGAAAGACAGGTTCAATATATACTTAAATGAGATTGGAAAAGAGATTAGAAAATGCAATGATCAGTTTTGCAAACGGCACACAATAGCAAGCATAACAAGTGCCTGGGAAGAATGGCATCGAAATGAATAATAATAAACAAACACATGTCCTATTTTCAGATAGGAAACATCAAAGGTATAATCAAAATTAGGAAGGCTATACTGGATAGTGGTGTATATAAAAACTCTGGCTATCTTGGTGGATCACAAACTGATCACTAACCAAAACTGTGATGCAGCTGCAACTATTGAATCTCAGTTGCATCAACAGAAATACGGAGTTAAGATGAAGATAAATCAGTTCTTCTCTAGTCCAACCTGGTCAGGCAACACTAAGAATACAGGTAGTCCTCGACTTACAACAGTTCATTTAGTGACTGTTGTGTTCTGGGCCTTGCTGAGTCATTCAGCAAGGCTCAGGAACGCTGCAGACAGCTGCAGAGACCCAGACAGGCTGTCTCCAGCCTCGCGCGCATGCGCAAGGCGGGAGAATAGCCTGCAATCATTGGTTGAGCATCCCCTTTGCAAGGGGAGTATAAAAGGGCTTGTTGCCATTGTTCACTTGCTTCTGTTCAGTGAATGTACCAAATAAAGAAACATCTTTTGGACCAACTGCCTCGTCTCCATGTCTGCTGTGCGAACAGAACAGTGACCATTCAAAGTTATAACGGCACTGAAAAACTGACATGATCATTTTTCACACTTACGACCATGGCAGCATTCCCCACGGTCACGTGATCAAAATTCAGATGCTTGGCAACTGAATCGTATTTATGACGGTTGCAGCGTCCCCGGGGTCATGTGATCCCCTTTTGCGACCTTCTGACAAACAAAGTCAATGGGGAAGCCAGATTCACTTATCAATCATCTTACTAACTTAACAACTGCAGTGATTCACTTAACAACTGTGCCAAGTAAGGTTGTAAAATGGGGCAAAACTCACTTAACAAATGTCTCAGCAACAGAAATTTGGGGCTCAGTTGTGGTCGTAAGTTGAGGACGACCTTTATTGCATCGGGCTCCCTGTAGTGCAGTGAAGAAGGATATTGACCAGCTGGAATGTGTCCGGAAGTAACATGATGAGATGAGAAGGGGCCAGGAAAGTAAAATCTTATAAGAAATATGAGTGGGAGACTGTGCGTTCAAGTTCCACCTGAGCTATGAAAGCCAGCTGGCTGACTTGGACCAGTCTCTCTCTCTCTCTTAGCCCAATCCACCTTACAGGGTTGTTGTAATGGGGCAAATAGGAGAAGGAATGTGTGTTGGATATGTTTGCTGCCTTGAATTATTTGTAAAAATAATAACAAAAGCGGGATAGAAATAAAATAAAATGGTCAGAGGTGTAGGAAGGGTTAGAAATAGTGAGGGATCTGTTATTTGACTCCCAGCATCTGAAAAAGAAAAAAGGCAGAACTATCAGAATTGTTTCTAAAGATGGGACAAGGAACAATCAATTTAAAGGTAATTTTTAAGAATTTCCAATCCTTACACCTCATTTAAACCAAGTTTCGTTTCTTCTCCTACCATCTCTTTCGTTTTTTCTTCACCCATCTGGCTGAAACAAAAGCTACTTCCTTGTTTTTTTTAAAAAAAATATATCTAGCAAATAGTTTCGTAGGGTAATTCCCTTTCAGTTTTAAAACACAAAAGCAGAAATCAGCCAGCGGGCAGAGTTTACTACATCTAGGCAACGAGAGTCGAAAAGAAGGAGAAAAGAAGAAGGGGGGAAAAAAGGTTTGAATTCTTGCTTTGCTTTAAATCTTTCTGCCTTTTATATTCATTTGCTTTTGCATTTATTCTAAACTGATAAAAGTTTTCCAAGTTTTTATCTCCCTGGATCTAGTCTGGTTGTTGAAAGACCCTTTTGTGACATTCTGTATTACATTACAGAATGTGAATCCTCATTTTTTTTAAAATTGGGGGGGAAATAAAAGTGGATGCCTAAAGTAACACAGATATAAAGATGATCATTTTTGCAGAGGGCAGCTAAGAAGGGACTGAGATAAATTGTTTCATTTCTAATTCCCCCCTTACATATTCCCAGTGCCTAAGTTTTGAAATGCTTCTTTTTATTAATTGAATATTTATGCTGTCTGTTTAAATATCTATACTGTATTTAAAGCGGAGAAACAAGAAGAAAACCCAGTTTGTCTATGGCCATATTGCTGCTTGCAACATAGCTGATAAGACACTGTGTAGATATTAAACATACGAAGAACAGCTGCAGTTTGGCTAGTGCTAGTCTAAAAGAAAGAAGAACTAGGGGTGACATGATAGCAGTATTCCAGTATTTGAGGGGCTGCCACAAAGAAGAGGGGGCCAAATTATTCTCCAAAGCACCTGAAGGCAGGACAAGAAACAATGGTTGGAAACTGATCAAAGAGAGAAGCAACCTGGAATTAAGGAGAAACTTCCTAATAGTGAGGACAATTAACCAGTGGAACAGCTTGCCTTCAGAAATTGTGGGCGCTCCATCACTGGAGGTTTTTAAGAAGAGACTGGACAGTCACTTGTCTGAAATGATATAGGTTCTTCTGCTTGAGCAGGGGGCTGGACTAGAAGATCTCCAATGTCCCTTCCAGCTCCATTATATTCTAAATGATGTTTCCCTCCCTTATAGTTGTCCCTGTAAGACTACCTGTTAATAGCCCAGCATGATGGGCTATCAAAGCAAAAACAGAGCATCTCTACTGATATTTATTTTGGCACTGAACGGTATTTTAATGAAGATATGTTAAGGCAGCCCTTTGGTCTCTTCTTAGTTATGGGATCGTCATTTATAAAATGGAGTTTCTATTGTTTCTAAATAATAATAATAATAAAGTTGGAAGGGACCTTGGAGGTCATCGAGTCCAACCCTCTGCTCAGGCAGGAAACCCTATACCATTTCGGACAAATGGCTGTCCAGTCTCTTCTTAAAAACTTCCAGTGTTGGAGCATTCACCGCTTCTGGAGGCAGGTTGTTCCACTGGTTAATTGTTCTAACTGTCAGGAAGTTTCTCCTCAGTTCCAGGTTGCTTCTCTCCTTGATTAGTTTCCACCCGTTGTGCCTTCAGGGGCTTTGGAGAATAGCTTGACTCCCTCTTCTTTGTGGCAACCCCTGATATATTGGAATACTGCTATCATGTCACCCCTAGTCCTTCTTTTCATTAAACTAGACATACCCAATTCCAGCAAACGTTCCTGATATGTTTTAGCCTCCAGTCCCCAAATCATCTTTGTTGCCCTACTCTGCACTCTTTCTAGAGTCTCAACATCTTTTTTACATCGTGGTGACCAAAACGGGATGCAGTATTCCAAGTGTGGCCTTACCAAGGCATTGTAAAGTGGTATTAATACTTCACGTGATCTTGATTCTATCCCTCTGTTAATGCAGCTTTTTTGGCAGCTGCAGCACACTGCTGGCTCATATTTAAGTGATTGTCCAGTACGACTCCGAGATCCCTCTCACAGTTACTTTTACTAAAGTAAAAGCTTAACACGTGCTAAAATGGAGAAATTATAAACTGTTAGATAGATAACAGCTAATTGTCAGTTGACACTGCAAGTAGAGGAAACACAAAGATAAAATGGAGCTTATGCTAGTTGTGGCTAAAGTGTTAGACGGCACAGGTGCAAGGGGGCTTCTTGGAAAGGAGATAGCAGGTACCATATAAGGTAGATATTTTGGATAGGATGCTCTGTCAAAAAAAAAGGGGGGGGTGAATTTGTATAAAGGAATAAAAAGCTGGTGTACGCTTCATTCTCGGTCCACCTTATGTGCACCCGTGTTTGCAAATATGTGAATAAATTCTCTGCTGCTTTCAAGTTATTGTCTCGAGTAGTTCCATCTATGAACTCGAACTGTTTCCAACAGGATCACCTAAGGGCAGGACAAGAAGTAACAGATGGAAACTTATCAAGGAGAGAACCAACCTAGAAATAAGGAGAAATTTCCTGACTGTGAGAACAGTTAATCAGTGGAACGATTTGCTGCCAGAGGTTGTGAGTGCTACATCACTGGCGGTTTTGAAGAAGAGATTGGACAGCCATTTGTCTGAAATGGCAGTGCTTTTTTTGTAAAAAAAAAAAAAAAAAAAAAAAAGGTGCCGGAACTCACACACGTCATACAACCCGCCTTGCCTATCCTTACCAGGTTCCATCCAAAAAAGGTGCCGGAACTCCGTTCCGGGCGTTCTATGACAAAAAAAGCCCTGTGAAATGGTATAGGGTTTCCTGCTTGAACAGGAGATTGGACTAGAAGACTGACAAAATCCCTTCCAACTGTGTTATTCTGTATTCTTACAGAATCAATGGATGACCTCTTGAAATGTCTGTGTACAGGAGAAGCTAAACCAGGTTTGCCTTCAATGATCACCTAATGTAGCTATTCCTGGGTTCCAGAGTTCATAACTGGGTATCTCTGGTCCATAAAACTTCTCCATAGGCTGTGAATTCCCCAGCCTGGCACATTCACTCATTCCTACAGCGGATTCAGAAAGCAGCACTTTCTCACCAAGTTTAGATGCCAAGACACAATTATTCTTGTTCTTAGCACGTGAGATATGAACTCTTCTTCTCTCTTATATAAGAATTTGAGAGGTTAGGAATAGGTTCCAGGGTCATCTATGAAGCTGAACAATGGAAAGTGTGGAGCAAAAAAAAAAAAAAAGGATGTATTTATTTATCCAACACCTGGATAAATAGCAAGGTTGATTTCCATAGGATATGGAGATGTTCACCAATTCAGATCTTTTAAGGATGACTGAGCGTAGATATGAGAACCAGTTTCATTAGTAATCAGGAAGTTGTGAGTTTCAATCCTGCCTTAAGTATGAAGTCAGTGGGTGACTCTGGGCCATTCACTCTCTCTCAGCTCTAGGAAAAAGGCAAGGGTAAAACTTCCCAAAAATGTTGCACAGAAAACTGCATGGATTTGTCTTGAAAGCATAAGCCAGGCATGTCAAACTGGCGGCCCGCGGGCCAGATGCGTCACGCCGAAACCACGCCCACCCCATTGTCGGCAATGGGGGAAAAGTCATGATACATCGCGCGACATCACGTGACGTCATGAGTTTGACATGCCTGGCATAAGCAAACAAACAAACAAAAGGAAGTCCCAAAGGTGCTTTTCCAAAAGGCAATTGGACTTGAATTTTTTTTCCTTGAAAACATTTCACTTCTCATCCAAGAAGTTCAGAACTAACGAAGCTTCTTAGATGAGAAGCGAAACGTTTTCAGGAAAAAAGAATCCAGTTGCCTTTTGGAAAAGCACTTTTGGGACAACCATGATCTGGACAATTGAGAATCTTCATAGATAAAGAAAAGGAAGATGTAGGGTAGAAAGTAAAGCTATCATATTAGATTGATATCTCTAGACCAGGGGTAGGCAAACCTTGGCTCTTTTATGACTCGTGGACTTCAACTCCCAGAATTCCTGAGCCAGCATGGCTCAGCTTGGAAACCTCTCCATTTCTCCTCAGCATGGCTGGCTCAGGAATTCTGGGAGTTAAAGTCCACGAGTCATAAAAGAGCCAAGGTTGCCTACCCCTGCTCTAGACTGTCTTTGACTATCAGCAATGGGAAAGAGCTGCCCCAAAGAAGAGGGAGTCAAGCAATTCTCCAAAGCGCCTGAAGGCAGGACAAGAAGCAACGGATGGAAACTAATCAAAGGGAGAAGCAACCTAGAACTAAGGAGAAACTTCCTGACAGTTAGAACAATTAACCAGTGGAACAACCTGCCTCCAGAAGCGGTGAATGCTCCAACACTGGAAGTTTTTAAGAAGAGACTGGATAGCCATTTGTCTGAAGTGGTATAGGATTTCCTGCCTGAGCAGGGGGTTGGACTAGATGACCTCCAAGGTTCCTTCCAACTTTTATTATTATTATTATTATTATTATTATTATTATTATTATTATTATTATTATTATTATTATTATTATTATTATTATTATTATTATTATTATTATTATTATTATTATTATTATTATAAAATGATAGAGGACAATTGGGCATTCAGTATGGCTCTGTCCCAGTTTGAAACAAAGATTCTCACAATACCAATTTGTGTATCTGAAAGATTTCATCCAAGAATCGAGTCCAGCAAACAGATTCCATTCTGTGGGGTTGGGACTGAGACCATGTTCTACCAAGCCTGTTAATTAATCTCTTCTCTTTTGGGTTCTCTTCTTTTTCTTAGAATATTGCCCCACAATGAATGTTCAGCCAACGGTTGTCACACAGCCACAGATGGTGGTGCTGGTCCAGCCCAAAACAAACCATTGGCAAACGGACTTATGTGACTGCTTTAGCGACTGTGACATTTGTAAGTGACCAAGCCAATAATTGAAAGTGGGGTTCTCAAAGCCTTCTTAGGAACTTGGGAAGATTGGGCTGGATATTCTTCCAGACTGGATAGGTTGCAGAAATAAATTATTCTTTATCATCTGAGCAATGGGTGTTTAATTGTTGAACAGCCCACTGGATTGGAATTAGGATGGAACTTTAAAGTTCTACATGTAGGAGATGACAGGCTGAGCCCGAGGGTGGGGTCAAATGTATCACCAGTTTGGAATCACTATGTTCCCACAAGAAATCTAAATCCATGGCTAGAAAAGATGACTAAAATACAAATAGAATATAAACCAGAATTATTTTTGCTAGGAATACTGGGACCTAACTATGGTAAAGAGAATGAATATTTAATATTACATGTATTGACAGCAGCGAGAATTGTATTTGCTCAGTTTTGGAAAAATGAAAATCTACCACACGATCAGATTATAATTACGAAAATTTTAGAATGTGCAGAAATGGATAGATAGACGTTGGAGATTAAAGAGAAAGAGGATTCAGTGTATTTTAGGACATGGGAAATTTTTTATCAATGGTTAGCATTACGCTAGAGCTAAATTATACTTAATTAGTAAGCTTTAACTTTATGACTATTTTCAGCATTAATGATTATAATTGTTTAGTATTGTATTAACTACTGTTATTTAATATGTATACCCGGACGAGAGTCTGCTTGTTTAAGCGTTGGATTTTTTGTGTGGGGGTAACCCCACTACTGTACCTATCCCTATTCTTATTCCCATCCCTATCCCAATTCCATTTCCTAACCCCATCCTTTACCCATATTATCCCTATCCTTCCCATACCCATATAAAATCTAATAAAATTTATTTAAAAAAAAGAAATCTAAATCCAGCCCCCCATGAATTCCGTTGACTCTTATTTAACACCAATCTGCCTTGACCATTAGTAGATCAGATTCTTGTGTACAGCATGAAATAAACTCATAGTACTTTTGAACTCTATCGTGGCACCTGGTTTCTTGCACCCGATGCTACAAAACTGAAGAATTATGCTAAAAGAGTTTTTAAGAAAACAATCTGGTGTCCTCTTAATGTTTTGAATTTTAATTTTCATAATGAGGGGTCCTTGCTGTTTTCCAAGCTTGGTTGTTTTCTTGCAGATGTTTCATTACCCAGATAGGTAATATCATCAATTCTAGGACAGCATCACTGCTAGTACTAAAGATATTATCTAATTGGATAATGAAATATCTGCAAGAAAAAAACCAAGCTCAGAGAGCACCAGGGACACAACAGTTTAAATGTGAATTACAAATATTGTCTTCTATTGGCAATTGTCAGACACAATCAGATCCACGTGCAAAGAGTTCAATTAACTATTTCATTACTCAAGCCTGTAACATAGGACTCTTCTCAGATTGGTGGTTTGCACCTTGGTCAGACTACATAAGGTTAAACAGCATTCAAGGGAGGTCAGACTTACCCTCTTATGCCCACATAGGGATTCCAGACTAGTTCCCTGTTTGATTCCTCTCCCTGGCTCAGCCAGTCTCTCTTCAACAGTAATTTTCTTAATTCTATTTCATAATAGCTGGGAACATCAGCATACAGAAAAATGCAATGGGGTGTCCTTTTAATTTAATGTGGCTTGCACATTAGCTTTTTCAGTCCTCCCCTTTGCTAGATAATGTTTTAACTAGCATTTGCAATTGCAGTTTTAATATTGCAGTAATAGCATCATTTGCATTTTCTGGATGATAAATCTTATGTCATTCAACACTTTGCCAAAATTGTTTTTACAAAGGCTTTTCCTTCCTCCCTCTAGGTCTCTGTGGAATGTTCTGCTTCCCTTGTTTGGCATGCCAAGTTGCTACAACTATGAATGAATGTTGTTGTTGCGGAGCATCTGTGACCATGCGGGCTGTGTACAGGACAAAATACAGTATCCCTGTAAGTAGATTATGGCTGGCTGTGGAATTCTGGGAGTTGAAGTCCACAAGTCTTAAAGTTGCCAGGTTTGAAGACCCCTGGATTAGACAAACTTTGGGTTTGTCTTGTGAAATTGGAGAGAAATACCAGCTCAGAAACGGAATGGGACAACTCCTTACCGCCCACTCGCTGCGGGATAACGTATCATGACCAACTCACCATGGGACAACTTGCCATGGGAAAATTCAACAATTCAGTTTCATTATTTAAAATAATTAAAGAAATATTTTAATTTTCGTGATTCACATTTCATTTTGTCCCTCGTTCGGCAGCTTTTCTTTAGCGATTCTTTCCATCATTTCTTCCATATTAGTGTCATTCATGTCCCGTGGCAAGTGGTCCCGTGGCAGGTTGGCCGTGGCGAGTTGTCCTGCAGTGAATTGGCCGCAGTCAGTTAGCTGTGGCGAGTTGGGTGGTGACCTGTCCTAGACCTGCTCAGAAAGGCAGTGCATTCACAATCCAGAAATTTGTGTGTGTGGGGGGAACTGACCTGGGAAATGAACAGATAATTCTTTCATTTGTTATCTGCAGTGGATCATAATCTTTCAGAATGATAGGAATAAAAATAAAAATGACACTTGTTGCACACCAAACATAACTATCACATCTACCTGGCCCACAAGGATGGGAAGGCAGAATATGTTACAAGTCCCATCAATTAGGGATTGTCATCTGTGGATCATGAAAAAAAGACCTTCTTGGTGGTAGCCCCTCTGTGTCCCCCTATCCTGCTATTTTTCTGAAAGGTCCTAAAAACATGTCAGTGGGCCTGAGGACCATAAGTAGAAATGGAGCTGATGATGTGGTTAATTTGATTGTGTTGCTGCGGCCACTGGCATTGGGCGAAGTGGATTTTTTAAAATAGGTTTTTATAATGTAATGGATTTCTGTTGTTAAGTGAGACGTTCGTTAAGTGAGTTCTGCCCCATTTTACAACCTTCCTTGCCACAGTTGTTAAGTGAATCACTGCGGTTGTTAAGTTAGTAACATGGTTGTTAAGTGAATCTGGCTTCCCCATTGACTTTGCTTGTCAGAAGGTCACAAAAAATGATCACATGATCCCAGGACATTGTAGCCATCATAAATATGAACCAGATGCCAAACATCTGAATTTTGATCACCTGAATCATGGGGATACTGCAAAGATCGTAATTGTGAAAAACGATCTTAAGTCACATTTTACAGTGCCATTGTAACTTTGGACAGTCACTAAACGAACTGTTGTAAGTCAAAGACTACTTGTATTTTGCCATCCAACCTAGAGCTAACTTCTCGTAATTCCATATCTCTACATCACGATTTTATTGAAAAAGTTATTGATTCATTTGGTTTCTTTTCTTTTCAACAGGGATCCATCTGTGGGGATAGCTGCATTGTGGGGTGTTTCCCCATTTGTTCTCTCTGCCAAGTCCAGAGAGATATCAGAAGAAGAAAACAAATGGGGATATTCTAGAAGACTTCACCCTAAGCTCCTTTGGAGCTCCTTTACATTTGTCCTTTTTAAAATTAGAATTCTGAGAAGTAAGAAATAAGTAAAGTAGTTTGTAGGGAGAACCGTTATTTAGAGGCACCCTTGCTTTATAATTCTAAGCGTATTCTTAACCCAGAAATTAAATTTTAGTACTGATTCAGAGCTCAAAATCCAAGCACACAAACCTGCTGTTGTTTGTCCTGTCCTTGATCTTTGCTTGATCTCCCAATTTCATTTACAATGGAAAACAAAACATTTTTGGCTGCTGCTGCTTTTAAACAATTAGGATTAAAAAAAAAAAAAAAGCCCTGCTAGACCTTTGAAGATTTATCGGGGGATCTACCATTCTGCCTTTCTCATTTTAGGGCTACTGGTGATTTTGGTTTGCAAGATGTAGTAACTGGAGAAAACAAGGTAAAATTGCAATCTAGAGCCATTGGCATAACTAGCCCACCTGGAAGTGCTTGCTGTCCAGAGGTGGGGGGCTAGAACTATCATGATTCCCAGACATCGCAGCTTTGATTTAAAGGAGATATAAAACAACATATATGGAGAGCACCATCTTAAGAAAAACTAGTGTACGTGATTGTTTAGCTAGTAAACAGTGTTGTTCTTACTCTCCGAGCTAATGGTACAACCTTTGCTAATGCTGCTGTGGGAAACTGCCAGTCAAGCTGGAGGGAGGAGTCAAGTGAGGACCTAGCTTGGAATCCTTGAGCAGCGGCAAGCGCATAAGCTTGACCTCCCCCAAGATCCATGAAGCCTTAGCTGGCTATTCCCAGGGGAACACAAGCAGTCTGGTAAGATTCTTGTAACGTAGGAGATAGACGATAAAGTTACTGCCTTTCGTTATTCATTAGTGGTTCCCTTTGGTTACCACCTGACAGGTGGTAGTCTCTGTTCCTTTCCACCACTATGATGGAGTTTCACCTCTCTCAGACTGTCATATCTCATAGTAAAATTAAAGCCCTTTTACTTGAAATTCTTCTCAGGACAATGTTTTCTATACCTCCATTTATCAACATCAGACGCTGAAGTGGTAGGTGGATGTTAGAATCATATGCCTCATGAAGTGTCCTCCAAAAACAGATATGAACATAGAGTGTGCACTCCCTTGAAGTCACGCCAATGCTATCATTAAAGAGAGAGTAGGTGTGGGAGTTACTTTGGAAGCTAGAGTTTCTTAGGGCAGAAATGTCTATGGAGATTCTTAGTCATCCAGGTCATGGTTGTCCCAAAGGCACCTTTGGGTTAGGACAGAAATCTCAATTATATCAAGATTATATCAAGAAACAACTGACTGGATTTGCCATTTTCTCCTCCCAACTAATTTGACTTTGTAAGCTTGATTGTCTAAGTCTATCAATAACATAATCTGACTTTACTCAGGGTCTGTATATGCCTAATATAAAATCCTAACCACTGGGGTGTTATACCCAGATGTTATAAGATAGACAAGAAGCACAGTATTTTTATAATACGTGAAATATGAAAATATTGGGATGGTGTACCCAAATGGAAAAATTTGGATATCCAGATGATTAAATTGAGAAAATCATGACTGATAAGAATGGATTGAATAAAAGGGGAAATTAAGCTTAAAGAAAAATCACGAAAATAGGATGCATGGTGAACTAATGAGATGATGGTTATAAGAATAATATAAGCTGATAAAAAAATGTTATACATAGACGTTATCACTATTTGTATAAATATGAAAAAATGTCTATATTTAATCATTTATATATTGAAAATATTAAGAATTATATTCGTTTAAGGTTGAAGAAGGAGAATACAAATGGGAGAAGGGAAGATCAAAGAAATATATTATTAATTAATATACTAATTATGGAATTATCAAATTCAATCATTATTGACTGTTAATTAATTATTATTGCCTTTTTTTTTGTTTTTTGTTTTCTTTTTTTCTTTCTCAAATATATAAACCAAGACAACATGTTGTACACCAGGCACTGGAGATTGTTATTCTTAAAAATCAATAAAATATTTTAAAAAATAAAAAATAAAATCCTAACCACTGAAGAAATGGAGGCAGGCTCATTCACATTGCATCTGTTGCTTCCCTTCCCCCATTTGTCCTGCCCTTAGATGCACTATGAAACTTGCAACAGTAAAAATTATGCGGGCAAAAGTATAAAACATACCCCTGAGACTTTTACTGACTAGACCAGGGTAGGCAACCTTGGCTCTTTTATGACTCGTGGACTTCAACTCCCAGAATTCCTGAGCCACCCATGCTGAGGGGAAAGGGAGAGCTTCCAAGCTGAGCCATGCTGGCTCAGGAATTCTGGGAGTTGAAGTCCACGAGTCATAAAAGAGCCAAGGTTGCCTACCCTTGGCGAGGTAGTCTTCAACTTACGATCACAATTAAGCCCAAAATTTCTGTTGTTAAGTAAGAGATTTGCTAAGTGAGTTTTGCCCCCATTTTACGACCTTTCTTGCCACAGTTGTTAAGTGAATCATTTCAATTGATAAGGTAATAATACAGTTGTTAAATGAATCTGTTTTCCCCATTGATTTTGCTTGTCAAAAGGTCGCCAAAGGGGATCACATGACCTTGGGACACAGCAACGGTCATAAGTATGAACCAGTCGCCAAGCATCTGAATTTTGATCACATAATCATGGAGATGCTACAAAGGTTGTAAGTGTGAAAAACGGTCATATGTCACTTTTTCCAGTGCCATTGTAACTTTGAATGGTCACTAAATGAACTGTTGTAAGTCGAGGATTACCTATATTTCCTCTCAGAAATACTACCATTAGTATTTGGGATTGAACCAACATCATTCTGTATTCATGTATGCATTGTAGTCTGTTCCATAAAGCAGCTTATGATAAAATCAAGGGACAAAAGTAAATTATCCAATAAAGTGATTTCAGCAGCCTTAAATATAATAATCTGAATGCTTTCTCTTCTTAGCAACTTGGATATTTTAGAACTCTGCATATTTCAGAAATAGTGGACTAGAGCTATGTGTGAGAATAATTGATTCATACTTTATACAAGGGCCCAAAAGCTCATCTTTACCATTAAGTAATATTGCAATTAATTTAGTAGAAAACATTACAGTTTGCTCAATTATATTGAATATGCCATTCTGTATGGAGAATATACCTAGAAATTAATAAAAATAGCTTTGTGTTTCTTATCTCATGTTTTGTGTGTTTCAAATGTTATTCTGCTCTACGAAAAAAAGCAGTAGGTGTTATTTCTCTAGGCTGTTTTTGTGGTGTAATGGTTATTTTATTAGTCTAAGGGCTAAGATTTTCATCTTTATCTATAAAATCGGACAAGACAATAGGGACAAATCTTTTTGTACTGTAATTCCACAAATGGCATAAATTGATGCAAATGTCACTCTTAGCATTTTCCCTGGTTTTCTATCAACATAATGGAAAGATTGAACAATATGATTCTGTGGGTTTTGTTTTAATTTCCTTCCAGTCAATGTTGGTTCCTGGCAGCTGTCAGAACTAGTTCCTGCAGGGTTGTTGTTTTTTTGCCAACTTTGCAGAAGTGGTTTGCCCTTACCTCCTTCTTGGGGCTCAGAGAAAGTGACTGGCTCAAGGTCACCCAGCTAGCTTTGTGCCTAAGGCAGGGCTAGAATTCACAGTCTCCTGGTTTCTAGCATGTTGCCTTAATCATGACATAGTTCTGAATGATTCTGTGTAGGAAAAGCTTAAAGTGTTGCTTAACAACTGAATCCTTTCAACATTTCCATTGTAATACATCTTTCATAATGTGTTCTAGTTTTTTCTAGTTTTCATTTCATCGTTTTTAATTTTTCTTTTCCTTCAAGGGAAACAACATTATGGCAAGTGAAAAACTCTGAGAAATAGCAAGCCAAATAATCTAAGGTTAGAAAAGGCAAAAAGGAAATAGAATTATATCTTGTTTATACCATTACAGTATCATAGCTTCCACCCTGATCCTACCTCAATTTATATGTTGGCTTTTGTTTTTTAAACTTTTTCTCTGTCTTTTTGAAGATCTCGTCGACTTCGCCCAACCATCTTTTTCCCACATTAATTCTACCTTCATTTGGCCATTGTGCAGTTTGATTCACATTCTTTTCCTCCCTATTTTTTCCCCACAACTTTACAGAGTTTCTTGACAACTGTGTGGACTGGTCCCTGCTGTTTTCTCAGCAAGATTTCTGAAGTGGTTTGCCATTACAGGCAGTCCTCAGCTTACAACCACAGTTGCTAAGCAAGGCAATTGTCAAGCAAGTCTTGCCCTGATGTTACAACTTTTTTGCCTAGGTGTTAAGCCAAGCACTCTAGTTGTTCAATGAATCAGGCAGCCAATAAGTAAATCTGGCTGCCTGCATTGCCTTTGCTTGTTGGAAGCCGGCTAAGATGGTCGCAAATGGTGGAAGATGGAAGATGGAATGCAATGACCATTAAATACAGGCTGGTTGCCAAGAGTCTGAATTTTGATCACGTGATCATGAGGATACCTGTGGTTGTGATGAGCATTGATCGTAAATCACTTTTTTCAGTGCCGTTGTAACTTTGAATGTCGCTAAATGAATAAGTCAAGAACTACCTGTGTCTCCTTCCTGGGGCTCAAAGAAAGGGACTGACTCAAAGTTACCCAGCTGGCTTT
The DNA here is from genome assembly GCA_023970755.1 of Azemiops feae. Taxonomy (NCBI): domain Eukaryota; kingdom Metazoa; phylum Chordata; class Lepidosauria; order Squamata; family Viperidae; genus Azemiops; species Azemiops feae. Next base: position 268,144 of record JALGBA010001137.1, on the reverse strand, counting down.
GTGCCTAAGTGGGACTAGAATCCATAATCTCCCAATTCCTATCCAGGGCTCTCCAAACTTGGCCACTTTAAAATTGGTGGACTTCAACTCCCAGAATTCCCCAGCCAGCCGTCTTAAAGTTGCCAAGGTTGGACATTCCTTGCCTGAGCTCTGCTCCTTGGACTTTAGGTCATCACCAGCCACCTTCAAAGTTTGCCCTCAAGAGGCTTTTGTGCCACAGGTGTCAGCTGTCCGGCCACAAACAGGGAAGTGGCAAGCAGCCCTGTGTGACTGGTTTAACAACTGTGGAGTCTGTGCGTGGTAACTATTACCTCTGGGCCAGGGGTCTTCAAACTTGGCAACTTTAAGATTTGAAGTCCACAAGTCTTAAAGTTGCCAAGTTCTTCTGCTCTAGGCTTTGGGTCTCAGTCTGAGATAAGTTCGATCAAAGATGGCACTTTATTGCCTTCAAATCCACTTTGGTCTAATTGCAACAGCTTCTTTTTTAGACTGCTGGTAATTTGCAAAAGATTGCGAGGTACAACATGCATCCACGTGGTAGTTGCAGAAATACCTTTCATTGTAAATAGCAGAGGGTTGCACTTACTGAAACTCAGCTCCCTTCCTGTCAAGAGTGTGTGTTACACTCTGTACAGCTGTGGGTAATGAAAAGGGACAAGAAGTTAATTTGGATTTTTTCACTGTAAGGTTTCAGTAGTTAAGACATCCCTTGAACGTGGTCCTGTGATTGCTTTGTGGGTTTTGGTTTTTTTTTGCTTAGTTCTGCATTTGATTTTCTGATCATTATAGTAAAGTGGAGTCTCTAAATTTATCGCTCTGACTTAAACAAAGATGCTTTCTGAATTAGTAATGGACCTGGGAAATATGCACTTCTTTAACATAGACATGTTGGCAGGAGCCTCAGCTGGGTTCTGTTTTCCCAGTGCAAAAGGGGCAATAAATCACACTGGAACAAAGAAAGCAACTTTTTTTTTAATTCCAGCTGTATATTTTTGCAGAAATAGCCTCAAGGCTTGAGATGGAGGTAAACATCAAGCATTTGAGTAAAAATTCTCTCAGACATTTATATAAAAAGTTTCTTTGTTATTTACAACATGTCAGTCTCACAAGGTTTGTGTTCACATTTGGTTGATTACATTTGTCATTTGTGGCACAAGATTACATTCCAAGATAACATTTAGTACAAGATTACGCATAGCGAAAACTTCCTACTCTCATTGTCAGAGGTTTCCATTTTGCTCAAAAGCCAGGAAAAAGAAAAGAAACGTAGGCAATCGGGTGGAAAAATTAATCATTTATAACTTTTGATAGCTTGTTTCTACCTAGTTTGATTAATTCCTGACTAAGTTGGTGTCTAAAACATTATTTGAAATCTTTTTTTATGAATGGGATCTAAGCCTGTAAACATCTCCCTCCCTCCCTCCCTCCCTCCCTCTCTCTCTCTCTCTCTCTCTCTCTCTCCACTATTGTCAATTGTCTAAAGCTGTTTTACAGGTCTAACAGTAGGAACTTCCCAGTTTTGATATGATTACAATGTTAGATATTATAGAATAGTCAGAACAGATGGCTAAACAAAACCACTTTATATTTTAGTATTTTTGTGGTTTCATAGAGAAGGAACTTCCATTGCAACGAACTTGTTTTCTGTGGTACTAAAATACCACCCACTTCTCCCCAAATTTCACCAAGGTAGGGTAGTGCTTGCTAATAGCTGATAAATTCTGGTTGATTTTTCCCTGCTTCCTTCTCCTAAAAACAGTTACAAGGAAGAGACCAGATCTGTAGACAGTCAAAATCTAAGCGTAAGAGAGATTATTTGATGGAAATATGCGGAAAGCATTACCTAGTCAAGAGAGGCTGAAATACATTTTAAGTCCAGAGCAATGAGATAATATTCAGAAATATCTCAGTCTGATACCTCCTTAATTCACTGCAGTATAAGGGGGAAGATGTACACTATAATAAGGATTACCAAATTGTTATTATAGTCAAGCTCAGTAAAAGTTGTTTTAGTCTTCCTGCGGAATTGTTTTCCTGGTCTGGTCTACCTAGTAGCCTTGGAGGCATTTTATATTGGAATTAATATAGGACAGGGGTAGGCAACCTTGGCTCTTTTATGACTCGTGGACTTCAACTCCCAGAATTCCTGAGCCAGCATGGCTCAGCTTGGAAACCTCTCCATTTCCCCTCAGCGTGGCTGGCTCAGGAATTCTGGGAGTTGAAGTCCACGAGTCATAAAAAAGCCAAGGTTGCCTACCCCTGATATAGGAGATAAAAAGACCAGTTGCCTGGAAATACCTTTAAACTCAGTCAAACTGCGGGGCCATCATGTTCATTAATATCTGCACTTGAAGTTGACAGCACTATTTCAGAATTAGAAACATCAAGCAGAGTATCTACTTTACCTCCTAAGTAATAATGGCCTTTGCTTAAGCTACCATATCAGGCTTAAAAAAACCACGGCCCCAAACTCCAGATCACCACTAGAGGGCAACAAAGAGAGACAGCAAATTAACTCTTTGCTGCCATCTAGTAATATCTTAAATTATTGCAACCCAGATGTGGTAGCCTTGTATGAGTTGGGAATCTAGATAGTCCTTGACTTACAATCTTTTGTTTAGTGACCGTTCAAAGTTACAACAGCAAGTCACTGAAAAAAGTGATTTATGACTATTTTTCACGCTTGCAACCATTACAGCACCTTATCAATATTTGAACACTTGGCAACTGGCATGTATTTATGGCGGTTGCAGTGTCCTGGGATCATGTGATCACCTTCTGTGACCTTCTGACAAGCAAAGTCAATAGGGAAGGCAGATTCATTTAACAATCATGTTACTAACTTAACAACAAATGAGTCACTTAACAACTGTGGCAAGAAAGGTTGTAAAATGGCATAAAACTCACTTAACAGCTATCTTGCTTAGCAATGGAAATTTTGAGTTCATTCGAGGACAACCTGTGTAACAGGTGCAAGTTGCATTCCTAATGCATCCAAAGAGCACAAGGTTGTGGAAAGCTTGTTTAACAATGTCAGGAAAGTAAACAAACATGTTGTTGAAGGAGAAGTCTTTATCATGGTTCAGTCCAAGCTGGGAATAAACAGCATGGCGACTGCTTTAGAAAGAAGGTTGCAGTTTATTGAAGAGGAGAGCCAGACAGAAAGATGGCTCTGGAAGAAAAAAGAGAGAGCACATGTAGGGAGTGGGGTTTTATACACTCTGGAGCCTTTTGTTTGGAGTTGTTTCCTGTTCCTGTTTGAGGCATGAACTTTGACCTGAGTCTGAGTGTGCCCTTTGGTATCTGTGGTTTAATCTTATTATGTCCTGTCTTAGAGTTTGGGTGGGGTATGTAGATTAGGTGTCTTTGTCTTCTTAATCTTCTAGCTTCAACTTTACATCTGCATTTCTATAGAGCTGGTTTCTGCTTGGGGAAGGGACACTTGAGGCTATTAAGAAAAACTGGGCATGCTTTTCTGCCTCTTTAAGATCCTTTGAGGAAATATATTTTTCTGCCCTTTTAATATTTCCTTCTCTGGGGGAGCTGACTTCCCACAATGTATTCCTCGATTTACAACAAAAATTGAGCCCCAAATTTATGTTGATAAGCAAAACATTTGTTAAGTGAGTTTTGCCCCATTTTATGACCTTTCTTGCCACAATTGTTAAGTGAGTCCCTACAGGTGTTAAGTTAGTAACACAGATGTTAAGTGAATCTGGCTTCCCCATTGCTTTTGCATGCCAGAAAGCCACAAACCATGGGACACTGCCACCGTCATAAACATGAGTCAGTTGCCAAGCGGCTGAATATTGATCACGTGACCATGGGGATGCTGCAATGGTCGTAAGTGTGAAAAAAGTCATAAGTTCCTTTTTTCAGTGCTGTTGTAACTTTGAACGGTCACTAAATGAACTATTGTAAGTCGAGGACGACCTGTAATTTCTTTTGTTTCACTTTTAGATTCACTCTTTTATCTTAACTTTTACCTGGAAAGTGAATGTCTGCAGGATACCTGTCCTTGCCAGCCTACCTATTAGACAAGAAGCAAAAATTAGGTCAAAGAAACCCGAACTCATCTGTGCCTCACACTTCTGAACTGAAGTGTCACAACATGAGTGGCACAAAACAGCCTGATTCCCAAAACATGCATTTTTTTTCTGTCTTGGCCCTTGGATAGTTTGTTTGAAGCTACTCTCCAGAAAAAGAAGATTCAGTCAGAAAAAAAAAAGATGTATGGATTGTCATCTTACGACCACAATTGGGACTGAAATCTTGGTCGCTAAGCAATGTGGTCATTAAGGGAGTCATCCCAGACCCAATTTTACCACCATTTTTTTCAATGGTTGCTAAGTGAATTATGTGGGTATTAAGCAAAACTGGCCTATTGACTTTGTCAGAAGCTGGCTGGGAAGATCGCAAATTGTGATCGTGTGACCACAGAATATTGTAACCGTCGTAAATGTGAGTTGATTGCCAAGCGCCCAAATCACGATCGCACGATTGTGGGGAGGCAGCAACGGTCATAACTACGAGGATAGGTCATAAGCCACTTTTTAAAGCACCATTGTAATTTTGAACTGTCATTAAATGAGTGGTTGTAATTCAAGAACTACCTGTAAGTTATTTGGTATTTTACTATAATCAAATCAAGTTAAACATTTAGTCTTTGTCCTTAGCTTATTCTTTCCCCTTCTGTAAACTGAAAATTACACTTAGATAGCAACTTCTGCAAATCTCCAGAGGTTGTGCTCAAAATTTGGGAGCATCACAGGCAGCTTCAGATTTGCACCCTCACGTAAGGGTATAACTTTGGGCTAAAACATCAGCAGGGCCACCACGTTGTGAGAGAAGCTCATGGAGAGGGAAAATTATTCCCTTCTTCTGTCATCTTGTGCTTCTTTTTGAGTAGATCTTGCTAACAATGCAGATTGATGCAAACTCAAATGTAGTTTTAAAAAGAGCTTAAAGAACACGTGCATCCTGTGAAGCTAATTCTAGAAATCAAATTTGCTTGACTTTGACATTACATAAAAGGAAGTGAAAGTTGGTTTTCGTGAGAAAAAGAGATCACCTTGTTTCCAAAAAGCAAGGATTAGAATTTGGGATCTATGCTGCTTATCAAGGCTTGTTAGTAGGATCTATGCCAGGGGTCTTCAAACTTGGCCCTTTTATGACTTGTGGACTTCAACTCCCAGAATTCCTCAACCAGCATGCCTGGCTGAGGAATTCTGGGAGTTGAAGTCCACAAGTCATAAAAGGGCCAAGTTTGAAGACCCCTGATCTATGCTTTTTGTTAAGGTTTGTTAAGAAAGGGTGTTTTTTTTTTTTAATGAAATTAACCTGCAAGTCTCAACAAACACCATGGCTGAATATTTTGCTTCTATTGTTTAGGATTTCCTATGGCTATAAATATGAAAGGATGCTTCTGTCGTGGCTCCTCTATGGCAATGCGATCCATGTCCCAGACAGAATATGGAGATCTCAGTACAGGCAGTCCTCAACTTATGACTGATTGCTTAGCAATGGTTTAAAGCAGGGGTCTTCAAACGTGGCCCTTTTATGACTTGTGGACTTCAACTCCCAGAATTCCTCAGCCTGCTTTAAAGCTATGACTGTCCCGAAAAAGGGCACTTCAATCCATATTAGAAGTTCCAATGGCCATGTCTCCTCTTCAGTCAGCAAAATGGTTGCATTTAGTTCTTTACAGCAAAACTGCACCTATAGCAAAGCATCCATTTGCTTTACGAGTGCTGCATTCACTTAATGACAGCCACAAAAAAGGTGATAAAATTAAGGTGGGTCATGCGACCGACCCATTTTATAACTAGTACGACATACAATCGTAACAGGCAGGCTCCATTATGGTCATCTGGTCAAGGACTACCTGATAAGCGGAGTCACCTAGTCTAGGTTTCTGCATGCTTCATACTTGTCAGATTTTCTTTGACAAAGTCAAGCCAGCTGCAGGCTAGAAATTACAGATGTTGTCGCTACGGGTTTAGATTTAGGGAACAAGGTTTTTGCCCCCAAAAAAACAAAAAAAAACCAGGTTTCTAGTTCTCTGACTTCTGCACTTTCATTTCAGCAGCCAACTTCAGAAGGAAGAAAAAGTATGTTGATAAACAACCGAGTCTATTGAATTTACCCCCAAATCAACTACACTATATATCTTGTTCAAATTTGATATCCTGTTCTGTTTGTATTATAAATTAGAATAGCTTTTCTCCTTTGTGCATCTGTCATTTTATCTTGATCCAAAGAATTCTGGGAGTTTCCTAATTCCCCTTTATAGTTAAGGAAAGGGAATGGCACCCAATAAAAACACAGTCCTATGCACTGGTACTTGGGAGCATTTTTGAACATACACTACTATTTGTGGGTTTTGCTTCTGAGCTTTAGGTCAACTCCAGTCTGAAAGAACCTGAAAAAACACTGATAGCCCTAAGTCAGGGGTAGGCAACCTTGGCTCTTTTATGACTCGTGGACTTCAACTCCCAGAATTCCTGAGCCGGCATGGCTCAGCTTGGAAGCCTCTCCCTTTCCCCTCAGCATGGCTGGCTCAGGAATTCTGGGAGTTGAAGTCCACGAGTCATAAAAGAGCCAAGGTTGCCTACCTCTGGCCTAGGCCTAGGCCGCTTTATGACTCGTGGACTTCAACTCCCAGAATTCCTGAGCCGGCATGGCTCAGCTTGGAAGCCTCTCCCTTTCCCCTCAGCATGGCTGGCTCAGGAATTCTGGGAGTTGAAGTCCACGAGTCATAAAAGAGCCAAGGTTGCCTACCCCTACCCTAAGTGATACCAGTGCTGGACTAACCTCTCTAATTTTGATGACTACAGCATCGTATATAACTACTTTATGGGGGAATAAAAGAGTTATTGGCTGGATTTCATTTTGATTTAGCATATTTGTGCTCACTCAGCTATTGATGTTTGTAAATCATGTCCCACGGCTTATGAATATTGTGTTAACCCAGTAATTGTGGTTTATTCAAAATCTAGCTCCATCATGGTTTTACCATGCTTGAAAACTACTGGCAAAAATAAAACTCTCTCATTCGTACAGTCCATAAGTGTGCACAGCTGAGTTTAAAGTTTGAGATATTTTGAACTAGTCTTGCTCTTTAGGAAATGTTAATTCCTGAAGTATCCAATTTCAAACTTTCTTTAACACAATACAGGCAACAAAAAATAGCTTTGAATGTACGTAAAACACAGGTTAACAATTAGCTGTGAGGTTCTTATGTGCATTTTCTGCCTCTGATTACTTTTCTATGTGGTAATAGAATGCTGATTTTTCCCCCAGGTTACCTTGACCTGGGCTTGTAACTGAATGCCAGAAAAAAACTCATAGTGTACCATTGCAGTTGGACCAGAATATAACCTCCAAAAATTTATATTTATATCTGTTTGTCAAAAACAGATCACGCCAGACAAATCTTATTGCATTCTTTGACCAAGTGACAAAATTAGTGGATCAGAGGAATGCTTTGGATATAATTTACTTGGACTTCAGTAAGGCATTTGATAAAGTAGATCACAATCTACTACTTGATAAGATAGAAAAATGTGGGTTAGACAGCATCACCACCAGATGGATCCGTAGCTGGCTGACGGCCGTACTCAGCGTGTGGTCCTCAATGGAACCGCATCTACATGGAGGGAAGTGTGTAGTGGGGTGCCCCAGGGCTCTGTTCTGGGCCCAGTGCTCTTCAACATCTTCATCAACGATTTGGATGAGGGGATAGATGGGGAACTCATCAAATTTGCAGACGACACCAAGCTGGCAGGAATAGCCAACACTCCAGAAGATAGGCTTAAGATACAGGAGGATCTGGACAGACTTGAACACTGGGCGCTATCTAACAAAATGAAATTCAATGGTGAAAAAAGTAAGGTTCTACATTAAGGCAAGAAAAACCAAATGTAGAGGTATAGTATAGGGGATACCTTTGCTCAATAGTAGTAACTGTGAGGAAGATCTCGGAGTGCTAGTGGACAATCACTTAAATAGGAGCCAGCCGTGTGCTGCAGCTGCCAAAAAAGCCAACACAGTGCTAGGCTGCATTAACAGAGGGATAGAATCAAGATCACGTGAAGTATTAATACTTTACAATGCCTTGGTAAGGCCACACTTGGAATACTGCATCCAGTTTTGGTCACCACGATGTAAAAAAGATGTTGAGACTCTAGAAAGAGTGCAGAGAAGAGCAACAAAGATGATTAGGGAACTGGAGGCTAAAACATATAAGGAACGGCTGCTGGAATTGGGTATGTCTAGTTTAATGAAGAGAAGGACGAAGGGGGGACATGATAGCAGTGTTCCAATATCTCAGGGTCTGCCACAAAGAAGAGGGAGTCAAGCTATTCTCCAAAGCGCCGGAAGGCAGGACAAGAAGCAACGGATGGAAACTAATCAAGGAGAGAAGCAACCTAGAACTAAGGAGAAAGTTCCTGACAGTTAGAACAATTAACTAGTGGAACAACCTGCTTCCAGAAGCGGTGAATGCTCCAACACTGTAAGTTTTTAAGAAGAGACTGGATAGCCATTTGTCCGAAATGGTATAGGGTTTCCTGCCTGAGCAGGGGGTTGGACTAGATGACCTCCAAGGTCCCTTCCAACTTTTATTATTATTATTATTATTATTATTATTATTATTATTATTATAATATTATTATTATTATTATTATTATTATTATATTATATTATTATTATTGTTGTTGTTGTTGTTGTTGTCGTCATCATCATATTCCAAGCACTACTGACTAGAGCAGGGGTCCTCAAACTTGGCCACTTTAAGAGTTGTGGACTTCAAGAGTTGAAGTTCATAAGTCTTAAAGTGGCCAAGTTTGAGGACCCCTGGACTAGTCACAAGCCAATTTCTTTGCCCATATTTCATCACTGCTCTAATTAGTGTGAGGTCAGGTAAATTCAGGAAGCTCCTCAACTTACATTGAGAAAGGAAGTAAAAGCTAGTTATCCGAAAAGCACATTGTTAATCAATCATATGCCCACAGGATGTTGCAAACAGCCACAAATGCAAACTGGTTGTTGCTGAGTGCCCAAAATGAAATCACATGACCGCAGGAGGGTGGGGGTGGGGTGGCTGTTGAATCCGGGTCATAAACTGAGCACTGTCTTAATAATATGTCTATGGAAGTTCTCAGTCATCCGGGCCATGGTTTTTTCAAAAGGCAATTGAACTTTTTCCTCAAAAACATTTCACTGCTCATCCAAGAAGCTTCTTCAGTTCTGACTGAATGGTGGTGGATGGAAGGATTTCTATTCCTTGTAGTGCTGTGGTTGTTGGCACTCTCTGTCTCTCGAGTCATTGAGGCCGCTTGGAGTTTTATATGTACCCTCAGGGTCACCTGAATAGTGCAAATGGGTGTGGAGCCTTCTTGGAACTGCCGAAAGGACTGTGGTGTAAACAGGAGGTAGGTGATGTCATATCCCTCTCCTTTTGTTGAGGGCTGTTCAATCTTAATGTAGATGGCCTCTTTTCTTCTTCTTGTTGTTGTGCCATATCCATTATCGGACATTGGTGATCATTTTTTATCAGCAGCCGCACGAATAAGTGCTGCTGAGTTTTGTCCAAACCAGTCCCTTAGATTTTGAAGCCATGATGTTCTTCTTCTGCCTGGACCTGGTTTGCCTTCAATCTTTCCCGGGAGGATTAAATGGAGTATGCCGTATTTTTCTGGGTGTCGCATCACATGTCCGAAATATTCTAACTTTCGTTTTTTAATTGTTTTGATGATTTCCCTTGGCTTTCCCAGGCGGCTTATCACCTCATTTCTGATCTTGTCAACCCAGCTTATACCTAACAGCCGCCTGTAAATCCACATTTCAAATGCTTCTAGTCTCTTCAGGTGGCCTTCTGTCAGAGACCAACTCTCTACTCCATAGAGCAGGATAGAAAAAATATAACACCTGACAAGCCTGATTTTCAGTCTTAGGCTTATGTCGTGACTGCAGAAGACCTTTTTCATTTTGAAGAATGCTGTTCGAGCTTTCTCTATCCTTCTTTACTTCAGTGGTCATGTCCCAGCTTTCATGTAAATTAGAACCGAGGTGCGTGATCCTTTCAACTTTTTCTAATGATATTCTTTCCGAATTTATTGGTGGTAAATTAACGGGTTGTTTGCTGACGACCATGATCTTGGTTTTTGAGGTGTTAAGCTTCAAGCCATATTTTTCAGATATTTATGTGACTCTGTTGATGAGCAGCTGAAGGTCTTCATACTTACTGGCAAGCAGAACTGTATCGTCAGCATATCTTAAGTTGTTGATCCAAACACCGTTTACTTTGATGCCAGCATCGATGTTCTCCAGTGGCCTCTTTCACCCTCTTTCAAATCAACGGTCCTCTCTGTCCACATTCTCAAAGTCCATATTCTGAACCACTGGTTCCACACCCATTTGTGCTATTCAGGTGACCCTGAGGGCACAAACCAACCTCCAATTTGCCTCAATGACTCTCAGAGAGAGTACTAACAACCAGATGACTGCAAGGAATATAAATCCCTCCATCCTCCACCATTCAGTCAGAACTGAAGACGTTTCTTGGATGGGAAGCGAAATGTCTTCAAGGAAAAACAAAGTCCAGTTGCCTTTTGAAAAAGCCCCTTTGGCACTACCTATATAATATTTCAGCCTACTTAGATAACATGCATCTGTTAAATAAATGCCAAGACTTACATTTTAATGCTTAACAGTTTTTGATTTAACAGTAATTTAATTTTGGTAAAGACCAATAATAATGCGGCAAATGAAGTACCCAGATACCAAGTAACGGCTCAATTTCCATCCCATCTTTATTGGAGCAAATGTTATCTAAAGAGAATGGAATTTCAATTTTCACAACACACAAACATTCTCAAAGTTACACGGCAACCAAAATTTTAATATAAAACTTAAACATGTTCCTCTTTTTAAATTACAGCTTAAAAGAATGTTCAGTCTGTGCCACTATCAAGGTTCTTAACAGCAACAAATAGAACCAAAGCCAGAAGTTCAATTTCCTAGGTTTATTTCACATTTTTAGAAAAAAAATAAAACAAAAAAACATCCAAAGAGTGGGGGGAGGTGTGCGGGGGAGAGAGAAAATGAAAGTCTATTGAGCCATTTGAGCTTCCATTGCCTGTGCTGTCCATTCTGGAGCCGTCTGACTTATCTTCTCCAAAAGATTGTTAACCTGGAAGCAAAGTGATTGGATCTGTTTGTCCCATGTGGGTAAGGCTTCACGAGCTAAAACAGACAAACAAAAACATAAAATCAGCAATTTTCACTTTGGTTAACTTTCATTCTGATAAACGTAGTTTATTACACATGACCAGCATTAGCAAACATTCTGGATATTTTGGAACACGAAATTTACAGCACTTCTAGTGTATATACACTGCCATCTGACGGTTGAAGGAAGAATCACCGACAGGTGCTATAGCACAGAGGTCCCCAATATAAATATTCAGCCCCAAGTCCTGCTTCTAAGGCAGGGATGTCAAACTGCCGGCCCGCAGGCCGGACGAGTCACAAGGAAACCGCGCCCACCCCGTTGCCGGCAATGGGGAAAAGGTTCCGATACGTCACGCGACGTCACGAGTTTGACACGTCTGTTGAATGAATGAATGAACCTTTATTATCAAAGTATAACATGTATACAGTGAGATTGGCTGAGCCTCCCTCCGTGCCCCCCCCAACTCACAGTGACTACAAACTACAAACCCCCAACTTATTACACCCTGTTCTAAGGGATGAAACAGCACAGCCTAACCGGATCACCTGTTTTATCACAAGGGCTGTGACGTGGACTAGTTGTAAAAAGCAGTGTTTTAAAATGATCATTACGTAAGATTCTTTCATCGTATCCTGAATAACCATCCAGTAATTTGGGTGAATTATGCTTCCGTTGGGGCCATTGGAAATTATTACATTCACACTTCACTGGAGACTCAGAAGATAAAGCTTCTAATGCTCTTGAGTATTCCTACTACATTATTCCCTCCTGAAGTTGTTATAATGGACACTCTTCAGGAAAGCCTACTTCTTATCTTCAGATTAATTCTCGATACGGTGTCATTAGTAGAACCACAATCATGTAGCTAGTTGCCATGACATCTCTAAAGTGGTCTGTCATTTGAATAGTATTACAGAAAGAAGTCTCTGCAGAAGACGTCCCCAACCTTTTGGGCACCAGGGACCGGTTCCGTGGAGAGAGTTTTTTCCGCAGACCGGAGGGGGCGTGGTTTTGTGTGCTGCCTGCATCCCATGGATGGGGCTTTGCTTGTGTGTGCGGACCGGTTGCTGGCATGCCGCAGCCCAGTGCCAGTCCACGGACCGGGGGTTGGGGACCCCTGCCCTATAGCACAGGAAACTTATTTTCTACATTGTGGCTTTAAATTTGTGGTCCCTTTTCACTGCCAGAGACAATGGCACTAGGATTCAGCAAGAATTAATATTTCTTGTCACTAAGCAGTAACCATGGGAACATACGTAGAGCAGAGTTCAGCAGATGTTAGCTATGTGAATAGGATTGTGACCACAGTATCTGAAAAACACCTTTTGCCATACATTCCTACTTATGGCTTGACATACTGTAATCAACAGGCACTCTGCCCTGGGTGTCCCAGCACATGGCAGAGATGGTTGGTCGAGAAAAGATCTGTATTAAGGCAATTATTTAGGAAACAGGCTTTTTCAAACGTTATTTCCAAAAGAACTTTCACCAGGCAAGTTGTTTATCTCTGCTCCAAGTTATAGCCTTACATAAAATGATGTATAGATGCTTAATTACGTAGTCCTCACTTAATAAGCGGTTGCTTAGAGACTGTTCGGAGTTATGATGGATCCCCCAAAAGGTACTTATGACCCAGATTCCAATCCTGTGGTCTTCTGACTACATTTTGACACTTGGCCCACATTTACGGCCGTTTGCAGCATCCCATGGTCATGTGAATGCAATTTATGACTTCTTTTGCTGGAAACAGGCATGTACTTTCGGTTTCCAACAACAACAAAAAAAAGCCCATCGCAAACAGTAGGCCTGCCTATAACCATCGAGGAATTTGCTTAACAACTGCTGCAAACAAAATGTCAGAAAATTGGATCAGTCACATGATGACCTGCTTAACAACCAGCAGGACTTAGGACTGCAATTCTGGGTTCAGTTAGTCATGTGTTGAGGACTACCTGTATTTTTATCACAAAGTTTAGCAAGCTGGTAAACAATATTGCCTCCAATATTGTTTGGTCTGGCACAGAGATTGTTATGTTCCTGGTGTTCCTCCACAAACAACACGGAAATGCACTGAATCATGCGGTTCCCATTTTGGCCACTTGCTAAGCACACAGGCTGATGGAGCAGAAATGGTTAGCCAATCCTGTCTGGCTGCTCATTTATTCAGCTGGAGGAAACTTAGCTGGTTGCACTAAACCAGGGGTCTTCAAACTTGGCCGTTTTATGACTTGAACTCCCAGAATTCCTCAGCCAGGCATGCTGGCTGAGGAATTCTGGGAGTTGAAGTCCACAAGTCATAAAAGGGCCAAGTTTGAAGACCCCTGGACTAAACAGTCACCTATAGCAAAACTTACTTTCAAAGTGAACTATTCCATCTATTTGATCAATAAAGCCGTTCATACGTCCCTCGGTTATCATCTGGGAGGCTATCTTTTCTGCCTGAAAAACAAAACCCAAGTGGTCCATCAGCTTCACTTGACCAAAACAAGGCAGTCCTGATATGGTTTTTAGGACACATATATGAAGGTATCTAATTTACTTTTTCATCCTTCCAAAGGATTGGTATTGTGGGGGGAAAGTGGCAAGAGGCAGCTCTGTTTCTCAACCTCAGCAACGTTTAAGATCTGAGGACTTCAATTCCCAGAATCCCCTAGCCAGTAGTACCTTTAAGCTGCTGAGGTTCTGAATGCTGGTCTTCACCACCTTGAGCTCCTGAATGAAAGGTGGAATAAAGACCTAAAAAAATCAGCAAACAATCCAAGCAAGTCCCGAGATTAATCTCAGGACTTCTGAGTGGGTCTGTGTGAGTCTTACATTACAATGTAATTTACAGGTTAGAAGAATTATGCAAGCATTTGCTGACAAGTAACAGAGCCTATGAATAAGATTGTTAAATTCTAACATTAAAAATGGGAACTTAAAAACTAGATTGAGATACCCTTTCCAAGATATGGAAGGTATGCATGGAATGAATATATGGGGGGAAAAACCATCTCATACTACATCATCCCAAATTATAGTAATATAGCAACAAGAATACGACATCATGAATCTTTTTTGTCTTTGCATCTCTTGCAGTATGTCCAAAGATCAGTTCTCCCTCAGTTTTGACAGGTCTTAAAATCAGTTCAATTTAGTGTCCTTATCTTTGCAATTACTTATATAAAATCAACAATAATCCTATTTCCATCATCCGACCCTCGAAGATTCAGCATTACAATTTACAGTTTAGCAAAAGAATGAATGAATGACTAAAATATGTAGACCTTGGCTGCAGGTATTTCTAATAAAGCTCCGAGTTCTTCAAAGGTAATATTGTTATATAGTTTGCTTGCAGATAACAAATTATGTTCAATGACAGCTCTGTCCAAAATACTAGAACCTGAGGAGAAAAATATATCACTAAGTGTTTGGCTACAAAAAACGGATAAACACAATGCATAATACATACGCCATTGTATATGTGTAAGTATGTGTTAATGATGATCCATAAAAGAAATAAATAGAAAGGAACATGTATATATTACTACAATGAAACTTTCAATTAACAGTTCATTTGAAAGATGGGGTTCCATTAAATCCAAATATAGAGAATCTGCAACAATTTATGTCATTGGCATAAACGGCATCATTTGCAATAAAATACTAAGACAGGGGTCTTCAAACTTGGCCCTTTTATGACTTGTGGACTTCAACGCCCAGAATCCCTCAGCCAGCGTGCCTGGCTGAGGAATTCTGGGAGTTGAAGTCCACAAGTCATAAAAGGGCCAAATTTGAAGACCCCTGCTCTAAGGTAATGAACAAGCCACTACGGTTACAAACAATGGACATTATTTATGCTCGACAGCTGAGCTGAAATCTTCTACTACAGGCAGTCCTCGGCTTACAACAGTTCATTTAGTGACCCTTTGAAGTTACAAGGGCACTAAAAAAAAGTGACTTATGACCGTTTTTCACACTTAGGACCATTGCAGCATCCTCATGGCCACGTGATCAACAGATGCTTGGCAAGTGACTCGCATTTATGACGGTTGCAGTGTCCCGGGGTCATGTGATCACCTTTTGCGACCTTCTGACAAGCAAAGTCAATAGGGAAGTCAGATTCACTTAACAACCATGTTACTAACTTAACGACTGCCAAATTCACTTAGCGACTATGGTGAGAAAGGATTTTAGGAAAGGAATTGGGAAAGCAGGCTAAGAACTGGTTAGAAGGAGGACAAATTGAAACCAGAGTCAGAAATCAGCCACAAACAGTTCCTCTTGGACCTATTTCAACTACAGCTCTAGCATTCAAGGGAAATAAATCCAGTGAAACGCACGGAACATTCTGAGCCAGCATTCCAGAAGACTCCATAATCCTTCCAAAGCATGCCAATCAATCATTCCTGTCCCTAGAACTTTTTATTTTACATGACAGACCAGTCACATAGTTCCATCCTTTGCCCTGTCTATCCTATTTTTCATATACAGTAGTGGCCAAAATTGTGGAAACCTTTTGGGAAAAGTGTACAGTAGAAATGCCACCTTTGGTTAAGTTTCCACCAATTTTTCTTCTAATTTCTTTATAACTGTAGCCTTGTTCACTTAATAATATTATTTTACATCGCTTTCTGGGCAACCAGTCAACTCTTTGCACCATTACTTTAATTTTATTACGTTTTACAAGCTCACTAAATGAAAGAACACAAAAAAACCCCGACCAACTTGATAGCGATCACATAACACACTGACCAATGTCCTCCTCTCAGCTTCAATACATGACATCAATCACTGAATCCTACTGTGATCTGATTGGCTCATTGCCAAAACAAGATGACACCAGATTGGCTCTCTAAACACTCATGCTCATTGGCTACAATCAGATGAAGGAAAGCTACCGGATATCAACCTAAGCAAATTGTGATTCTTTTTTCTGGTTATTTGGCTATAACTTTTCATAGAATACAGTACAGATAATTGAACAAACTATGTTGCATTACATTCTTGATTAAATTATCTTTCCATTCATATATAATTTTATGGTACTACTCCAAAAGAAAAAAAAAAGTGGTGGTATTAGCCATCAAACCTCAAAAATACACTTTTCCCAAAAGGTTTCCACAATTTTGGCCACTACTGTATGTAACGAGGAGAACAAAAATACAGGTTTTTCCTCTCCAGCTACAGATCCTGCGGTTTGGATGGCCTTCATCGCCCTGCAGCTTTGTGACGTAGGACCGAATCCCGGTTTGTGTCGGAAAACCAGTTTGGGATTCATCTGAATCTGACGCGTGTCCCCAATACATCAATGTATAACACTGCCCAAGTACTCGGTGAGCAATTATCTTCATTTTTGAAGGGAAGAAATGAAAAGAAAACTGTTTTGTGTGTATCCTATTCAGGGTTTCAGATACGATGCACCATACTAGGCAAAGATAAAAGTACCATCAGCTGTTGTTGCTTTCTGATGAGGCATGAGCATGGCAGCAAATTCTTGCAACTGGTTTCCCCTTATAATCCGGTCAAGGTACATTTTCTCCAGTATCCCGTAGGCTGAAAGCTGCTGGCATCTTTCATCCTTGAAGAGGGTGGCTAACATTCGGGAGCGCTGCTGTCCTGAAACACAGCAAGAATATACAGTTAACTACTCCAGCCCAGATACAGTGTGTAAAAATCTGCAATGGATTTTTTTCCCCCACTTGATTTGTTTGCCATTGCCGAATTTCAACCTGTTTGTCCAACTTGATCTTGTGGTTAAGAAAAGATGCCATCAGGTTGAGGATGACTTCTGTTGATTAGCTGGACACAATTACAGGTAGTCCTTGTTTAGTGACCGCCTCAGACAGTAGCTGTTCACAGCTACAAAAGTGATGAAAAACAACTTCCGAGACCAATGCCTTCATTTAGAACCTTCGCAGTGTCTGTCATTCGTGTATTCCCCATTACAGTCATTTTATTTTATTATTTATTTTTATCCCCCCCTTTATTATCTTTGTAAATAACTCAAGACCGATTTATTACAGTCAAGACCCAAATAAAAAACAAAATACAAATATTACAAGTCCAGTTACACTAAGTAAAACGGTCATAAAAACATTCAACAATGATTTACTAGCAGACTAATATTTTATACTTTCCTAATTAATCCACAACTTGTGTCCCTAATCTAACATTCGCCACCAAAAGTAGTTGGCTGTAGCAAGAGTCACCTTGGGATTTCTGTCCGGCAACATACTTTTAACACATTCCAAATAAGATCAACCTGGTAAGTTTTTTATATGGGTCAGGCCAAGTCCCAGAAAACCACAATATAGAAATTATCAATTAGAATACGCTGCACCAATTTTGCTTCTTTGTCACTGCAACGGAAAATTTTTATAGAAGGATCCTCCAATCTTCCATTCAGCGTGTGTGAGGGGAAAACATTTAATTTGGTCTTGGTAAAAGCAAGTGGTGTTTGCTATAAATAAATTGCTTTTATTATAGACTTATGGGAAGCCTTCTGTATGGTGTAATTACATTGAACATACCCAGTGAATAATGAACAAACTAATTTAGCTTTAGCTATTAACTTCGGTAGAGAATTACCCCATACTCTCTTGTTTAGTGAAAAGTAAAATATTATACATCCTTTGAAACAGTCTAGCAATAGACCTACGCTGTGTTTTCTGGATTAGTAATATAATTAAGGAACTGCTAAAACTGTAATTTGAGAGTTGAAGTAGTAACTCATTTGCTCCTTTAAAAATACAGATTTTAAATAATTTCATTGCAAACAGCAGGCTTTAGTTTCAAGAGGGCACTGTCTGGTTTCAGGAAAGACTATGGCATCTGAACACACTTTGGGACATTCATAGCAAGCTTTTAGGAATATTTTGTTTAAACAAATGCACCCATGAGTCACAAACTAACGGAAACTAACGGAAACCTACAGAATTCAAAAAGTTGTACTTTAAAATTCAAGACTCATTTCTGCCCTTGTTTGCAGTTTATAGTGTTAGGAAAGCGGGTTTTTACATGCAAATCCCCTCAAATATAATGACAGGTAGTCCTTAACTTACAACAGTTCATTTAGTGACTGTTCAAAGTTACAGTGACATGGAGAAAAGTGACTTATGACCATTTTTCACAATTACCACCTTTGCAACATCCCCATGATCATGTGATCAAAATTCAGATGCTTGCCAACTGGTTCATATTTATGACCGGTTGCTATGTCCCAAGGTCACGTGATCACCTTTTGGGACCTTCTGACAAGCAAAATCAATGGGGGAACGAGATTCACTTAAACAACTGGGTTACTAACTTATCAACTGCAGTGACTCACTTAACAACTGAGGCAAGAAAGGCTGTAAACTGGGGCAAAACTCACTTAACAACTGTGTCACTTAACAGAAATTTTGGACTCAGCTTTGGTCGTAAGTTGAGGACTACCTATATATTCCAAAGATTCGAATAAAACAAGAGTGAAATCTTCACCTATCATTTTACCTGCTGAGGCTAAGATAGTACAGTGCAAGGCGTGCTTCAGGGCTTCGAGCCGCTCACTTTCGTGGACGATGCTTTTATAAGAAAGCTCATTATATCTTTGGGCAGCTTCAATGAATTTCCTTCTGTAGTCAAGAACACGAGCATAGCATACCTGGAACAAGGAACAATGTATAACTAAAGATCATTTTTGCTGCCAAAATAGCATTTCTAATGTTGCAGAATAGCATTTTCTACGGCAGTCAAAACCACTGAGGGTATTTTTAAAACAAAAATTAAATCAAACAGCTACAATTACTTGGACTTCATTTGTTCTGTTCGGTTTGGATATTACGAAATATGTCTCTCTGAGGAGGCCGCAGCTACCATGTACGTCATCAGTTCAGAGCAGCATAAAAGAAAAAGACTGTGGAAATAATATCTGTCAGCAGGGCATTTTGTGAAACTCTGCCTCTGCATATCAGCTCTATCACCAATTATTATTATTATTATTATTACTGCTGAGTGAAGGAACATGGATCACTGGACAATTTTAAACCTAGAGGATATTTCTCAATATCCTATTGATACAGCACATGCTCTTATATCTACCAGTTAGAAGTATTTTGTTTAATACAACAGACCACCGTGAGAGCATATTACACAAGAGTAAGTCATAACTAAGCATGCAAGGAGCCTTAAAAGATTAATAGCTGTGTTATAATCTAGCATCACGTTAGCTACCAAACAAAACCTATTGTAAATATTTACCTTATAATGAATTTGTAACTGCTCATTGGTTGATTCATTCTGAAGAAGAGATGCTCTATTTATATAAGCCTCAGCCTGAACAGGATCATCATCTTCCAGGTAAAGTCGGGCAATTTTCAGATATGTTTCCAATTTATAATCCACATTGTACTGCCTTGAATAGTGAGGGAGAAGATGCAGTATCAGTCCCATATTTGAACCAGTATCACACATTTTTGCAAGTACACTTGAACAGTCCGCAAGATTTCGCAATAAAGCAAGAACTGTACAAATAAAAAATTGGAGATGGTTGTGTTCAACAACAGGTGGCAATTTCAGATTCTATCATGACTGAATAGCGGGAACTTTTCAGAGAAGAATGAATAGCTAGGGATAAAAATGAAGCTGTTCTTCCAGATCAATGCAATATGCCTAGTCAGAACCGTTCAAAGTCCATGTTTTTTTTTTTCACCATCTGAGACATATCTATTCAAATTTAAAAAACAAAACAAAAACAGACTGGATTTAATATGCTAACGACAACTTTGCAAAGGAAATGATATTCAAATTATTTTCCAGCCATCCAGCCTATCTAAATCTCATTAACTCCCTTTTCAAGACCCTGTAATCCCTTAATTCAGGGTAGAGTTAGGGTGACTAGATGGAGCTGAGCGTTTACTGGCTGGATCTAAATCACATTCAACCAACTAAACGGCCACAAAAGCTTAAACAAAAATCAAGTGTACCAACTACAACAATAAAACAAAACACAAAGCCTTCAGAATGTTGTTTCTAACAAGAAGCAAGATGCAGGCTACAAGTTTCAAGAGACAGACCCGTAGCTTCAGTTACGAGTAGCTTAAGGAAGCAGGCTATTAAAATGCAGCTGGCACAAAATTGCATCTTTTTATAATCAGGAATACAACCCCATCCTATTGCCAAATGGCTCAGTTTTAAGTATTACCTAAAGTAAAAAAAATCCTCAAGTTAGCTCCTGGCTAACTTTTTCAGGGAGGCATACAGATGCAGTTTGCCTTTTGGGGGATATTTTTGAGGTCTTGATCTATTTACTGGGTAAGTATTCGCTAGATGACCTTCCAGATAAGTACCGCAATAATTAGACCAAACTTACTTCAGCTTCCCAAGATCAGTCATGTGCTGCCACTTTCTGAGATAAGCATTTTAACATAAAAATTTGACATTAACACGAAGGATCCCAACAAGGATAAGACTTTTAGAAGCTTGCTGAAATGAGCTCTAGGTTTCTGCTTCAAAGATAATTGTTGAAAACGATTAAGTTTCTATACTATATTGTGTGAGAGAGAGCAATAACTACACCAGGGGTAGGCAACCTTGGCTCTTTTATGACTCGTGGACTTCAACTCCCAGAATTCCTGAGCCGGCATGGCTCAGCATGAAAACCTCTCCTTTTCCCCTCAGCATGGCCGGCTCAGGAATTCTGGGAGTTGAAGTCCACGAGTCATAAAAGAGCCAAGGTTGCCTACCCTTGAACTACACAAACACTTTAGAATGAAAAGTACTGAAAAAAGGGCAAAGAACATACCAATTTTTTGTGTTAAAGAAAAAGGGATAACTGTTCTATTTACTTTTGTCCTGTTTCAAGAGGAATCCCCACCAGCACTTGTGCTGCATTCCGCCAGTCCTCTTCTTTCTCATAAATGGATGCGAGATGTTGTCTTATAGAAGCAACCTGCAGGGAGAAGGGAGGGAGAGCGAAGGCATAGAATAAACTATAACCCACTTATGCTTCTGTTTCTAGTAGTGGCCAAAATTGTGGAAACTTTTGGGGAAAAGTTGTATTTTTGAGGTTTTGATGGCTAATAACACCACTTTTTTTGGGGGGGGGAGTAGTACCATAAAATTATATATCAATGGAAAGATAATTTAATCAGGAATGTAATGCAACGAAGTTTGTTCAATTATCTGTACTGTACTCTATGAAAAGTTATAGCCAAATAACCAGAAAAAGGAAGCACAACTTGCTTAGGTTGATATCAGGTAGCTTTCCTTCATCTGATTGTAGCCAATGAGCACGAGTGTTTAGAGAGCCAATCAGGGGTCATCTTGTTTTGGCAATGAGCCAATCAGATCACAGTAGGATTCAGTTATTGATGTCGTGTATTGAAGCTGAGAGGAGGACATTTGTCAGTGTGTTATGTGATCGCTATCAAGTTGGTTAGGCTTTTTTTCCCTCTTTCATTTAGTGAGCTTGTAAAACGTAATAAAATTAAAGTCATGGTGCAAAGAGTTGACTGGTCGCCCAGAAAGCGATGTAAAATAGTATTATTAAGTGAACAAGGCTACAGTTATAAAGAAATTAGAAGAAAAATGGGTGGAAACTTAACCAAAGGTGGCATTTCTACTGTACACTTTTCCCAAAAGGTTTCCACAATTTTGGCCACTACTGTATTTTTCCCTATCCAACAGACTTTGACAGGATCCCCGATGACAAAACAAATGTATTGAGGAAATATTTGCAGAACAGGCGTTTTCTCCCAATCTCTGAAAAATGAACCTGTTAACTAGAATTCAATGTATTTCAGGATGGATGGCCTTGGTAACAATAGCTAGGTAATCAGATAAATGACAACTCTTATTTACACAGGAGTGATTGTCACTGATCTACAAAATGAAATCCATCAACAAGGTGAATCCCAAGAGAGTTTTGCTATGGTTCTTTTGTTTTGTTTTGTTTTGAATGAATGAATGTTTATTGCAATCAAAGAACCAAAAAACAAGCATAATGACATAGAAAGAAAAAAACATTCATTTTGTCATTACATGGGAAGCAAGTCATTCGATACATATTTTCTTCCTACAATTCTTTTAAAAACATTTTTAGAGGTTTCTTCTTGCATCAAACCAAAGTATGGACAATTTAAAAGAAGAAATTGCAATACAAAACTGCCTAGCAGCAAAAGCATGTTGAGATACATAACCGTGTTTCTCTGGTTATTGTCTAGTTTCAAAGCTGAAACAAACAAGTGGTTAATCAAGTGACTAGTGCAGGGGTAGGCAACCTTGGCTCTTTTATGACTCATGGACTTCAACTCCCAGAATTCCTGAGCCAGGCACGCTGAGGGGAAAGGGAGAGGTTTCCAAGCTGAGCCATGCTGGCTCAGGAATTCTGGGAGTTGAAGTCCACGAGTCATAAAAGAGCCAAGGTTGCCTACCCCTGGACTAGTGAAATGCTTCCAATGCAAAGATATATGCTGAATAATAGTTGAATATAACAGAAACCCAAATGCTACTGGGGGGAGGGGGGTGGGGTGGGGGACAAAGGGACTTTTAATTCCTCTCCAGCTACAGTTCTCTCTCCCCATAGCACATCGTGACAACTGCTTCAAAATCTGTTGATGATCCAACAATAATCTAAAGCACATTTTAAGGGTGTGCCATAAAGTTACAAACTGCTCCCTCCTGTTGGAAGATTGTCAGTAAGTATGGATCTGGGGTGGGGGTGTCATCCATGATGTCATGTCTTACCTGCTCCTCAAATGAAATTACACGAGGTTGGATCTTTTCCAATGTGAAGTGGTAGATTTCTTTGGCTGTACTATCAGGAAGACTTGGAAGATGCGTGCAAAAATCAGTCAGCAACTGGCGTGAAATTACTAAACTGACATTTTCGTTTACCACTGATACAAAAGACACGAAGAGAAATAATTTCATTTTTGTGTGCTCATTTTAAACGGTACTCTCTGATCATAACTCATTTTCTTAGTAAGCCTGAACAATTAAATAAGCCAACAGTTTCCAGGGCAAAGTTTCCAGCCTCTGAACCATCTAATGATTGTATGGGACATAAACTTTCCGCACCAGCACACCAGAGTTCTATTCCATAGTTTTGCTTTGCTAATGTGCTACCACAATGTCAAATTACATAATCCAGAAGCAGGCAGATAAGAACTTGCTCAATCTGCGACAACACAAGCGATTCAGAACAATAATGAGGTTCAGGTGTTCAAATATTTATGCTAGTAAAGTTATTTTGCAAAGTGATTCCCTTGGACTACGAGAAATATTCAGAAATTTCATTACAGTGTTTCCTACAGTATTTCTAACCTCCCTTGCTTTCTTAAAATTTAATTTTAACAGTCCACTCCTAAGTACTTTCCTTGAACAAGAACTTCCAATCTCATGTACACAAAAATAACTACTTTTCATAGTTACAAAATATGGCCCAATTACATAGAAACTCTGATCATAAAAAAACAATTAAAATATCATTTTTTAGCCACCGGAAAGTATTACATGCACAGGAACAAGAAAGTCAAATTACTTGTAAAGAATTCAGTTTATTAAAATTTGACTCTTTATAAGGCAAGAAAAAAGGAAAAAGTGCCAGACCAACTCAGAAAATCAGTTTTTTGCTCATCACAGATTGTGATCTCAAGCATTCTCAACAGGAGTAATTCCTAGGGGGCTTTACTACAAATAAATATATTCAACAAAGAACGTCAGGCTTTATTAAGAACAACTATGAAATCTCCAAAATTGAGTTATAAATATAAAGCCAGAGATTTTAGTTAAGCTCTCCACTTTGTGTATAGTAAAACTGTTCCCACTAAATTGTCAGTTCTTCTATCATGCCTGTTTTGTAATATTCCAAAGGCTACGCAAACAAATAGGATGATAAAAAATGCAAGCCAAGAAATAAATCGCTTCAATTTTATTAAAATATCCAAATGTGCGTAATTCATTTAATAAAGCAAAACTCTATAAACATGTGGTTAAATATATAATTATGATACTACTCAATATCCTTTTCCTGATTGCAGTTCAGTATGTACAACATTGTCATGCAACACCAACTGCAGTTTAATAAACTCACTTGCTTCTACAAAAGCTTTTAAAGCTTCCAGTTGTTCCACTCCCGACAGCTGAATTGCTTTCTCCAGTATCTGTCGATACCTGCCAGAAAGTTGTAAAAATAAATGGCAGTTAACTCTACATCCTAAATAGGAACTTTGTATTTCATTTCTTCCAATTTTTAGATAATACTATACAAATAAGCTTGAATGCTTTTTCTTAACCTATAAAAGTTATCCTATTCTCTTTTACTTCAGTTCCTTATTTCCTGGAACGTTGTTTATGATGGCAGCAGATCTGAAATTTGGATGACCATTCTGTTTTCAGAATAGAGAGGCTATCATTTTTGGTTTTTGAGGAAGGCTGTTGGATATAATCTTATACTTGCCATACTTCTGCAACTTCCACCAAAGTACAGATGCCCTCAACTGCTAACACATTCATGTCTTTTTTTTAGCTGAAATATAGAAATGATTTGCTACTGCTGTCTTCCTACATTAGAATTCCCCAATGGGATTTCATGCCAGTCTTGTTGTTTAGTCACTAGGTTGTGTATGACTCTTTGTGACCCCATGGACCGCAGCATGCCAGGCCTCCCTGTCCTCCGCTGTCTCCTGGAGTTTGCCAAATTCATTGAATCGATAACGCTATTTAACCATCACATCCTCTGCCGTCCCTTTCTCCTTTGGCCTTCCATCTTTCCCAACATCAGGTCTTCTCCAGTGAGTCCTCTCTTCTCTTTTGGTGGCCAAAGTATTTGAGCTTCAACTTCAGTATCTGTCCTTCCAAAGGACAGTCAGAGTTGATTTCCTGTAGGATTGACTGATCTGTTTTCCTTGCCGTCCAAGGGACTCTGAAGGGTCTTCTCTAGCACCACAAATTCGAAAGCATCCATTCTTCGGCGCTCAGCCTTCCTTATGAGCCAGCTCTCACAGCTGTACGTTACTACTGAGAAAACCATAGCTTTGACTATACATGCCAGTATTAGCCAGATCCAGTCGTGCTTAGATGATGAGCTGAGGTGTTCAAGAGATCAGACAGGTTCTGCCAGACCTCATTAACCCTAAAGAACTGCCTTGATTTGGTTTGCCAGTTTTCAAATTCTTTTACATGTTTGCACTGTTTGTTAAGAGGAGTTGTGGAGAACTGAGAATATGGAACAATTTTTGTTATCATTTTGGTTAGCTCTGCTAGAAGTATTCAGACAGCCATTTGTCTGAAATGGTATAGATTTCCTGCCTGAGCAGGGGGTTGGACTAGATGACCTCCAAGATCCCTTCCAACTTTATTTTTATTATTATTATTATTATTATTATTATTATTATTATTATTATTATTATTGTTGTTGTTGTTGTTGTTTATACATTTTAATATTGCAAGATTGTACAAAAAAGTGAACTGATGTTTAAATTCAATTTTATATTATTTCCTGAGATTACACTAAAACCATCATCCAATGTCCAGAGAGCTGCCAAAATCCTGTTTTAAAATACGCTGCTTTTCATTCAACATGATGAGCTGCCAGGAGACAAGAAACTAATGTTTTCAGCATTATAAATAGTATTAAGGGTAAAGTTTGTTTTCTTTGATGGCCTGATAGGGACATGGCTGAAGGCATAAAGATCATTAAAAAAAAAATCCTAGCTCCTTGGAGCATCTACAGTCTGGAATGGGGTACTGTACTGTATATGGTTTTTTTTCTTTTTGAGATAATGGAATAACACTCAAAGTAAATAAGTAGAGGGTAACTTTAAGGTAGGCAACTTTACGACTTGTGGACTTTAACTCCCAGAAATCCTGAGCCAGTCATGCTGGATCAGGAATTCTGGGAGTTGATGTCCCCCAGTCATAAAGTGGCCATAGTTGCCCATCTCTGCTTTAGGGCCTACAGGTGATATTAACAATGACAGGGGCAATTGGAGAAACAGGCAACTAAGCAGTAGTAACTAGATGAAGAGGATCCACAGCAAAGAATAGAGAATCAGGAGATATCTGCAGCAGATTGAAAAGAAACCAAGTTACTAATGGAAAGGGCAAATATATAAGAAGATAGTCCTGGACTGACAACCACTAGAGAGGCAAAAAAAGATTGGACAGATGCTGGCAAGGGGTTTAGATTAGAAAAAAACATATTTGTGTGCGTTCTTTTCTTCTTCCACTTTAGACAGCAGATGGCTTTTCTATCTTGAAGTGAAAGCAGGAGCAATGTTGATACTTAAATTTCAAGAAACTTTTAGAGATCCTTGATAAATGCATATAGAATATTTTAGTTATGTTAAGTTTGTAAGTAGCTGTTAATATGTGTATTAACTTAGAATAGAAATAGGTCATTGTATAGAGACATAAAGTGGAACTAGTTCTTTATTGTAATTCATTGTAAAGAATAAATGCTAAGTCAGCAGTGTGTGAGAGAGACTGAATTGATTCCTACTCCTACATAACTTCTTAGACATGCTTTAATTTCTTCTGAAAGTTTCCGAAAATTCTTGTGACATGCACTGGAGATTACAGGAGAAAAAATTATTCTGAGAGCAGTTTTCCATTCTACAGATATTTTCAATCCAAAGAGAAACGTTAACATCTAAATACTTCATGTACTTTTCCTTCTGTAATGGGGGGAAGTCTTCAACTATTGCAGCAATAGGCAGTCAATTCCTAGAACCTGCACCAGTTCAGTCAAGTTCATGTTTTCTCTTTCCCATTTTCTTAGAAATCATCCGTCTTGTGAACATTTTCTTCTTTAACAAAGTAGTCTTTAGCATTTAACTTCTCCACAGTGGATTTGGGGGTAGAGGATTAGGAAAAACTGAGTCAAATAGCAGATGCAGTACTGTACTTTGAAACCTGGTCCTTTTGTATATATGTCGGTGCAAACAAAGGAGCAGAGCTTCAATGGAATAGTCATGAGTACCTCTTTCCTTTTTTGACTCTCCCTTGAAGATACTGAGGTGCATACAATATTGTTAATCTCAATTCTGACAGCACTTGGATGAAATATTCTGACTGTTGGCAAATATTCTGCTGTCTACATATGGAGCTGACTGCAGTGGCAGGCAAGGGTACCTGCCAGTATGGAATCCCATTTTCAAATAAAGTCAAGTCTTATCTGAGCCAAACTCAACTCTGGTAACTTAATGTCCATGGTGTTTTCTTGACCACGATGAAATAATTGCCATTGCTGTCTGTATTCCAGGATTTAAAAAAAACATTTTTCAGTCTAGCCTACACACTGGCTATTTTATGGCAGTCTTCTATCCTATCTGTTTAGCTTTTGGGGATTAACTAGAATACACCTTTCGACTCAGATCTCCCATTGTGTTCTTGAACTACAGCCTGGTTTCCACCAATTGTCAGATGAACATGCTTTATGTTTTAAAAAGCGCCTATGTAATCACTTTAAAGCAGATTTTCACCTGTTTACTTTGAATGTACAGAAATTAAGAGAGAGCCAGCTTGGTGTAGTTAATGTGCTGGCGTAAAAATCAGAAACTTGTGAATTGTAGGCCTGTTTTAGGCATGAAAGCCAGCTAGAGCTATGGGTCAATCACTCAGCCTAACCCACCTCACAGGGTCACTGTGAGGAAAATAGGAGGCAGCAGTATTAGGTATGTTTGCAGTCTTGAATCAACACTCTCAAAATCTAATATCACAAGTCCTGGATCTTTGTTAATTAGCTGTTTTATATTTATGCTCTAGTAGTTGATTGTATCGTATTACTGCATTGCTTTATTCTGTGTTTGTACTGCACTAAGTTATAAGCATATAATAAAAGTTGGTGCTGAGGTAGAAACGTGGGTTTCAGTCCTCCCTTAAGTATGGAAACTGGGTAGATGACTTTTCTCAGCCTAGCCTACCTCAAAGGGTTGTTGTTATGGGAACATTATGTACACCTCGAGTTTCATAAACTACAAGGCGAGATATAAATCCAATCACAAATACATAAAAAATAAAATACATCTGCTACGACTCGCTACCATTCTTTTTTATTTATTATATTATGCTGAGTGTATGTTACCCTGTGTCAATAATCCGAAAAGAGGCTGAGAAAGAGTAACTGACCTGAACCTGGGTCTCCAGCTCCGAACCCCAAACTAGTCACTCTTCTCCTGTAGGCCCATCTGTGGCTTCCCTCGGTTAATAACCCCACTCCGGCCTTTCAAGAACCTCAGAATGGAGACTCGCTCCGGTTTCTTTTATCTATTCCCACCCCTTCCCGATCCGCTATCAGCCACCAGGAGGGGGAAAAAAAAACGGCCGTTGGGGCCGCTTCACTCACTTCCCCGCCAGGTCCTTGTGGGAGCCGCTCGAGCTCATGAGCTGGGTCAGCTCCTGTCTGACGGAAGCCGCCATC
Source organism: Azemiops feae (assembly GCA_023970755.1). NCBI lineage: Eukaryota > Metazoa > Chordata > Lepidosauria > Squamata > Viperidae > Azemiops > Azemiops feae. Next base: position 239,525 of record JALGBA010001137.1, on the reverse strand, counting down.
TTGCTCCCCCGTTGCCAGCCTCGCCCGTCCCTCCCGGGTGGGAAGACGGCACGGGCTCGGAAGCCGCTGAGTAACCACAGAGCGGACCCGCCTAGAGCGGTTGGGTGCTGCGCTTTCTCTCTCTCTCTCTCTCTCTCTGTTTCTGTTACTCTCCCCCGCTGCCGGAAGCGGCTAGCGACAGGTGGGCGGGAAGAACGCCGGAAGTCGGGGCGAGCTTTGAGGAGGGAAGGCGGGAGAATGGAGCGCAGGGGATGAGGCTCCGTAGGGGTGGCGCGACGTCGGTTGTCAGGGCGCCGTAGTCGGCTATTATGGGATGCGTCGGCGTCGGAATGGCGCTAGGCGCGTGATTTTGAACCGACACGGAACCTGCCGCCGGGCTGGGCTTGCTGTTGCGGCGAGCCGGCCGCGCGCGGGAGGGAGCGAGCGAGCGAGCCCCGGCCAGGCACGCGCCGGCGGGGCAGACGGGGGGAGCGAAGGGGGAGAAGCCAGCGCCGCGCCTCCCACCCGCCCCCCGCCCCCCCCCCGCGAGGCCGCGGCAGGTGAGTTGCCGGCGTCGGGCGGGCTTGAACGGCTAACGGCGAAAACGGGGGAGCGGCGAACGCCTTGACAGGACCGGCCCGCCCTGCCAAGTGAAGCTGGCGAGCAGGGAGGCTGCCCGAGCTGTGGCCGCCCTTGGCCGCCTCCCCTCTCACTCCTCGGGGCGGGGACTGCCAGACCCGGGTTGGGAAGCGCCGTGGGAACCGCAGTCAGCGGAGGGGGGGGGGTTTCTCCGCCGCGGTGCTGAGCTCGGCGTGGCGCCGTCCGGACGTGAGGCGGTTCCAGCTCCGCGTCAGGTTGGCGAAAGGGCGGCCTTCGCTTTCATGGTGGGAAAGGAGAGGAGGTGGGAGTGGGGGGACGGGTTTTGGTGTCGCCCTTTGGCGAGGATCGCGGCTGGACGAGCGTAACTTGACCCCTAGTAGGGGTTGCTTTGGGGGAAGCAAGCAGGCATTCTCAGTGCTGTGGGGGGGGGGGAGAGAGAAACCAGCAGAATATTTACTTAGCTTCCAAAATAAACCCCCTAATTTAAGTCTATGGCTGGAAATGATAACTTGGTCGGAAAAGTCTTTGCTTTTTTTTTATTTTTACTTTTTGTGAAAGAGGAAGGGAAAAAAGTTAAAATAAATTTTGTTTGCATACGTAGATATCTATACCCTGTCATATCCTTGGGTGTGTGTGTGTGTGTGTGTGTGAGCCACCTTATTCCAGGTGCAGAAAAGGAAATCAAAGAAAGACTTGCTAGATAAGAAAAAAGAACATAAACAAATCTGCTGGGCACTGTCATCATATTTTAGTACCATTTTCTATGCTTGTCTGGCTTTGCAGACTATTCTTGCTGTACCTCGTGTGCTGTCTTATTTTTATTATCTAATCAGGATTCAGAAAATAGGTCTGTTTTGTAAAAAGAAAATGAGAGGTTTTATTTGCTATTAAAGGAATCTCAATTTGTTCTTATCATAAATAGATGTCTTTTTCTCCTACTTTTGGCAATACATTTCAGTTCCATAGAATTAGTAGTGTCTTCTGAAACTATGATGATCCATTCTTCAAAAAACAATAGATAACCCAATGACCAAATAGGTTTATATAAAGCCACTCATTGTGGATGAGTGGAAGACTATGTAAAATGTATTTGAAAACCAATATGAATGTTGTCTAATAAGTTGCTTTATTATGTTGACTGAAAATGATATTGGGAAGTTGAGGTAAATCTACAGAGTACTTAGAGCCAAATAGTAGTGGCATATTAAGAACCTAATCCTTTAATAAGGCAGTGTAATTTTTTCAGTCCAAGGACTGTGCTTGTCCTTTCATTGACATGCCAGGGACTAGACATGAAAAAGTAGGTGACACCAAGGTAAAAGTAAAATTTGACTTCCTTTCAACGGAGTGGAATGTGGGGACTCTGGAGGCTAAACCCAAACTTTTCAGGGGTGTATACAACATTGCCCATACATTGTGAGCTTCTGTTCTATAATATAATTGTTTTAAATGTAAATTAAATGGATTGGATTTTTCTTTTCTTTTCTTTTTTGAGTACTTGATGCTCTCTGAGCTTAGTTGTTTGCTTGCAGACTTTTCATTACCAAACTAAACCGTGAGCAAGTAACATTAGCAAGCAAACAATCAAGGTCAGAGACCACCAAGAACTCCACAGTTCAACCCAGAGCTACATGTATTCTCTTCTGATGGGATCTATTTGTTCCCTCTGGATTAATGCCAATGTAGGAAATGGAATCAGGCTTTTATCCTATTTTAGCATGTAGGCGACGGTATTCAGATTACAACTGCTGTAATTATAAGACTGATAAACATGTACAGTAAGCTTAGCCTATACAGAATTTTCCATGAAGTTTTTGTTGATATGATTGTTGCAGCCAATGGTTTGGCAAGATTATTTATGCTGATGAGAACCTAGTACACAGAAGGGAAACCAAAATTTGCCCAGATGTTGAACTGTTGTAATTTGGCAACAACTGGGAATCACATATTTATTGCTAGTGTACAGTGTGGGCCCAGTATTTATGCTTGTGCTTATCTGTGACAGAGCATTGGCTTTACAATTTTTCTCACGTGATTTACAAGAATACCTTGAATACATTCATGGGTTAAACATTTGTCATACTATAGTGCCATTTTCATTTGACTATTTAGAGGTATGCAGCTAACTGCTTATAGAAGCAGTGCCTGTCAATCAAAAAAAATCCAAAGCTCAAATTCTTTGTGCAACTTCATAGCTGTCAGCTTTACTTCTGAGTAAATATGTATTATGTTCACTCAAGCTCTAATTCTTTGTTGTTTTCGGTTTTGCTTTAGTTTGCTCTGCTGATTCGAGTTTCCTTCTTGAGAATTTTTGCAGGTGACCCAAGTAAATATTTTTTGAGATACGATAATACACAGGTTTTCTTTTTTTAAAACTAACACCTGCACTGTATTTTTGCTCTCGCATTTCTACACTACATTTTCAAGATCTTAAAGGTCAGTTTCTGTTAACATCAACTGTTTTGATATCCCCCCCCCACTCCCCGACTCTCTAGTTTAAGATTACTTTCCGTCCCATTTTAAACTGGACCTTGAGCAAGAACTACCCTGTCTATTCAAGATGAAAGCTCCTGCTCGTAAATCCGCCACTTTTTCAATTGTGCAAACCGCGACAGCCCGTTAAGGTGCCGCGGGACTCGAGGCGGCCGATCCGCCCGGCGGCCTTTCGGGAGCGGGTCCCGCCTCGCCCCCCCCCGCCCCCCCAGCCGCGCCTTCGTCTCGGGGCGCAGCTGCTGGGCTGGCTCCGGTCGCCGCCGGGCAGGGAGGCCGGGGGGGGGGGTGGGTGGCAGGGGCATCTCCCCCGGTCCTCCTTTCCTGCCGGTGGGAGGGCTTCCCTCGGCGGGGCGGGCTCCGGGGCGGGGGCGAGCCCGGAGGGGGGAGGAGGAAGAGGCTGGGGTGGCTGCGGAGCTGGGCTGCGAGGGTGATGACGAAGTGAAAATGGCGGATCTTTCGAAATCCTATCCCGGCCCTTGACATTCCAGAGGCAGGAGCTCAGCAGCCTGAAGAGGCTCTGCCCGCCGCTGCCAGCAGCCCTCCAGCTGCCCGTCGGCCGCTCCCCCAGCTGGGCAGACCCTCCAGGCGGGACGCCCCCTCCCTGCCTATCCGGGAGCTGGCACCGGCCCGCCCGGGGAGGACTCTGGCGGCTGCCTCCCGGAGAGGGTGAGAGAGAGAGAGAGCCTGGCGAGCTCCGGATGCGCCGGCCCACGGAGGCTGACGCCGATCCGAGTGGGTCCTGCTTTGGAGGCAGGTGTTCGTACGTCCCCGAAGCGCCCTGGCTTGTGCTGCTGGGAAAGGGATCGGGAGCTCTCGGGGCCTAATGGTCTTCCCAGGGGCCGATGGAGAGCTGTCCAGCTGTGCCACGGTTACGGTCAGGGTCAGCTGGGCGGCTGGGACTCCCGGGGGTGGGGGTGATGGCGGTGGCCTTCTTTATGGAGGAATGCAGGCTCTGGGGCTTGCTCATCACTCTCGGGTTACCCGGGAAGTATTCTTCATCCTTTTTTTTTTTGCTGCACGGGGTAGTGAAGAATACGCGTATTTTCAAAGTGCTTGTGGGACACAAAAGGGTGGTAAAAAAAACTAATTTCGTAGCTGCTCTTGCCACCTTCATGGGCGTGTTTCAAAGTCATCTCTCTTAATTAGCACTTTTGCGTGGCTGGGGACAGCAAAGAAAGCTTCCACCTGTATTTTGGCTGTTCATATTTAAAATTTATTTTTTTAAAAAAAAAAATCATTAACTTTTGACAAAGCGAAGAAAGCTCAGCGTAGCCATCAATACATGAACTGGTAAAAGAAAAGTTTCTCCCCTTTTTTTAATAGGAGGCTGTGGGTGCCTAGGGTGATTTTAGGACAGCCCCTGTTCCTGGCAAAAAATGCTATAGATTAAGGAATGGTAATTATTCCACATAATGCCTCTGGAAGAAAAACATTTTTATTTAACAGCTCAATCCTAAAGTGCAACAAATTAATCTCACCATTGTTGTTTAGCTTACTTCAGGGTAAAACCATTTTTCTATGAATCTGTAGCTCTTCCGCTATTTTGAACTTTGGAGCCGTTGTATTTTATAGGTCTTATAATGTGATTAAATGTTATAGGAGTGATTTTGTACCCAAAAATAATTAGAAACTGTATGTTCAAGTGATATATTAGAAATAAAATACCTGATAATGTAAACAGGTATTTTCCTCTTCTACAGTTGTATTTAAAGGGCCTCATACTAAAATAATACATAAAACACAAGTATAAGGCATTGCAAATTATTTAAGTATATTATACAGCATAAGGCAGGGGTCTTCAAACTTGGCAACTTTAAGACTTGTGGACTTCAATTCCTCAGGGCTGGCTGAGGAATTCTGGAAGTTGAAGTCCACAAGTCTTAAAGTTGCCAAGTTTGAAGACCCCTGGCATAAGGCATTTAACCAGTGTAGAAAAGAACTGTGCTTAGTTTGAATTCCAGGTACTTTGGTATTTGATGGAGTATTTCTTATCTTTTTTGTTTTTAAATGAACTTTCGCAGAAGTATAGGAGAACTGTTTATGTTTAGATAATTATATAAACTTTATATTGTATGCTATAAAGTGGAAACCAATATAGTCTGCAGATTACTTGCCTGTGTTTGATATATGTTATATTCTTAAGTAAAATACTTTTACATTTTCAGAAACTGCAATCTGTTTTTTACTTGTAATATACATTGCTAAGCTTAAAATCTCAAAACCTAATTTCAATTAGATTAGATTCTCAAGTAATCCTTTTTAACAACAGTAAGATACAGTATATGTAATATTGGGCTAATCTTAAGTAAAATACATCCAAATATCATGTTTACATTTTAAAAAACCTATATTCTGTCTGTTAACTGCCCAGACTCACTTAGGTGAAATGGGTGATATAAAAATGTAATAAATTAATAAAATAAACATGGATAAGCCTGAACATGAAATCTCAAAAGGTATGACAATTAGAATAGATTTACAGGTAGTGATGGGGAGAAGCAATATCGCCAACAATGCAATTGTAAAGCATGATGTCACCTAAGCACACCAACTTATGACAGCAGTTGCAGCAGTTCTGGTTGGTGTCATTAAGTGAATCAAGTTGTTACGTGCAGTGTCACGTGATCACTATTTGTAACTTCCTACCAACTTGTCAGAAGCCATCAGTGAAGTTCATAAATGGCAATCATGTGACTGTAGAATACTGTGTCCATTGTCATTGTGAGCCGTTCGCCAAGCTTCTGAATCATGGTCACGTGACTGGGGATGCTGTACAGTAAATCAAAGAAGAGAACGGTGTTATCTATGGTTTATAGATAAAACTAATTAAATGTATAATTGATTCTCTTGAGCTCATTTTGGATAGTGGCATTTTCTTCTTGTAAGCTGTGGCTGGTAGTATGTACTTGTATGTAGTCAACCAACCAGCCTGTAACAAATTATCAGCAACAGTAGAACAAGCCACATTGATATAAACACAGGAACCAAGCTTTGCAGCATACCCAGATTTATATTTAAACTAGCAACACTACTCTAAGTCATAATTTTATATGCCCACAAATCGTCAATTTACCGTTTGATTGTATCTTGATATGTCAGCAACCCTTGATATGTCAGCACTCTATGTAGAATTAACTGCCTGGTTTAAATACCAAATGGACACTGAATTAAAAAATGTCAACACCCTTAAATAAATAATGAATGCTTTACATTTCCAGGACTTTCTATCATTGAGTTGAAGCATCTACTCTTAAATCCCCCAAAATTACAAAGAGCAATTTCATTGCCAAATATGTGAGCTACAGTTCGTGCAGTGACTTAGTTCTGTCCATAGATTGCACAGAAACAAAGGGTTCTAAAGCTCCTTAATGTAATAGGTTAATTAGTTCACTAGTGAAAAGATGTTTTGTAAATAGTTGCTATCTCTAGATAATTAGGCTTTTTGCCCTCTGTTTCACCTTTCTTTACTGTTTCTTCTATCCTTATCTATGCATGTGTTTTATGTCAGTATGATAATATTCAAAAAGTGTAAAATAGAATCTGTGGAGGCTATTATCAACTTATTTGTCTTTTAGATGCCACAAGACTGGCTTTATTTTGTTTACTACAAAAAACTAGCATGGGTTATCTCTAGAAAGTGTTAATTCTGGGAGCAGACCATAAAGTAGAGCTCTCCTTGTGTAATGCATTCAGTCTGTCTGATCTATTATCTTATCAGACTAGTTTGTAGAATCTAAGGAGTATCTTTCTTTCCTGTTCCTTTCCTAAAATAATATTTGCACATAGCACTTAAGCATAGTATGATTTATTTTGGGCTTATATTAGAAATCATACCACTGTAAATACAGACATGATTAATACACGGGATCTACAGAAGACTAGTAGCACAATAATATATACTTCAAATACTTTGCTAATTGGCATAAAACTTTCATGTGTTATTTAGTAATATAGCTACAAAATAGTTGGATTTAACAGATTCTACCTTTCATGTTTTCAAGTATAGTTTTTGAAATAGGTCAGTATGCATTATTGACAGCCATATGTATGATTACATTTCTATATTTCCTTGTAAGTGCACACTATGGAAGTAATCCAAAGGCATCTTTGATTGTGCTAATGTCTATCTATTTCCTCTAAAACATACATATTTCTTTCTTCTTCAAAAATTGTTCAGGAAACCTATAAATATTAGATGTAGAATTGGAGAATCCAGTTTCTTCCTTAAGTGAATTTTTTTTACAAAAAATTCTAAGTTCAGTCACTTTACTTACAGTAGTATTACAAGTTTATGTTGAAAAAATATTGGCCGTTTGACTAGTCCAAAGAAGAATTTATCAGTAAATTCAAATTTTGTCTAAGAGCAGTTGGTATAAGTCTAGTGATACTACTAACTACAAGTAAGTCTCATCCAATAATGACAAATGAAAATTTAAATAAAACCTGCCTATAATCTTGGATTTCATGGCCTATAAATCCGAAATCCAAATATTTATTATAACAAAGTTAAATAAGGTTCCCATAAATGTAAACCATTAATTAAACATGGAATACCTGGTAAGCTTATCATAGTTAAAACATTTTAAAAAATCCTAAAGTCAAGCACATTGTTTTATGAATGACTAAACCTCTAGTCCTGTGGCCTGTTTTAATTATTAGTCATAAAATAATACGGAGCCATAAATAACCATTTTAATCAGTGACCAAACTATTAGTATTTCATTAATGTATGAGAATACTTTGTAGATAAGCCTTTAATTATGCATGAGTATTTTATATAAATAGTCTGTTGTAGCCTCTTTGGTATTAACAATTAACTTTGAGGAACTAAATGCACCCATCCATGTACTCTGATATCTAGGATAATGTTGCCTGTACAGAAAGACTTCTGTATAAAATAAATTTTCTGATGAAATCTAGTTGGGGAAAAAAAATAACATCCTTGTTGATGGATGTTAAATTGGGTAGACATACAACCGGCTATTTTCATATGTACAACACAGATACCCACACATCTCAATTATACCAGATTGTTGTGTTTCAAAGCTTCCTAGTACATGATAATATACACTCTCTACAAAAATCAGTGCTTAAAATAAGCACTCTTTAAAAATAAAGATCCATTTGAACCCACCATAGCCAACAATTAAAATGCCTACCTGTTCTCTTGTTAGGATTTTTTCTTCATTTTCCAACTCAGATTCTGAAGTCAGGTTTTGAAAAAAACAGGAAGGTCTTTCAGAAGATGAATAATTTTTACAGATTTTTTAAAAAATAAATAATACAGTAAGCTTCTGAGTGGTATATCCAGTTAAAAATGTACATCAGCTTTCGAATTTATGAAAACCAAGGCATGATAAACAAAACAAGCTGCCACATTTTTCTTCTATGGTTAACAAATTACGCAATAATTTATTTAATATGTAAATATACTATCTGTCTGCATGTAGCCCTTGAACCCCTTCCCTCAGATAGATTATTATTATTTTTTGTGTGTGGTAGTTTCAGAGCCAATCCTGACTGTAGTTGCTGCAATGAATGGCATGATTTCCTCCATTTTGATATAATCAATGCTCAGTATAAAAAAAGGATTTAAGAATTTTTTAAAAAGAAAATCCTGAAACTCTTTAAGAACTTCACTTTAAAAAGTCATGCCCCACCCACTTTGTATTGTCTGTACTCTTGTTTTTATACCTTAATGCTGAAACATATGTGTAGCCATCAAAAAGTTTCCCATCCCTGCCCTGGTTGATTGTAAACTAATTGACTACTGTGGGCAATAAATTATTATTGGTGCTTGGATAAACTGCTCTTTAAACTGCTCTCAAATCAGGGTCATAATTGTCATTTGAAAATGAAAATTATGAGGAACAAAGTGAGGATCATAATTTTCCAACATAGCATGGATCTGAAAGTAACAAACATTGTTATCTTTTGCAGCTTCAGCAGATGGTGCTGCACGATGATGCTTTCGGAGGTGCACTGATGTGAAGCAGGATTTCAAAGAAATTCAGGTAATTAGAATTATTTCTATTTCACAGAATCACTGTCACTACTGCATTGCACCAATGTCCGATCTAGACATATGTCAACATGTCAAGCATTTTGTACCCTCCCTACTTTTCATCAAAATAATTGAATTTAAATATGAATTCCCAACATTCTTTATAATACTTTGCTTCTGTAAAGCTGGATAACAATACCATTATAATACATGTTATAGAAATAAAGTTGTAGTGTCTCTTTAGCTAGCCACAGGGTCCCCTTCTTGCCCCAACCCAAGTCTCTTCAGGTAGGATTGGTGCCATTGGAAGATTTTGAATACATCTATACATATTCTATACAGGGGTCACTTTCACAGAGTTTGCCGTTGAAGGAGGATGGGCTAATGTGTCCCTACATACTGTCATTTCCAACAAAAATCCTGCCAGCCCAGTGATTTGGTTGTAATGAAAGCTTACGTTGTTAACGAGGTTATTTTAAAACAAATTAATTCCCATTTGGCTATGGTTTATGTCTGGGGAGTAATGGGTTAACCATCCCCTCCCTGTGTAATATGAAATCAAAGCATCTTTCATTCACAAATATATGTCATGCTTTTGCCGATGGGAATTTTTCTGCATTTAAAACATAAGCCTTATGCTGGAAGGGAGGAAAGCTCCCCCCGGATTGGCTGAAGCTGAAAAAGATCTTCTTGTTGATTATTCAACATATTTATGGCTAATAATGTCCTGATTTGCAACTCAAGCTCCTGGCTTCTAAGCTATCTCCCTTTCAATACAATTAGTAAGTATTCTTATTAGCTAACAGATTAATGATAGCTATTGGGGGAGGGGATGCTAGTGGTGTATTTATCCACAGCTGCTAATATATCACTTCCACAATTATATGCTGTGCAGCTATGACACATCTGATGTTTCAAGTTATGTAGTTTTGCGGGACATGAAAACTGAACATTTTTTAAAAAATGTCACTGCAGTGGCTTCTGTCGAACCCACCATCAACATCTGCAAAATGGAGGTTGTGTCAGCAGAAGTGAACAGCTTGCTCCCCGAGGAGATCATGGACACAGGCATAACGTTGGAGGAAGATGAGAGCATCGAAGCTGTAATTGTGGGTGACCCTATCCCTATGGAAACAGAACTGGAGGGAATAGCAAATGTAAGCTCTGCTGGTGATCCTACTACTAGTAGTACATCATCAGTCACTACGGAATCTGTCACATTGCCCAGCAATTGCGTTAGCCACGTTACCACCGGCAATTCTGCCTTCGTAAAATCTGATGCCAGTGTGACCGCACAACCTTCTTTTCAAAGCGGCCTCCAAAAACTAGGCACCCAGACTCCAGTCTCTCTATCAGCCAATCAGATCATTCTTAACAAAGCAACGGACTTGAAAATTAGTAAACAGACCATAAAGCAGGAAGGTCAAAAACTCATAGTAACAACTCTGGGCAAGCCCGGACAGCCGATTGTCTTGGCGCTACCCCACAGCCAGCTGTCACAGTCTCAGAAGACCACATCACAAGTACAAGCAGGTGACTCCAAAGTTCCAGTACAGCAATTCAAGGTGGTCACAATTGGAGGAAGGTCAGAGGTGAAACCCGTCATTGGTGTGTCGACCTTGACTCCAGGGTGCCAGCTGGTAAACGCCACAAGCCAGTCATCCATACTGCAGACCCAGCAGCTAAAAGCAGTGCAGGTAAGAAAAGATTTCTGACAGTTACTCCCTTTGCAATAAAATTGATGTACGATTGAGAATTGCCTTTGGTGGCAGCCAGTAGGTGTGGAGGACAGCTGGCCAGGTAAAAGAATCCCAATAAATCTATAAAAAGCACGTTTTAGAGCAAGGGTGTTAAAAGGCAGTGGAGATGACGAGTAATTTTAAACAATAAATTATCTGTCCATTGAGATGGGGTTGTAGCAGCACATATCAGAAAGTGCTTCCCCCCCCAAATTACCAAACTTTAGAAATTTTTACTTTTTCCCCCAGGACTTGATTTTGGTGAGGCGGTGAGCCTCTTTCAGGATTTATCTGTTACTTTGAATATTTCCCTCTGGGACACGTCCTATTCTTTTCTTATTATTTGGGCTTCTATAGTTTTTAACGTTGCATGCGCTTCAGAGTCTTACTGTGTTGAATCAGTTCCCTAAACTGATCAATCACAGATGATTACTAAAAGTGGAAGTTGGCAGTTTGAAGACCAGCCTTGAGGCTGGTCTTGTCCAGGTGCAATGAAGAATGAAAGTACACAACTGTGGGGGGAAAAAAATGTGGAAAGGAATGGCAACTATGGTGTGCAAGCCATCTAAACATATGCAAAAATTTAAACCTCAGTTTAGCAGTGATTCATGAGGGTAGCTATAAACTCAAGAACTGTAAACCTTCATGTCCATGTCTGAAAAATATTCCTTTGGTTCTGGCTTATTATGAAAAAGCAAAAAAAAAAAAAGTGGTTAGTCTATATTTACAATTATTATTATTTTTTTAACTTTTTCATAACAGGCCCAAACCAAAGGAATATTCTTCAGAGGCATAGTAGGCATGAAGACTTAAAACAGTTCTTGAGCTTATAGTTAGGCCCATGAATAACTGCTAAACTGAGGTTTAAATTTTTGTGTATGTGCTTGTACATACAGTTTTCATCCCTTTTCACATTTTCTTCACCCAGTGTGTACTTTCAGCTTTTTTTTGCTTTTAATCCAGTTTGGGAAGATTCTTATCCATAATAAAAGTATATAAATGTAATAATCAAACAAATGTATGAATCTATTAACTGAGTCAATTTTTTTTTATTTGCCTCCCATCCCTCTATTACACTCCTAATCCACCCCACCCCATCCCCATCTGCATGTTCAGGTAGTCCTCGACTTACAACAGTTCATTTAGTGACGGTTCAAAGTTACATCGGCACTGAAAAAAGTGACTTACGACCATTTTTCACACTTAGACCTTTGCGGCATCCCCATGACCGTGTGATCAAAATTCAAGACGCTTGGCAACTGGTTCATACTTACGACCGTTGCTGTGTCCCAAGGTCATATGATTCCCTTTTGCGACCTTCTGACAAGCAAAGTCAATGGGGAAGCCAGATTCCCTTAACAACCGTGTTACCAACTTATCAACTGCAGCAATTCACATAACAACTGTGGCAAGAAAAGTCATAAAATGGGGCAAAATTCACTTAACAACAGAAATGTTGGGCTCGATTGTGGTCGTAAATCGAGGACCATCTGTACTTGTCCTACCCATGTAGCTTTCATGCGATAGGTTTGAACTGTTGTTTTACTTTTTGGGGGGGGGGGTGGGGGGGGTTTCAGTAGAGTTGGGTCAGGGCTGGTTCTCCCTTGCTTCTAAGTAGTTTGGGTTCACTTCTTGAGAAATGATGGGTTACTGGATTTCTCCTTGTTTTCCAGATTGCTAAGAAAGCCAGGACACCAACTTCAGCCCCAATGATAACGAAACTCATCATCACCAAACCAATCAATAGCAAAGCAGTCACAGGGCAGACAACTCAAGTATCACCAGTCATTGCAGGTTTATATCTGAATATATTTATTAATGGTTTGTTTATGTTGTGGCATTTACCCAGTGTATCACAGGTCAATGAAGTATAAAGTGACATTTGATGGATTTTGATTTCATAGTGGATTTTTCTGTCCTTTTTCACTCCTGGTTTCTTGAAATTTGTCAAAACAATATTGCCTACAAGCATTGGGACAGCATTAGGTTATGGAAAGCCCTGGAATGGCTTTCCTCAGTGTAGGTTCTTTCCAGATATTTAAGCTTCAACTCTGTAGAATATACCTGATGGGGGAAGTTTGGGAGTTGGTCCCTGCCTTTGGAGGGCACCCAGATTGGGGGAAACTGCACTAGAAGAGATGCTGTTCAGATATATTCGGATGCTGGCTGGGAATTCGGGGAGTTGTCGTCCAAACACCTGGATGGTGTTACTTTGAGGAAAGTTGCTCTAGACTGCAGTGTTTCTCAACCTTGGGGACTTTAAGATAGGTGAACTTCAACTCCCAGAATTCCCCAGCCAGCTACGATGTCCACTCATCTTAAAGTCTCCAAGGTTGAGAAACCTTGCTCTAGAGCAAAGGTCCCCAACCTTTTGGGCACCAGGGACTGGTTCCTTGGAGAAAGGTTTTTTCCTTGTACCGGAGGGTGCGTGGTTTTGTGTGCTGACTGCATCTCGCAGATGGGGCTTTGCTTGTCTGTGCGGACCGGTTGCTGGCATGCCACGGACCGGTACTGGTCCACGGACCGGGGGTTGGGGACCCCTGCTCTAGAGCATTACTCAGTGTAAAAGGGAGTCAGATTTGTAATGTCTTGGTTTATGATTTAAAGAAACATTTTTTCTAAGCACAGGTGCTTTGAAATGCCAGCTGTAAACAGGTTTGTTCTCCAGCCAAGTAGAAAGTATATAAAAGTTTAGCATCTTATCTTTAAAAGTACAGATCTTGGACTGTTTATGTGGGAATCCAGGCAATCATCTTATCAAGTTCTAAATATAGAAAGCTTGCTAGTTTTATGAATATGTGATAAAGTGCAGGAATGCATTCTTGGTTGGCTTTGAATTATGCTGTCATTCCATCTGGAATTATTGACAGGTTTTGCAGCTAAGAAATCAGTATATTGATTGTACATGTTATTTGAAGCATTACTGCCACATTTCAGCATATTTTGGCATGCTTATTTTTGCATTAGAGCAAAAGATCAATCTTTTCTTAGGAAATTTTCAGTGCAACAATGCTTGGAATTATTTACTTTTTTCTTTTGTCCAAGGAAAAAAAAATAGTCATACAATCACTCTTACAATCAAGGTTAATTGTTTCTCTTTCTTACTACTGAGGAAATACAGGGCAAACATTTGCAGATTCAATTGCAAAATGTACATAGGAGAGGTGGGCTGCAGAGGAAAGGGAGTTAAATTCTGAGTTAAATTTATCTTGAATATTTTATTTATTAAATTTGTATACCACCCTCTCACTGTTTGGGGTGACTGGGCAACATTTGATCAGATTAATACAAATCTCATTTGTCTTTTATGATGTTTAATGAATTCTTAAGATCATAATCAAAATTGTATCAGCATTTGGGATTATACTAAGACGCATTACTATAAAAATTGTACTTGTTCAGAAGAGAATAGTGGGTTTGGTTTTTTTTTAGCAATGTGGGTGATTCTCTACTTAGGCGAAAAAATGTTTTCTTTTTAACTGCTGTTTGGGATGTCTGCTTACTTGGTGGGGTTTTAGGTGAAGACCATTTTGTTTTTGATTGCCAAAGTATTGTTTTGTTTTGTTTTAAAGTAGGTAGGTAGGCTATTCAAGAAAGAGAGATATTTCAGTGAAGTATATAGTATATTTTATAGTGCCACAAAATGATGATTGCAGCAGTTTAAATTTAAATTGTATGTTTATTTTTAAAGTTAAGCGGTCTGGCTTAAAAACCAATTCCTGTAGTGCATGGAAAGGGTTGATGCCTTTACCAGAAAATCTTGCGCTTTATCAGCTGAGAAGATAAGATGAGTAAGATTATAACTCACTCTGTTTTTCTACAGGTAGAGTTCTTACACAGACTGCTCCAGGGACACCCCCCAAAACTGTAACTATATCAGAAAGTGGCGTTATTGGGACAACTTTAAGTTCCACAATACAGGAGGCCTCAAATAAGATCGCAATCTCTCCTTTGAAATCACCAAACAAGGTAAACTTATATTTCCATTGCTTTTATATTGCAGGTGAATTGGTATTTTCCACTTAAACTAAGTTAGTCTGATTTTGAAATGGACTTTCTAAAGGGCTCTGACTGTTTTCAGCTATTTTAGCATCCTCTGCTCTCTGGCATCCCTCTGCCATGGGAATATGTGCTAAAGGGAAATTCACAACTCCTCCGAATAAAATTGAATATGACAGAGAAAATAGTATTTGTGTCAGTGAAGGAATGTAGATACAGGTAGTCCTCGACTTAAAATAATTCATTTAGTGGCCATTCGAAGTTACAACAGCACTGTAAAAAGTGACTTATGACAGTTTTTCACACTTACGACCGTTGCAGCATCCCCCAGGGTCACGTGATCAAAATTCAGATGCTTGACCCCATACTCAGATTTATGGCGGTTGCAGTGTCTCAGGATCTTGTGATCCCCTTTTGCGACCTCCCGACAAGCAAAGTCAATGGGGAAGACCCAGATTCACTTAACAACTGTCTTACTAACTTAACAAGTGCAGTGATCCACTTAACAACTGTGGCAAGAAAGACTGTAAAATGGGGCAAAGCTCACTGAACAACTGTCTCACTTAACATCAGAAATTTGGGGCTCAATTGTGGTCGTTAAGTCGAGGACTACCTGTACATTAATACAGCAATGCAAACTCTGGATTTAACGGACTTGTAGTTGCCACTGCCCCGACCCCTCCCACTCCCTCCTTTCGTCTCTTCCCCTCTCCCTCCCCTCCCTCCATAGTTGATTATAGGTTTACTTTATTTCCAAAATGGAGTAAAACAGCCCCACTGCATTTTGAGCTCCCTTGCTCATTTTGCCTCCAGATCCTACCCATATTGTGGAAAGTCTTGACCTCTTAACGCATTTGCAATGTTACATATTTTGAAGTTGGGATTCTGTACTTGTGTGATCCTGTTCAGCAGCTCACGGTGGTGTCGGTCGCCTCGCAGCCTCCAAGCTCCCCACAGAAAACAGTTGGTGTTCCCCTAAACGTAGCCCTGGGACAGCAGATTCTCACAGTGCAGCATTCAACCCCCTCTTCCCCGGGAAAAGCTGTATCTAACAATACAACTGCTCAGGTACACACTGATTTGAGTCCCGTTCTGAGAGCCTGTTCTTCAGATTGTGATTTGCAGCATTGCATAGTTTCAGGCACGAGTGATTGTCTTCCTTCCTTCCTTCCTTCCTTCCTCCCTCCCTCCCTCCCTCCCCCCTCTTTCTTTCTTTCTTTCTTTCTTTCTTTCTTTCTTTCTTTCTTTCTTTCTTTCTTTCTTTCTTTCTTTCTTTCTTTCTTTCTTTCTTTCTTTCTCTCTTTCTCTCTTTCTCTCTTTCTCTCTTTCTCTCTTTCTCTCTGAAATTAAAGCACTATTGAATAGCTTAAAGCCAACCCAGAATCAAGCAACTATACTATACTCAGCAAATAGCTTCTGGCCTAATAATGAACAATATGGTAGCAGTGTTTTATTTGTATGTTAGTCTCGGACCTGAGGGAAATAGTGCTGACTCTCATTAGAAATGAAGACTTGGTTTGCCAGCAATCTTAAAAGTAATTTTATCTTGTTTCAACAGGCTGTGAAATCGGCAGTACAGACCCTCACCGTTGGGGGAGTGGGCACCTCTCAATTTAAAACGATAATTCCCTTGGCAACGGCACCCAACGTTCAGCAAATTCAGGTACCTGGAAGCAAATTCCATTATGTCCGGCTTGTAACCGCCACAACTGCCAATAGTACAGCACAACCAGCCAATCAGAACCCCAGCACCAGCAGTGCAAATCTCCAGCAAGGTTAGAAGACTCTTTTATTTGAATGTATTTTATGATAATTGGAAGGTGCGTAAGAAAAATGCAAGTAGGAAACTACAAAAGAATTTTGACGAGAATGGCAAATTGGAAGAGATGCTTTATGCAAGTCGAAAGCCTAGCTGGAATTGGTTTTCTATTTTTTTAAATAGATTTAGGATTGAAACATGGTTATTTGTTATTGATCGTTGCTTAGTTGGAGAATGCCATCATGAAATGCCATTTCATTAAGATTTAATTATGACCATAATTTTTGCTCGTCTTACGTGATCAGCTCTGCTTCAGAATTCTTGGAGGTGTTTCAGAATTACAATCATGCTTGTTGCATTAGTTTTCATGGCTTGTGTCGTGTATTAACCAGCCACGTAATAAAGGTTTGGTATTTAGGTTCACTTTTATTTAAAGTTCCGAAAGATTTTCTTTTAAAAATAGACCATTTGGCAACGTGGGCGTAAAGCATTATTGATTCATTTCAAACAGTAATTTGAACCATTAATCAATTTTCAGTTAATATGTTTGCAACTGGGATTTGCATCACAACATTGCA
The DNA here is from genome assembly GCA_023970755.1 of Azemiops feae. NCBI lineage: Eukaryota > Metazoa > Chordata > Lepidosauria > Squamata > Viperidae > Azemiops > Azemiops feae. The sequence goes on along the minus strand of JALGBA010001137.1, from coordinate 222,374 downwards.
GTGCGCACTGATATCCCTCCTGCTTGCTTCATTTTACTTCCCCCCCACCCCACCACCACTTTTTCATTCTTCCCATCACACTGACCACTTCATAGCTACTGGACACATTGTTGCCTTCATTAGAATTGGGGGGGTTGAGGATGGAGGTTCCCTACTCAAGTTGTATCTGAAATCTCAAATGTTTTTGTATACCTTGGAATTCTCTTAAGCCTTGTGAATTGTTAGCGGACTCCATAGGGCAGTGGTGGCGAACCTATGGCACGCGTGCCAGATGCGGCACTGAGCCCTCTCTGTGGGCACTCGCGCCATGCCCCGGAGATGGCAACCGTCCCTCTTCAACCAGCCGCCCGCTAACTCGCCGAGGTCCCACATGGCCAAATGCATCCCAGCACGGCTGGTTTCCCTCCCCCTGTCCCGTCCCTCCTGGCCTCGCATGCTCTCCTTTTCCCGAGCACGACCCACTGCATCGCCTCCTCAACTGTCGGCCGTCCGTCCAGCTCAGAGGCGGCTTCTCTGAACTGCTGGTGGCGGGCTGCGGAGCCCCAGAGTGCGCCAATCGAGGGGCCGGCAGGCTGTGGCTGCTGACGACACCATCGGCCCCCATGTGCTCGCTGGCCTCTGTGTGCGGGGGCCGATGGTGTCAGGGAGCAGTAGCCCCTGCCTCGCCTTGTCCTGCGACAATGGCACCCCCGCCCTGCCTCGTCTCACCCTGCAGGACGAGCCTCCTGCCCACCGCCCCACCTGCCAGAGACCTCCTGGATCTCCCCCAAACCTGCCCGGCCCCCAGAGGCGTCCCTCCCCACTAGCAACATCAAGGTGACCATGCTCACCTTGGCCACACCCACCCAGTCTGCCATGACCACCACAGCCACGCCCACCCAGTGTGTCACGCCCACCTGGCACCCGGCGATAAATAAGTGGGTTTTGGGTTGCAGTTTGGGCACTCGGTCTCTAAAAGGTTCGCCATCACTGCCATATGGAAAAACCTTGCAGTCTGGAGTGCTTCCAAGCATTCCTATGGACCAGTAGTCTCCAACCTTGGCAACTTGTAAGACTTGTGGACTCCCAGAATTCCTCATCCACCCATGCTGGCTGGAGAATTGTGGGAACTGAAGTCCACAAATCTGAAAAGTTGCCAAGTTTGGAGACTCCTGTTACACACCCCTGCAACACAATTTCCCACCTTCTCTTGCTGAACTTTTCCCTTTCTAGGGCATGTTTGTCATTTATTGTGTGTTGAACGTCTCCCTCTAGGATGTTCTGTATTATTATTATTATTTTTAAAGCCATTTGCAGCCTTTGGTCCACCAAGTCTGCTAATGTTACCATAGCAACATAATTTAACAATTCTTGGGAAACGAAATTGGAATTAAAATGTATAACCCTGAAAACAGCTCAGCATTGCTTTGACTTATTTCTGTCATTAAAGTTACCCACATATATTGAACGTATATGCTACTGTGGAAATTACATTGCTACATTCAAAATGCTCATATGGGCCATGTTCCTATTTTGTTTCCCCGACATTAGATTCTAAACAAAATTGTATCTGGTTTTTATAACAAACATTTTTTCAATTCATGACATTTTTCTGTAGCTATTTATATATGGACTGGAGGATATGACCTGCTGGGTAGCGTATCTTGCTGAACATGACATAGCTCAAGATAGACCTACCAGCTTATGCTCTAATACAGTGGTGGCGAACCTATGGCACGGGTGCCAGAGGCTGCACTCAGAGCCCTCTTTGTGGGCATGCGTGCCATGCCCCAGAGATGGCAACCGTCCCTCTTCAACCAGCCGCCCGATCCCACGTGGCCAGATGCATCCCGGCACAGCTGGTTTCCCTCCCTCCTGTCCCGTCCCTCCTGGCCTCACATGCTCTCCTTTTCCCGGGCACGACCCACTGCATCGCCTCCTCACCTGTCAGCCAGCTGTCCAGCTCAGAGATGGCTTCTCTGAACTGCTGGTGGTGGGCTGTGGAGCCCCAGAATACGCCGGTTGAGGAGCCGTCAGGCTGTGGCTGCTGACGGACACCGGCGGCCCCCATGCGCTCGCTGGCCTCTGTGTGCGGGGGCCGATGGTGTCAGGCAGCAGCTGCCCCAGCCCCTGCCTCACCTTGCCCCGCGGCAATGGTATCCCCGCTCTGCCTCACCTCGCCTCGCCTCACCCCTCAGGATGAGCCTCCTGCCCACCGCCCCACCTGCCAGAGACCCCCTGGATCTCCCCCAACCCTGCCCACAGGCGTCCCTCCCCACGAGCAACATTGAGGTGACCACGCCCACTTTGGCCACACCTATCCAGTCTGCCATGACCACCACAGCCACGCCCACCCAGTGGGCCACATCCCACCTGGCAGCCGGCGATAAATAAGTGGGTTTTGGGTTGCAGTTTGGGCACTCGGTCTCTAAAAGGTTCGCCATCACTGCTCTAATAGATGAGAATGAGGGATGACTGGATATTTAAGGAAGCTGCCTAACCTTTTCTTAATGTCTTAGAAAGTTGCATATTGTATCTCATTCAATTTCTTTTGAACAGCAAAACCAGTGGTGGTGAATGCGACCCCTGTACGGATGTCTGTGCCTATTATTCCAGCAACACAGACAGTCAAACAAGTAAGTTCCACATACAGCAGTTTCCTACGAATCCCTAGTTTTTCCACAGAAAATTTCAGTTAATTTAACTCTGACTATCCTTATAAAGTTATTTGTTGCAAAAGATTATAGTGTGATATACAAGAAAGATATCCTGAATATTTCCTTCCTTGCAGGTGGCCCCCAAACCAATGAACACGACTTCACAGATAGTTACCACAAGCCAGCCACAACAAAGACTTATTATGCCTGCCACACCACTGCCACAAATCCAACCCAACCTCACCAACCTTCCCCCTGGCACTGTCCTGGCCCCTGCTCATGGCACAGGAAACGTGGGATATGCATTTCTCCCAGCTCAGTATGTCACACAGGTATGATATTATGGGAAGCAATTTACAAAAATAATAGTGTTTATAACTAATACTCTTGGAGAAGAGACTAGAGAATTTCTATATTTGGTAGCTGGAGGCAGTTTCTCACCTTCCGAATTTTTTCAGCATGCTGGCTAGAAAATTCTGGGAATTGAAGTCCACAGCTTGTGTAAAAGATGCAGAAAAAAAGTTATGATAGCAGAATACTTTTATGGGAAGCATAAAATATGAATAGGGAAAATCAGGCTCACAAGCTTGATTTGGGTTACACAAGTTACTGAGATGAGAAGCGCTGGTTTAAGGGATGCTGCGAGAAACAGCTCATTAGTAAGGTTAAATCTTAGAAATAATCTGAGATGTTTTCTTCATTTTGAAAGTTGAGATTAAACATTGTAGAGTATATGAAGCAGTTACCTGCTTTAATAGAGTCTAGAATTTGTCAGTTGCTCTCTGAGAAGAGGGAACGTTCTTTATTCCCTAAAAATCCAGGGGAAAAAATTTGGAACAAGACTGTAAGAAATGAAGCGTGACATAATGTAATTTAGGTGGCTAAGCAGAATATATTTCTGCAATATCACATTTAGAGAAACTCAGCTTGGCAATATTTAAAAGGCAACTGCAGGCAAGAAAGAACAGCTATTCTTCAACATTGTCTTCCGTAGCCTGTGCATTCTTCACATGTGTGGATGTCACCACCCAGAATTCCCCAGCCAGAGTTCTGAGTGTTGAAATCCATAATTTGGAGGTCAGCCAGCTTGTGTAAAAGATGCAGGAAAAAAAAGTTATGATAGCAGAATACTTTTATGGGAAGCATAAAATATGAATAGGGAAAATCAGGTTCACAAGCTTGATTTGGGTGACATTTTTCCCTTCAACTCTAATTTTTTCAGGTATTACACATTCTGAATAAATCCTGGATCAGTTTTATTTTGTTTTTAAGATGCTCATCCATTCTGATGTTATCTAGCCTTAAATGTATTGAGGGGGGAATGGGGTATCATAAAATGAGTTTCAGAAAATCTGTAAAGAAATGTTTTGTAGAAATCCACTAAAGCAGGGGTGCTCAACCTTGGCAACTTTAAGACTTGTGGTCTTCAACTCTCAGAATTCCTCAGCCAGCTTTGCTGGCTGAGGAATTCTGGGAGTTGAAGTCCACAAGTCTTAAAGTTGCCAAAGTTGAGGACCCCTGCACTAAAGGCAATAAGAGCCCAAAGCAAATACTGGAACTGCAGAGAATTATAACATTATTGTAAAAAACCACAGTGGGAACAGGATGTACCGTGCTTAGCAGAGGATTCCTGTTAGTTTTCTACAGTTCATGTACCTGTGGAATTTTGACCTCCTGAAGCTAGCGTGCTTTGACAGCACCAATTGCAAATCAACGTAGCATTTTTTATGTATGTGCAGTCAAGCAGGCTGTTATTTTAAGTGACATCTGGTAAATTTGCCTATCTCTTTCTTCACTTTAAGCCTTTATTCATAATCAACATTGCAACTACAGTACAAGAGATTAGACCAGGGGCCTTCCAACGTGGCCCTCTTATGACTTGTGGACTTCAACTCCCAGAATTCCTCAGCCAGGCGTGCCTGGCTGAGGAATTCTGGGAGTTGAAGTCCACAAGTCATAAGAGGGCCAAGTTGGAAGACCCCTGGATTAGACTATCCTTGTAGGTATACTAAATTGGAAGGTATCATCCAAGACCAAGTTTCTAGAAAGCCATATTGCCTAAAAATACCAATGACCATCTTATGATTTCCAAGAATGGAAAAAGAAGGGAGTGTGATTAATGCAGCTATTTGTGAAAATCCTCATCTACAGACAGCATGTCATGCATTAACTGTGTGTGTGTGTTTTTTAAGCTACAGCAGCCATCTTGTGTCTCCATAGCGAGCAGTACTAATCTTAGTGGGACATCAAGTATCCAGACCCAAGCCCGGCTTCCATTCAATGGGTGGGTATTGTCTATATAAATTACGCAACATGCATATTACATGGAAGGAAATGAGATTGGAAAAAGTATTTAATGTTCAGCTACTAAAAAACAGCTGCTGCAATCATAGCGTCTTGTCTACGTATACTAGATATTGAAGATTTTTCCTTCTTTTGTTTTGCATAACTTGGCTACCTGATCAGATTGTCGTGTTAATTGATTTGGTTACTTGATCCCAGAGTCTCAAGACAGAAAACAATTTGAAAACAGGCTGTTAAAAAGAGATAAACATAGAGAGAGGATCTTGCAAATATTAGAATATAACCTTGCAGCCATCTGTTAGGCTTAGCCTTTATATAGAAGAATCCAATAAAAGAAGAGCCAGTTCATCCATCTAGCTTATTTTTACATCGTGTTTTCCTGATCATGCAGAGTCTAAAGACAGATTTGAGGAAGGTGGCTTACCTGGAATTGCCTTTCCGTTTCTTAGAAAAAGGGATGTTTTTGTAGTTGCCACCCTGGATAAGTTTCTTTTTAGAGTATGTACGTGCGTATGATTTCCAAAAGAGCTCACCTATGAATTTTAGATTGTTGCTAATGTGGGCATACTTGCCAAGTGGAGACCATCCAAAAACAGTGATTTGTGTGGAAATTTAGGCACTGTTGTCAGATGACAGCTTCTTTCTCATTGGAATGAATGAATGGGCAATTGCCACCGGATTCTCATCTAAAGTTGTGCCCTACTGGAAAAGAGCCCAGGGGAAAAGCCACAGCAGATACGCTGTGCTTCAATTGGTGTCTTAGACAATTTGCTTCTCATAACATATCAACCTGGTTCTTTTGAAACGCTCATCTGTAGGAGCGCTTTGCTCAATGCCTCTGAGTCAGGCTTCTGTCCTCTGATTGTGGAACATGTTGGGTTGAGTTGAGTAGGCTAAGTTGCGAAGGGATGTTACGTTTAAATGGGGAAAAAAATTCAGAAATGTCATATTCTTCTTTGGAAAACAAAACGGGGCTTCACCCCATCACATCAGCTGGTCTCACTCATTCAGGCAAGGAAGGTATGCTACGGACCCCGTCAGTCAAGGAGTTTTGTCTGGCAGGGTCTAGGTCAGGGGTAGGCAACCTTGGCTCTTTTATGACTCGTGGACTTCAACTCCCAGAATTCCTGAGCCAGCCATGCTGAGGGGAAAGGGAGAGGTTTCCAAGCTGAGCCATGCTGGCTCAGGAACTCTGGGAGTTGAAGTCCATGAGTCATAAAAGAGCCAAGGTTGCCTACCCCTGGTCTAGGAAGAGAGCCTTCCCTGCTGAATTTATGGAACCTCCTGCCCCCAGATGTGAGGAAGGCCCACACTCTCTTAGCCTTCTGCAAAGGGATCAAAATTTGGTTGTGCGGCCTTGTGGGAGGGCACATTGGGCTAGCCTCATGAGAGCCCCCTCCTTGCCTGTAGTAACCAGCATTAAATGCCCCTCTTGGGATTTTTATCCTTCAGAAGTTCATAATGTCATTATTTTGTCATTTATTTTTTTAATCCTAAATTAATGTTAATGTTAATTTTTCTAGATTTCATTTATCAATTGTATTAATATTGTACACCCCTCCAGAGCCCCGTTTGAGGCAGATGGGCGGTTTAGAAATAAAAAATATAAATAAAAATCATACTGAAATCTTGTTTTCTAGGATAATCTCGTCTGAATCTGCGAATCGTCCAAGAAAGCCCTGCAATTGTACAAAATCATTGTGTCTTAAGCTGTGAGTATTATACACATAACCTCTTCGGAGATTTAAAAATCCATTTCGCTGTATATTAGGGAGAAAAAAACCTGGAAGAACAAAAGCCACATTTTCCCCAGGGATTCCACTTCAAAAAATTATTCTCTAAAATCTTCTGAAATGATACTGTCCATTTGCATGATTAGAATAGGTCTCTGTGCATTGGATCTGTAGCGGAATGATTCAGACTTAGAGGCAGACCAACAGTAAACCTGATATTTTTCTGATATCCACAGGTTATTCCCAGGATGAATTCATGGCTGCTAACCTGAAGGAAACCTACCTTTTCCTTTAGGAGCAGTCCATACTAGTTTATTTCTTAATTTCTGTATTGATTTAATCAATTTTCTGTGGTTGCCCACTCACCTAAGTGATTCTGGGTAGCTAACAAAATGTTATAAAAACAATAATTTAGATAAATAATATTATATCATCTCCCAAAATGGGCACACCTAACATTCCAGCCTGAATGCCTGTGGAAAACTCAGCTTTTTAATGCCTTACAAAAGCTCAGCGAGGCTGGAGCCAACTGAATCAGGAGGAAGGGGACAGGAGGGGACCAGTCCAACTCCATGTAAGGTGGATGTCAAAAGCCTTTTTTTTAGAGGCAGCCTTTGTTTCTGGTCTTTAATTTATTTGTTCCTTTGAAGGGTCTGGACAATTTTTATGGCTCATGGCATGTTGAGAGTTCCTGTTAAGCCCAAGGTTAACATGCTCACACTCATGAATAAAGGAACCAGGGTACGCACGCACGCACACGCACGCACACTCGTCTGTAGGTTAGGTTATAGGTTTGGATAAAGATAAAGTCCAGCAGATTGCCACCCTCCATGTCCAGAAGTTTCTCCCAACACACTTCTCTGTGTGGTTGGATGCAGAAGAGGATAGAGGATGGGAAGGAGTCAGAAACTCAGCACTGAATTGGTTAATCATCATTAGAGATTTTTTTTGTTTGTTTGTTTTTAACAGATACTGCGATTGCTTTGCAAACGGGGAGTTCTGTAACAATTGCAACTGTACAAATTGCTATAACAACCTGGACCATGAAAATGATAGGCAAAAAGCAATCAAGGTAAGGTGTTTTTTTTTTTTTTTTAAATAATTTTGTGTCATGACCCGGGACCCATGAATTCCTTCCTGAATAGTGGATGGAAACCACAGTTGTTGTCTTTACTACATTAGATGGATGTTTTTGCCAGTTTTTCCTGCACAGGACTCTTAACATTTTGTTTTTTCTCTTTCTTCTCTCCCTTCTCTCTTTACAATTACCTTGTTAGGCCTGCCTGGACAGAAATCCTGAAGCCTTTAAACCTAAAATAGGGAAGGGAAAGGAAGGCGAGTCGGACAGGCGACACAGCAAAGGTTGTAACTGCAAAAGGTCTGGATGCCTCAAAAATTATTGCGAGTGCTATGAGGTAAAAAGGAGCTTTTTGGTGATGCTTTTTTTGTTTTTAGTCTTACGAAATCTAATATTTTAAAAATCTAACCATTTAGTTCTAAAATTTACGTGGAATACTAATATTTTACACCTCTTAACAACTCAGAGTTAAGTAGGTGTTCAGTCACCAAAAACCTAGTTAATAAAAATATCTCCAGTTCTTCTAAAAAATTCCTAATGTCGATTGAACTTCTTAATGGAGATAATCCCAACGTCTCACTTCTATAAAGGCCTTCCACCATTCTCTCCCTATTTAGTAATCTTTCTGTGTATTTGATGGTGACTGTTTTTCAGGGGTTTCCAGCTTCTATTGTGATAACTTTTTTGTGAAATTGCTTTAATGAGTATCATTTCTACAAAAGAAGCTTCATAATTGTAGCTCTTTGAGAGGGGTAAAACCGTACCCCCGTTTAAAAATGATCCTATATTCTGGTCAAGCAGTAGATGGAAAATTCTTTTATAGAAGATGGGGTGATATTTCAGAGTAGTAAGCTTTTCAGGAACAATAAAATTGATTTAATTCAATTTTATTTCCTCCTGTCCATACCAAGTTAGTAAGTTTTTTGATTACTCTTATTAGTATTAACTTTCTACACTATTTGTCAAAATGCTTTTGCTATAAATTTAAAAAAATGCTAGCCACATCTTTAATTATAAAAAAGGTTCAAGAACAATCAAGAAAGCCATCCTGAGAGGATTTGCTACATCGAGATCATACAGTTTCAGACGTTCATTAAGGGTAAATGTCTTTCCCTGCCAGAAATGAGACAGAAATGGAAAACCTGTATTATTTTTGAGGTGGCAATCAGATATTATTTATTTTACAGCCTATCTATAGCCTCGTTCACCTTAATTTGGGCTTCAGAAGAATGCACAGCTTAAGGGTGTTTTGTAATAATCATCAAAACTAAATAAGAGGAATAGCAGACTAAAATAATATCTAAATGGAGAAATTGTCTTCGGTTCGGGAGATTGTGATGTAGATGCCAAATAGAGCTGTGGTGAGGAGGAGAGTCATTGAATTTCTCTAGGTCAGAAAATCTACTTTATACTTGCATAAACAATCCCCAGCACAAGGAACATGTTCGTGGACACAGCTGGAATGAAAGAAAGATCATGGTGACAATACTTGAATTATCGTGGGTTTGCCAGTAATTTTCTCGCGGAGGTTACACTGAAAGGTGAAGCTCCAAATGTACCCGATTTTGTACCCAGCCGCACTTTATTCTGCACGTTCCATGCAGTTCTCTAAACCACAGGGAAAGTGCATTCGGTTGACTTTCCATTTCTCCCCGTTGCAGGCAAAGATCATGTGTTCTTCAATTTGCAAATGTATCGGCTGCAAGAATTTTGAAGAAAGCCCAGAACGGAAAACACTGATGCACTTAGCCGATGCTGCTGAAGTGCGGGTCCAGCAGCAAACGGCTGCCAAGACAAAGTTGTCTTCACAGATTTCAGATCTTTTAACCAGGCCAGCTCCAGTGCTGACAAGCGGAGGGGGAAGGTGTGTTCATTTCTGGTTTGTTAGCTTTGTACCATTTCTTGCATGTGTAGCGTTACCTCCTCAGAGGCCGCTAAAGCCCAGGGCCCACCCCAGCCCCGTTCGCTGTGCTCTCTAGGTGTTAGTAAAGTGTCTCTTCCAACAGAGGCTCACACAAAGTGAGGAGGTGGCAGGCTCTTGTCTTCAGGGAGGGGCTTCCAGGAACAAAGATGACCAGCCTCTAGCCCCAATAGTCAATGCGGTGATGGTGTCTAGCAGCCCCAGGCTGTCATAGCAGCAACAGTCAATGATTCCTCAGCGACCTTTTTGGAAACAAGTGGGGAGGGGGAAAACCCCTGGCTCCAGGCAGTAGTAAAACACGAACAAAAGCAGTCAGCTTGCTGCAGTAACGGCTCGCCCCCCTCAGGGCAACTCCCCACAATGTCTAAAACTGGCACAAGCAGCAATAGTCACAATTCAGATGGCCTTCAGTCTTCACAGCAACAAGCAGCATCTCCTCCTCTCCTGTGGCCTCTTGCAGTCTCCGACAAGCCAGTGTCAAACCCCTCCCCCCTTATCCTTTATTATTAAAATCTGAGGTTAACAGCCCCAGCAACTTTCTTTCTCCACACACTCTCTCTTGCCTCCGCTTGGGATATCTCCCTTGCGAAAGAAAGCAATAAAATTCCACCCCCTCACTCTCTCCTTTTCCCCCTCCTTCACCAGAAGGGATCAGCTTAAAACCTCCAACCCCTCTTTGTCTTCACCTGACGAACTGCAACAACCAACCACCCCACACCTTTCCTTCCTTCCTTTTATATCTTTTTTCCTCCTCCAGGCTTGCCGCACCCAAAGCCAGCAGCAGCTGTCCCAATCTCTCTCTCCCCAGCCAGGCTTCTGCAGACACTTTCAGACAGCCCTGCTACACATGCAAATTAGATTTTGAGAGGAGGACTGCCCCTCCCACGTGTCTTAAGTGCTTTCTTCCTCTCTTCCCTTGGCTAGCTGCTAAGCTCTTTTATTTTCCCTCATTGCTTCCGCTTCTGAGACTGATCCTGAGAGTGGAATACATTGCATAGATCAGGGGTCTTCAAACTTGGCCCTTTTATGACTTGTGGACTTCAACTCCCAGAATTCCTCAGCCAGCGTGCCTGGGCTGAGGAACTTGGGACCCTCAAGTTGTGCTTAAGGTCAACAGCATGGTGTACTGTGAACCGTAGATCAGCAACAAGCAAAGGATACGAATTCTTCACCTATCTACTTTTTAGTTTTTTAAAAAAATGGGCATTTTGTATTTGCTTTAAGACAGGGGTCTTCAAACTTGGCCCTTTTATGACTTGTGGACTTCAACTCCCAGAATTCCTTAGCCAGCGTGCCTGGGCTGAGGAACTTGGGACCCTCAAGCTGTGCTTAAGGTCAACAGCATGGTGTACTGTGAACCGTAGATCAGCAACAAGCAAAGGATACAAATTCTTCACCTATCTACTTTTTAGTTTTTTTAAAAAATGGGCATTTTGTATTTGCTTTAGGGCTCTTCAAACTTGGCCCTTTTATGACTTGTGGACTTCAACTCCCAGAATTCCTCAGCCAGGAGTGCCTGGCTGAGGAATTCTGGGAGTTGAAGTCCACAAGTCATAAAAGGGCCAAGTTTGAAGACCCCTGGCATAGATGAATGGGTGCTGATTTATGATTTTCCCTGTTGTAGATTTAAAGGTCCAGCACCTTTAAACCCAAAGAAAGAGCTGTCAGACTAATTAATTAAAATCTATAGAAGGCTGAATGCATAAGTCTTAAGAGGAAAGGAAGCGAAATACAATTCAAATACATTAGCACTGCTAAGAACCTAAATCTTCCTCTTGTTGTTTGTGAATAGCTCAGTATATCAGTTAACTCAAAAGTGTGGTTGTTCCAAGTGCATTGCATGGAAACAGCTCATGCTTTTTTCTTTTTCTTCCTTTCCAGGTTGCCCTTTACGTTTGTAACGAAGGAGGTTGCTGATGCGACATGTGACTGTTTACTTGCACAGGCCGAACAGGCCGAGAAAGCAGGAAAATCAAAAGCCGTAGCAGAACGGATGATTCTAGAGGAATTTGGACGTTGTCTAATGAGAATCATTAACTCGGCAGGAAAATCCAAAAGTGATCCTTGTGCCATGAACTGCTGATTCTTGAAAAATGGGCTTTGCTCGAACTGGGGACACTAAAAGGCACACGGACACTTTCTGGTTCACAGCAGCATTCTTCGTTTGTTAACTGGTGCTGTGAAGTTTCCATTGGTGTTTATGTTAATGTAGGAACTTTGTAATGATGCTTACCTTTTTTAAGCTTAACTTTCTTTTACTTCACAGATACAAGATGCATTTTATTCCCAACTTCTAAACAACCTGGGACAGTGCAAAGTCTAGATGGTTTCCTTCCCTTTGTTCTCCTTGAAAGGGTATTCTAGAAGCAATTCTTTCAATCAGGGGTCTTCAAACTTGGCCACTTTAAGACTTGTGGGCTTCAACTCCCAGAGTTCCTCAGCCAGCCCCTGAGGGCTGGCTGAGGAACTCTGGGAGTTGAAGTCCACAAGTCTTAAAGTGGCCAAATTTGAAGACCCCTGCTTTAAATTATTATTTGCAATTGATACGGTTGACTTTTGTATTTAGGAGAAGAAGAAAAAAAACTAGTCAGTCTATCAGGAGCAACGTTTGTGCAAAACTAATTGAAATGCCTGGATATTCTTATAAGAACAATATCGGTACACTGGATAGATTTTTCCAGCCCATTCATTCAGCATCATAGCACAGATTATATTTGCAAAAAATATAGGCAGTGGCACATCTGCGGATGAGATAATGCTGACTGGAAATTATTAAAAAATAATTATTTGCTGGGAAAAAGCTAAAAAAATGCAAATTTAGAAGTCTTGTTGACCACAATCTAACTCAGTGACAGTGCCTTGTCTGTTGATCTTAAACTATTGATACCATAGCAGTGATAGCTGCAAATATATATAACATTGATTTAAAAAAAAATCAAGGTCATAATTGATATCTTAATTATTTTGGTATGTTTTTAAAAAACACATCACTGTAAAATATATATTCCAAATTTTAATGAGACATTTTAATGTCTAGCTTTCGAGGGGATTGACATTTTATTTGACAAACGTCAGTGTAATTAGATTTTTAACATTTCTGCTAAATGCCCTACGACAAAAGGAGGACAAACCTGTCTCTTGTTGGTTTAGAATTAACTATTGTTATCCAGTCAACTGCTGAGTTTCCCAATTTCTCCTTCAAATACTTCAGTAGACAAATAAAAAAAAAAATCTTAAATTAATTTAATCTTAATTTATATTTGTAGTGTCTAAGCTTTACTCATATGGCAGGAATATGTGGAAATAAATTGACGATCGTGCCCATGTTTGTTAGTGGAAGCAATACTGGGGATATTTGTAAACTAAGGAACACTTGGTAATATTTCCTCTTTAATGCTAAAAGGATGACAAGATGATCCTTAGTTTAAACTTCCCTATATTTGTTTCTTCCCAAAATCTGGCATTCAATTCACAAAATTCCACATCCCTGAAGATTCCAAAAACCCATTATATCTGGAGGTGCTAAAATTAGAGGCTACCTTCAGTTGTGTGAAATGGTGGATGTTCTTACTATATACTGTCTGATATTCCAGTAGAAGCAAACTTTAGCAATTCTTTTGGGCCTCTTAACGTTCCTCAAATCCTTTTGCCTCCATTCCAGATTATACATGGTGAAATTTGTTTTTGAAAAAGAGATTTTTAAATGGAAAGGGAAGAAGTCAGTACGTTTCCTAATATGGTTCTCATCCATTGTCAGCGAATTACTTAGACGTAGCTCATTTACTGCCTTTATAAGAACTGCGTGAGTTTTGTTTTAAAGTGTGCATGGCGCAGTGTGGAGAGTGCATCTTTTGAAGGCTGAGGTGTCTTTTTTAAAAAAAAAAAAAAAAACAACAGCTGTGTGACTGTCATTGACAGGCTTCAGTAGGAAGAACAGTGGCCACTCTGCAATAATGATAGACTTTGTACTCACTTATGTCCACGACCTTTCACATGTCTTCAGTCTGTTGGGCTATGGCTGAAGTGGATAAGACAGTGGAAACTTGTAGAGCTGTATCTCTTGTGCAGTACATGAAAATATTTCAATTGGAAAAGGAGGGGAAGGTATTACTGAGGTGGTCAATCTTTTTTTTTTTTCTTCAGCCAAGAACAAGCATTAGTCCCAATTAAGTATTCAGCCGAGCTGTTCTTTTAGCAGTGTTCAAACCAATTTCAAGCTGTGTGCGTTCTTTTTGTTACTGAATTGGCTTAGTTTATATTTTAAAAGTGTATTTTAGAAGCATAGTCTTAGGACAAAAACGTAAGAGATTTCCATGGGAAAGAGAGAAAAGAGTGGAATAACATTATTTGGATGGAACTGCTTAGGAGAGAGAACCTTTGTAATAAAAACTATTAAAATGCAAAACACAACTGCATGGTTTTGTAGTGAAGAAATCGTTAAATGAGTTTATGAATGTCTAAGTTCCATGTTTGAATTAGCAAGCACCTGCTAGATAATGTAGCCTGCTCTGTAATTATAATGCTGCAATTTTTCCCCCCTCAAAATGGATGTTATCTCCATAGAATTGTGGGTGTGTATAGATATATGTACACACGCAACCACATGTTCTATTGTATTACAATATGTATGTACATAGCAGACTTGCTTAAATTACACACAACCCTGAAAGGGAAGCTCTTTATTTCAATATAATTCTTTTACATATAGAATTATTTTTGGGTGGGCGAGAGTTTGTTAATTTTCTGAGTAGATGAAGACTTGCCTTTTTACTACTTTCATAAATGTCCATACAACAAGATTTGTATAAATGTAAACTAGTGTTAAGTGGGTAAAGTAAAAATTGATCAAGTTATTTTTCAAACATGCATTGTTTTGTCTAGAATTACATTTGTTTTATGTTGTACATAGTCTGTGTCTTATTTTAACTTGCACCTTTTTTTTGTGATGTGTATTTATAAGTGTGCAGAAAACCTGTGAAGTTTGGATTCTGGTTGTAGATTATGTATAATGGAATTTGTGTGTAAAAGAATTTGAAGAAGGTGCAATCAAAGAAAGCTAGTTTTTTGCCTCATGAAACAAGCTGTCTCTTCTACATAGCTTGGATTTTCTCCCCTTTTGAGTTTTTCTTGATTGTTTGCATGAAAGTGCTCACAGGTTAGTAAAATATATCAAGATCTTGACAGCAGCTTATCAAATTATGCCTGCATTGTGATCCTCTCTGTCAGCTGAGATTCTGCAGTGTTTCTTTCAAAGCCCCTATAATAATAATTAGGAGCTGCTTAGCCAGAATGCTTTTATATTGCATCCCCTTATTAGCAGATTTTGAGATGGGGGAGGGTATTTGGGAAAATTTTCTAGTTATGGTTTACATCCAAAAATAGATAAAATTTATATTACTAGACCTATTAAAAGAATACACTTTTCTATATTGTAAAAACAAATGTCAGATAAAGAAAAAAATAAAATGTTTATACTATTATGTACAAATTGACAAAGGTGTTTTTCTTTGCTAAAGTCAGTAATATGAAGAAATTACAGTGGTACCTTGGTACTTGTGCTTAATTTGTTCTGGGAAGCACGGCGAGTACTAAAAAGAAGGATGAGTAGCAAACAAACCATGTGACTTACTACGTGACCCTTTGTTTTGCGGGAAGGACTTCCTATCTCCCTTTTCCTATATCAGCGACCTTCCCAGCATGGCTGATTTCCTGTCCACCCTCTGCGGCTGTCCCCCAATTCCTTTTGCAATGCGTCGAGTACCAAACAAAGACGAGTACCGGGACAACATTTTCCCTTCAAAATGTGTCAAGTACCAAATTCAACGAGTTTTGAAGCAGTCAAGTACCAAGGAACGACTGTACTAGATTTCATTAGCATAACCACCACAACGTGACAGTTCACTTGTCACTAATTTTTAAAATGTGTCATCTGAAACTTTTTTCAAAATTAAACTTCTCATTTTTGCTTTAATGTTTCCTTATATAATTTGTTATGTCGTTATTGATGCTGATGTTGACATGTAGACTTTGCTTTCTCTCTTTTTTTGTCCTCTTTAAGTTTTCTCTGTTAAAACAATGTTTCTCCTCTAACATTTTGCGAAAGCGAGGCATTTACTGGCTGTCCTTTTCCATAATCGTTGAATAGTTAACAAAACCTCATCAGGTTAGTGCTGGTTAGTAAAAGCACACTTAATTATAAAAGTCTAGATTATTATATTACAAGTGAAGACATTTTTAAAAGCCTGTAGTTCATGTCTATAAATATTCAGCCCCAAGTCCTGCTTATAAGAGATGAAACAGCACAGCCTAACCAGATCACCTGTTTATCACAACAAGGGTTGTGATATGTGTTTTAAAATGATCATTACGTAAGATTCTTTCATCGTTTCCTGAATAACCATCCAGTAATTTGGGTGAATTATGCTTCCGTTGGGGCCATTGGAAATTATTACATTCACACTTCACTGGAGACTCAGAAGACAAAACTTCTAATGCTCTTGGGTATTCCTACTACATTATTCCCTCCTGAAGTTATTATAATTCACACTTCAGCAAAGCCTACTTCTATCTTCAGATTAATTCTTGATACGGTGTCATTAATAGAACCACAATCATGTAGCTAGTTGCCATGACATCTCCAAAGTGGTCTATCATCTGAATAGTATTACAGAAAGAAGTCTCTACACCAGGGGTCTGGCTGAGGAATTCTGGGAGTTGAAGTCCACAAGGGCCAGGTTTGAAGACCCCTGCCCTACACTGTTACCTCCCCATAACAGATGGGACCCATTGAGGGACCCGGGCTTTAATTTTTGCCACTGATTTCTCTACGAAACAAGGGAAGCTATGCTACTATTTCTTAGCCTTGGCCAGTTGACAATGTGTGGCCCTCAACTCCCAGAATTCCAGCCACGCTGAATATTACCATATTGAATTATTACATAGAAATCACCAAGAACATGTTGTGTCATGAAAACTCCAGAAACGAACAGCTTCTATTATACAACCTGGCCCGTTTATTTGCACATTCATCATAACTTCAGAAACCTCTGTCATTCCGGCACCTTATTTCTAAACGTAATACATGGTACTTAAAAACTGCACTACGGTATGAACCATTCTGGTATCTGAATTTCCATCACCATCTTGCAGCCTTGAACTGATTTTGAATGCCATTCAATGCTCTTCCCCTCCCTCCCCTCCCCTTTTTTTTTTTTTGCCAAAAAAAGGCAGAAAAATGCAGATTCTGCATTCGTTTTGTATTGTTAATCTACTACAACTTAAAACATTTTAAAAACTGGTATAAAGGTATAAATTTACTGAATTTGCTGGAGATGACATTTATTCAACATGGGATTTATAGCATGTCTCTCCTGCTAGACTTTATGGGATAGAAACAATTGGGGAGAGGCAGTCCTGCAAATAACTCAGCCCCATGGTATGAAGGGCTTTAGAGCTGACAACCATCCCCTTGCATTTTCCTGGAAACACACTTGCCGATAACGGCAAAACTGTAACATAGCTATACTGAAGGATGTAAACATTTAAGGATGCCTGTGAGGATTCCACCTTCAGTTTCAGAAACAACCAAATGACTGTTACAACCTGTGGAAAAGCAGGCTGCTGAGAAAATTGCAGGCACCTGTGCTGCTTTCCGCCCCTCCTATCTCAGCCTTCTCCCCATGGCTGAATTGCCTATAAAAACAGCAATTTTGAAACAAATGGGGGAGGAGGTGTGTATTTTAGAAGCTGGGCAGACAGCAACAAAGAAATCAGCCAAGCAAAAGGTGTTTTCCTTCACAAGAGACTGACTAGTCCAGAGGAAAAAGAAGAAATGCAGCAAAAAACAAAACACATAATTCCCAGTAAGAGAGGAATTAAAGACAAATTAATGTCTGTAAGAGAAAAACATTGCTTTAGGCTACCAATAGTAATAGTACAGAAGTAGTAAAATACAGTATAAAAAATTATAATTAGAAATGGAAGTGATGACATGTTTATTTCACTTTTGTATCTTTTTCAAAATAAAACATCTCCCCAACTTTTATGCAGAGATGCAAAAATTCAAGTGTCCAGCACTTTTAGGGATCTTTTAAGTCTGGAATCGATCAAGTTGGGTAGTTTAAAAAAGAACCCATGACACAACCACACTGTATTACCATAACACATTAAAACCCTCCAAAATACCTTAAGTAAACCAAAAGAGCCAGGAGCCTAAGAAATAAAAACAGGAGTTGCCTACAACATACGGTTGAAAACTATAATAGCTGCTATGGAAGACAGACAGACTAGCAGAGTGCATCCAGGAAACCAATGAGCAGTCTGAAGACATGAGGAAAACTCGATCTCACAACACAGACTCAACCAAAGTTTCAACCAGGAAACTGAGCATCCTAGACCTAGACCAAGCTAAATCCAAAAACATAGAAGAGAATTCCTGGAAGCTTGGCATTCAGAAAAAACAGCCACCAAGAGACACATAGAAATAAGTCATATTTACACACCATTCAAGGAAGCTTAAAAAAGCTAGGAAACAAAAAAGAACACATCCTCTCTGGCAGCCAAAATAAGGAGAGATCAACACCAGATTTTAAGCAGAAAACCCTAATCAAGGAACTACCAAGTAAACAAGCACTTCCACCAAGCTGGCAAGACGATTGACTATGTAAACAGGGAGCACCCCACACTCACATACACTTATAATGTTACCTAGTTGGGTAACAAAACACTTTCAAGCAAATAACCAAACTCAACACCAAGGACTTCATAGCCAAATATTTTTCTATGCTTTTATTTTTACTCGGAAATTTCATTCATTCTAGTCATTAATCAGTATTCTTCTAATTTTAAATATTTTATATTTTTGTATGCTATAATAATGTGTGCTTTGCCCGTCTTTGGTATTTGCAGATTATAACAAATAGTAAACACACTATAAAATCCTTTACAGCAGGGGTTCCCAACCGGGGGTGGGAGACGATATTCCAAAGGGTATGAAAACTTGACTTTTCAAAATTATAGTGTATATGCATAGTTCGTTGCTGTTATTTCTAACTTTTGTAAGGGGTGTAAGAATATATCAGAAGCGTTCTAGGGGTGCAGGGTATAGAAAAGGTTGGGAGCCCCTGCTTTATAGTAAAATAAATTTATACAAGAAATATTAATAGCATTTGATTGAAAAATGGAAGGCAAAGCTTGTTTTTATTTTTAGCTTTTCCTCATTCATTTTGTATGATTTTTATTTAAATTGTTTACTGGGAATGTACAGATTTGTGCCTGGGATACACTATTTTGCTTTCAGATTGTTTTAAAATAAATAGGAAACTGGGATGCTGCAAAGTGCCAGCACCATTATTTCCATGAAGATGATATTCAAACACTATTGTGAGCTTTAGAATTTTTTTCTTTTTTTTGCTGTGGACAGGGAGTCGTTGTAGCAGACTTTTAATTGTTTCTTTTCTCTCCAGGTCAGATGTTGCCATGATATGCTGAGATATCCAGAATGCATCATTTAAAAAATTCTAAGATTAAAAGAATCAAGTTTAGGGTTCCTACATATATTGCCAGTACTGTATTTCTTTCTATTTTCTTTCTCCTTTTTATTAGATTCATATTTGTCTTAAGCCATGATTTGTTAGCCACGTTTTAATGATACCACACCGTGTATTTACATACCATAGTGACTGGGATCACCCAACATGCTGAACGCAAACCAAGCCACATATAACTGAACTATGTGAGACTTTAAGCCATAACAACCCCTGATTCAGTGCTTTATGAACCCAACCACTGTCATTTGTAAAGCGGGGTTTATTCTTTATTGCATTCTCCACCAAATCTGCTTTAGAAGTGTGATGGGACCCAGCCCCTTTCACGTCATTGCCAAAAAAACTCCTCTCTCGGCTCATCCCGCTGTCCCGGGTCCTGAACTTCCGAGCTGAAGAACTCCGAGCCACCGCAAACTAACATTGTCCCACTACAATGGTTTTCAAACTTGGCGGATTTACGACGTTTGGACTTCAACTCCCAGAATTCCCCAGCCAAGCCAGACTATTTCCCCATGCTGGCTGGGAAATTCTGGGAGTTGAAGTCCACACATCTTAAAGCCGCCAAGTTTCCAACTTTGGTCTACAATACGAAGCACCAAGTTGAGTTTAGGACTTTATAACGGTAGCGCTCCAACGTGGTCAACCACAGCCCACGGCTGCCTCTGGCAGACCTTGGCTTGAAGAACACCAGGATATCCCAAGAATCGTTGCATAGCTTGGAAAGTCGAAGAGCGGGAGATGGCAGTAGCTTCTGTATCCTTGTCAAGAGAGTTAAATGGGTCTGCCCGGGCGACCGGCCGTAACAGAGGACAACTGGAAAAAGTCTCCCCTTTAGAGGCGCCATTCCTTGACGGGTCAATTGAGGGATCCTGCCTGTCCTTTGGTTCCCTTCCGTTCAGATACCAAATTCGAACCGACGTCCTCTCTCCTGCAGGGGAGAGGAATCCTTCCGCAGGAAAATGGCTCCTTGGCTTTCTTTGTCTTCCCTTATTAGCGGAGCCCCCGTAAGAAACAACTCCATCACCCCCTTTGACAAACAAAAGCGGAAGTGGCGCCGGAAGCGCTAAGGAGAACTGCCGCATTCTTGCCTCAGCTTAGTATACTATAACTCTATGGCTATGGAACTGACCGACGAACGCTCGCACAACCGGAAGCGGAAAAAAGGCATGTGCCAATCAAAGCCAGCGTTTGGTTAAGGCCAATGGGAGCGCGGCTAGAACGGAGGCTTTATTCGCGGATTCTGGCGCGCGGCTTTCTTTCGCGCGGGGCCTCCGACTGCGGCTGGTGCTGCGAGGAGAAATGGGTGTCTGAGCCGGGCGTGGTGGAGCGAAGGGCGCCCTCTCCTCGCCTTGGGAGATTTAGTCAGATAAATAGAAATCAGAAAATAATTCCAATGGATATTTTTCTTTTTCCTTCTCCTTCGAATTGCTTACGAGGAGCCCGTGGTGTCGGGGGAGGGAGAGTAACAACCGCCTCGCTCTTTTGCACGAGGAGGATTCATGCCTTCAGTTCTGGCGAAAGAGGCGAGCGTCAGGCTCGCGGGAGGGGATGATGTGTGTTGTAGTGTGCGCGGCTGAAGGGCACGCGGGTGGGGATTTGCTTCCCTGCTGCTTGCTTTAAAAAAAAAAAATCGGATGCCGTCCTGGCTTATAAGCCAAGCCACATGTTGGGTGGCAAACCCGAATCACTGCAGTTCTGGGAACTCTTAGATTGTGGGGGGGTTGGGGGTCGGAACAACGCCTGGCACTAAGTTGGTTTTTGATGGTTATATAGAGGAATTCTCTGAGCCAAGGACTTTGTGGCCCCTTTTGGTGTACCCACTAAAGTGGCCCTTTACCTTATGGTAAAACGTGGCAATTAAAATATTAAATGCATAATGTGATTTACATTTAAGGGCATGCATCCCAAACTTCTAGCTGTAGTCTGTGCTTTAGACATCTACCATTTTACCCTTGGATGAAAAAAACCACGAATTGTTAATTTTTGCTTTCTTAAAGAGTTATACGTGTGCAATGTTTAGAACATGGGAGTCTCAAAATTTGAGGTAAGACTTAGGGTTTATTTTGTCCCCTGAATATTCCTTTTCATGTATTATATTGTATGTTGAATCAGATTCTTCAGATTTGGATAGGTTTGTATGGTTGCTGCAGCTGGGTTGGGGGTTTATGGGTTCTTACATTGTGATATTTTAATGTAAGCCACCCAGAGTTATTTTGTATTACAATGCATTAATAAAGGATAATTATAACATTGATAGGTTTTGATTACAATGAATGTGCCCTTAAACTATAACTAAGAATGCATACATCCCATTATGATTATTTAACATGTTGTATGAGTTGATACGGTTTATAAAAGATCCAGAATTCTGCCACAAAATTATTATTAGCAATTAGATTTATATACTGCCTGGTTCCCAGTGATTCTGGCAGTTTACAAACTTTTAAAAACATTTAAAAATGCAAAACAACACAAAACAAACATTGATGGCAGGGAAAACAAAGCTGGATGGGGAACAAGGAAAAGAATTGTGGCCTGGGTAAAGAGTCACATCTTTAGAGACCTTCAAAATAACAATAGGATGGAGATTATCCTATTTGAATCTCAGGAGGAATCTTGTTCCAGAATGCAGGCACTATTTCAGAGAAAATGTGCTTCCAGAGTCCCAATAAATGGTGCTTAATTCAAGGAATCTGGAGCACACCAATTCTGCTAGATCAGACTAGCCAAGCAGATACTATGCATACAATAGTTATTTAAAAAATAATGTATTTTTAAAATGCCAGGCTAATATATTTGCATATTTGTAAAATTGATGTTTAGGCTGTTACCTTTCTTTTTTGGCCAGTTTTTTCTGTGGTGTTCAATGATTAAAACATTTTTGCTGTTCACATCATGACTTGCTGTGATTATTATCCACGTAGATGAGGACACCATATTCTGTTATATTTCAGTTTTGAGTAAAGTATATTTCAACCTATAGATGAAAGTATAATTTATACTATTTATTTATTATTCACAGTACTCTTTTTTCCTGCTTTCAGGAAACAAGAAATTTCTCTTGGAGGATGCCCAGGTAACCATTAAAATAGTTTGTAATAATAGTGGAGAATAAAATAATTGGTCCATATGGAGGTATAATTGTTAAGCTGGGCCACTGCTGAGCAAACCATTCATTTTAAGGGTGGTCTATAAAGGTGGGGTTCATATACTAGTCACTTAAACTTATAGCTGTATTTTGTTAGCTGCAGAATAAACCAGTGAACTGTTTGCAATTTTGTGGTTTTGGCAGCTAAATAAAGAGGTACTGTGACAACTCATAACCTGTCCTTGTGAATGCATCGCACAGATAAAAAATGTTTTGTGTAAAATTAGCTTTATTATTGGGATATTCTATATGGTATCACTCATAGGACTATTTTGTGTAATATTTGCACATACTATTCTGTATTTTGTGGCAATCCCTATACCTTTAGACAGGTCCCACACAGGGATCCTTAATGATTAAAATGTTTACATAAAATGGGATAATTTTTTAAATATACTGTTCCTTGTTATCAAAAACTAAAATTTATCTCACTTAAAAAACACCACCTGCATGTCAAACATTAAAAATGCAACTTATAAAAATCAAGTCTCATGTGTTTCAAAGATCAATTACAGATAAAACCTTTCTTTTATTCCTTAGGTATGTTTTTAAATGGTTGAACATTCATGTTGTGGATTCTTCACCAATTCATCTGATTTTTTTCCCCCTCAGTTTTTAAAAACTGTTCTTAACTCCTTTGTAATCTGATGGATCAAATTTCCAACACAAATGGGGAGATGAACTTCAAGGTTTGTCAAAAATATAGAAGGCAATGTCTTGTATTTTCCTGATTTTATTTATAATAAAAAAATACCTTAATGTTGCCTTATGTGTTTTGATTTCTATACTGTATTATTAAAGGGGATGCTGAATTCATAAGTATTGTAAGCACCGAGAGGAGTTGAGATGTTTATTTAAAGATATATAAATATGTAATTTCTATGCAGCGTTACAACTTTAAATAAAAAGTCCTTTATTGTGAAATGATCAGCCTGAGTCAACTTTGGAGTTACAGGAAAAAGTGGTGCTTAAAAATTTAAGTATTGCAGAACTTCATCTTATCTATGTGGTCACTAGGAGTCAAAAACCACTTGATGATACATAATTGTAGGCCTTTAAATTTCCTCATCTGATCTCTTATGGCTATGTTACCAAGTTGCCACAGAATTCAAGGCTATCTTTTCTAAACTGGCACTACCAGGTATTTGTACATTAAAGCACCCATATTTCCCAGTTTTTGCCTATTTTAGCTGGGGATTATAAGAGTTACAAATCACACAGGTATCAGTAAAGAATATTGCTTTAAACTTTTGCTTGAAAAATATTTCAGATTTTTGTATGACTATTTTAGTGCAGTTTTCCTCATCTCATGTAAACGGAAAATACTGGTTTGCTGCTTTTTAAAGATATATTATTTAGATGTTAAAATTAGGGATGAACATGCTTTTTTGTCATGCTTTATGGCTCTGTACAGATAACCGATGACATTAATATTTCATTTATTTTTGTGGTGTACAGCTTAGCTAACTTGTTAAATGAAAAGATTTTACTGTGGTTAACAAAATATCCCAATATTTGCTTTTTTAGCAATTCTGTGCAATGGCTTAAAAGCAGAGAACAGGGCTAGTCATAGATCTAATCTATAACCTCCTCCAGCAAAAAAAAAGCATGTTTGAACATGATGTGGCGATCCAGCATCAAGCAATTTAGTTATACCGGTAGCTTAGTGTACCGCCTAGAGCCCTAGACTGCTATCGCTTGTACAATATGGCTTAGCGTGGTGCTTGAACCTACCCAATGGGTTTCCTCAAGCCAGGATTAATTACAAAAGCATTCGTCATCATACCTAATGGCCAAGCTGGATGCCCACCATAATAATAGTTTTATTGCAGTCACAGACCAGCATTTCAGTGTTGAAAGAAAATCTTCATCAGGGTCCAGTCCAAGCCGGGAATAAACAAAATGGAGATTACTTTAGAAAGTTCTAGTTTATTGAAGAGCAGAACCACAACAGCATGTGACTCCAGCAGCTGACCACCTGTTGTTGGGAGTGGTGGGTTTTTATACCTTCTTGGGCTTTTATGTTTGGAGTTGTTCCTGTTCATGTGGCTTTGCATTTCCTGTGTCATGTACTTTGACCTGAGTCTGAATGTGCCCTTTTTGTATTCTGATGGTGGTGGGTTAATCCTATTATGTCCTAAAGCTCATGTCGTATTTGCTCATGAATGGGGCCTCAGACTTTCTGAATGGGATTATCAAATCTGCATTTCTACAGACCTGGCCTGCTGAGTTTCTGTTTGGGGCTATTAAGAAAATCTGGGCCTGCTTTCCTTTGGGGAAATATAATATTCTGCCTTTTTAATATCCCCCAAAATATTTCCTTCTGGGGGGTGGGGAGGGGGCTTACACCAAGTAAGAAGCATTAATAAAGTCAAATGTCTATGAAGATTCTCAGTCATCCAGGTTACAGTTGTCTCAAAGGTGTTTTATATTTTTTAAAGCAACGACTTTTTTGAGGAAGAAAAAAAAACAACCCGTTTGGCTTTCCATTGGGAAAGCTTCAACAGTTGTACTGGATGGTGAGGGAGATGGAAGTACTATTGGATGGGAAGTGAAACATCTTTTTTTTCCCCCCCTTTCCTCAAAAAAAAAATCTGTCCAGTTGCTTTTGAGACATTAATAAAGTCAAATGAAATAAAGAGACGATAAATACTGAACAATTGGTGGTGGATTGGGCAGTCAAAAGTCTGCCTAATTTTGCAGACAGTATAACACAACTTGGCTACATTCAAGGACAGCATCCGAGTCTCTTGAATGCAGCTAAATTTTGTTCTAGGGTCTGCAAAATTAGGCAAGACTTTTAACTGCCCCAATGCCCGCACTCTCTGTCCCGGGCTGAGCGGCAGGAGCCCGGCGTAGCCCTCAGGTCTTGATCTCGGCAGCACCTTTCGCCATGGTAGCCTAGTCGGCGGCTCCGCGGGAAAGGAAAGACGCTTTGCACGCGGGCAGAGGCCCTTCGCCTTAGCTTTGCCCGGCTCGGCTGGCGGCCCCGGGAGGCGACAAAAGGCGGCGGGCTCCGCGCTTGCGTGGCGGAGGAGGCCCAACCCAGCCCAGCCTTCGGGCGGGCGTCGGTTAGTCCCGGAAGCCGGCGCGATGAAGGCGGTGCTCCCGCTGCCACGTTGAAGCCGAACGTGGAGCAGCCGCGGCCGCTGCGAGACGCCGAGGAGTTGGAGGAAGGCGAGGAGGAGGAGGAGGTCCCGGCGGCAGCAGCAGCAGCGGACTCCGGTGGGGCGCTCCTCCGAGCAGGTGAGGGCTCTGCTGGTGGCGGGGGGGACCCTTAATCCCAAGCAGGCTGACGCGGGAGAACCGGGGCGGGGGGCGCCCCCTCGGCCCACCCGCCTTGGCTTTGCCGCTGTTGAAAAAGAGGCCGGCCGATTCCCATGGAGCGCCGCTGGCTTCGGCCCCGCTTTTGTTTCCCCGGCCTTGTTGGGCCTGTCCGTGGCTTCCAGGGCGCCGGTGCCCGTCCGTGGCTGGTCCAGCCCGGATGGAGCTCTAGGCCAGCCCGTGGCTTTTGCAACCCAGCTCGTGGCCGCAATTTCCGGGCTAAAACCGTATCTCTGCCACGCAGTGAATCATCAATTAACCAGTGGACCAACTTGCCTCCAGAAGTTGTGGCTGCTCCGACACGGGACGTTTTTAAGAAGAGACTGGACAGCCATTCGTCTGAAATGGTAGAGGGTTTCCTGCCTGAGCAGGGGGTTGAACTAGACGACCTCCAAGGCCCCTTCCAACTCTGTAATTCTATTCTAACTCAACTTCCAGGCTGGATTTGCACAACGCGGAAGGTTCAAAGGGGGGTGGGTGGGTCAGCTGGTTCAAAGGGAAGCCGGGCAGTTTCCAAACTTCTGCTTGCCTTCCTCTTTAGAGCTCTGAGTTTGTATTATTGTTGTGGTTGTGGTTGTAGAAAAGAACACCACCCATCTGGGTAAAATCTTGCAGAAGGTCTTTTGTACTCAGTCCTTTGTCTACTTTTCTTGTTTAAATTTCAGTGTGGATATCCAAGCATGGGAAAGTATATAGAGAGAGTGCTTCTATGATTACAGGTAGTCCTTGACGTACTACAGTTGAGCCCAAAATTTCTGTTGCTAAGTGAGGCATGTGTTAAGTGAGTTTTGTTCCCATTTTACAACATTTTCTTGCCACAGTTGTTAAGTGAATCACTGCAGTTAAGTTAGCAAACACGGTTGTTAAGTGAATCTGGCTTCCCCATTGATTTTGCTTGTCAGAAGGTCGCAAAAAGGGATCGCATGACTCTGGGACGCTGCAACTGTCATAAAAATCAGTTGCCAAGCATCCGAATTTTGATCACGTGACCATGGGGATGCTGCAATGGTCGTAAGTCTGAAAAATGGTCATAAGTCACTTTTTTCAGTGCTGTGGTAACTTCAGATGGTCACTAAATGAATTCTAAATCGAGGACTACCTGTAATTGTTGTGTCAGTTGCAAAACACATAGATAATAAGTCCTTCTAAAAGATGCCAACATATCACATCATACATGAATTTACACTCTTCCTTTTCATTAGTTACTTCCCTAACTTATATGGTTATGGTGTTGGTGCAAATTATCATTGTGTGGTTACCTGACATATTTCCTGCATTTGCCCAACATACTGAAACGTAAATTAATAGGCAGGATTTGGGCACAGTGCTAGCTAAACTGTCTTTTAGTGGCTTGAATGAACACAGACTTTTCCTTCTGCCCCCTGTTCTTGAAAGCCGATTAAAATGGCAAAATAATGCTTATTGTTCCCTCTGTGTAGCTTTTCGGATTCAAAAGGCAGGATGGAAATTTTGGAGTGCAAAGGGTAGCTCGCCTCTACCTAGAGCAGTGATGGCGAACCTTTTAGAGACTGACTGCCCAAACTGCAACCCAAAACCCACTTATGCATCGTCGAGTGCCGGGTGGGTGTGGCCCATTGGGTGGCCGTGGCCCATTGGGTGGGCGTGGCTGCGATGGTAACGGCAGACTGGGTGGGACTAAAAAGTTCAATCAATCAATTCCAACTTTGCAAGATCTTTTTTATCCTCACGAGAAGTTGAAATTGATTGATTGATTGAACCTTCTTTTTTTTTGCACATGGCGGCGGAGGCCTAAAGCGAAAAGGTTTTATAAAACCCAGTTGAAGGCCTAGGACTGGGGCGACGGCGCGCGTGCCCACAGAGAGGGCTCTGAGTGCCGCCTCTGGCACCCGTGCCATAGGTTCCCCACCACTAACCTAGAGCAACTGTCCACAACTTCTTAAACCAAATGCATGTTTTCTGTGGATTGAGCTTCCCCTGTGGAGTGCAGCTGCATAAAGCTGGGGAAAATGCAGCTGTTTAAAAGGACCTACATAAACCGGAAGGTGTTGCCTGAGAACCCACATGTACAGGTAGTCTCTGACCATGATTGACCCCAAAATTTCTGTGGTTAAGCAAGACAGTGGTTAAGTGACTTTAGCCTCATTTTACGACCTCGTCACAGTTGTTAAGTGAATGCAGTTGTTAGTAACACGACTGTTAAATGAGTCTGGCTTCCCCATTGGCTTTGCTTGTCAGAAGGTCACAAAAGGTGATCACATGACTCCAGGATACTGCAACTGTCATAAATGTGAGTCAGTTGCCAAGCATCTGAATTTTGGGGATGCTGCAACGGTCGAAAGTGTGAAAAACGGTCATAAGTCATTTTTTTCAGTGCTGTTGTAACTTCGAATGATCACTAAACAAATGGTTGTAAGTCAAGGACTACCTATACTTTGCCTTTGCATCTGAATACTCCTAGTAGTAATTCACACTGAACAAAAACATATTTCTGTATAAGGTTATCGGTGGTTTGGAGAGTCTATCTGTATAAATACTAATCCAGGCACATGGTCATTTATTGACCATAGTATTGTTGTTGTTAGTTGCGAAGTCGTGTCCGACCCATCGCGACCCCATGGACAATGTTCCTCCAGACCTTCCTGTCCTCTACCATCTTCTCCATTTAAGCTCACGCCTACTGCTTCAGTGACTCCATCCAGCTACCTCGTTCTCTGTCGTCCCCTTCTTCTATTGCCCTCCATCTTTCCCAGCATGAGGCTCTTCTCCAGTGAGTCCTTCCTTCTCATTAGGTGGCCAAAGTATTTGAGTTTCAACTTCATGATCTGGCCTTCTAAAGAGCAGTCAGGGTTGATCTCCTCTAGGACTGACCGGTTTGATTGCCTTGCAGTCCAGGGGACTCGCAGGAGTCTTCTCCAGCACCATAGTTCAAAGTACTCAATTCTTTGGCGCTCAGCCTTTCTTATGGTCCAACTTTCACAGCCATACATTGCAACTGGGAAAACCATGGCCTTGACTATACGCACTTTTGTTGGCAGGGTGATGTCTCTGTTTTTAGTATGCTGTCTAGATTTGCCATAGCTTTCCTCCCCAGGAGCAAGCGTCTTTTAATTTCTTGGCTGCAGTCCCCAGGAAAATAAAATCTGTCACTACCTCCGTTTCTTCCCCATCTATTTGTCAGGAATTGAGAGGGCCGGATGCCATGATCTTGGTTTTCTTAATGTTGAGTTTCAAGCCAACTTTTGCATAATAATAATAGCATAATAAAATCTAATTTAATATTGGGTTGATTTAGATTCTTGTATTTGGCATACTGATTTCCATCATGGTGAGGAGGGAAAAGCTACAGCTTATTCAAGAGAAAGCAAAGAGTGCTGAAGATACCTTTTCAATATTAATAGCAGAGTATATGATTGGTTCGTAGAACTTTCCACTATGGAGGGTTCTGGGCATTCCTTTATAACTGCAAAAAGTAACCAGAGGCCAAAGGTTGAATTATTTGAGTTATGATTATGCAGAGGCCTCTCCCATATTGTCCTCCTGAATTCTTGAAATGTGCCCTGTATTATACTTAACAACCGGTCACTTGGCAATGAGTTTGCCTAACAGCTGCAGCATTTACTTAACGACTGTCACAAAAAAGGTCATAAAATCAGGTTGGTTAATTTATGACTGTCACATTAAATGACTACAATTTATGACTGTCCCAACATCCGACCATAATGGGCAGGCTCCATTACGATCGTATGTTGAGGGCAACCTGTATCAGTTTAAAATCACCCAAGTGCAGATTAACACCTGCTTTCTCACTGAAGGACTGTGAGTAAGTAGGTACTTAAGGTCTCTTACAAATACTATTTTGTGGCTAATTCTTTGATTCCTCTTGAGCGGTGGTTCAAGCATTTTATTTCAAGACATAGATAGCATTTACATAGTATTTTAGGTGGAAAGAAGACATGGCCTAGGCCAGGGGACCTCGTGGACTTCAACTCCCAGAATTCCTGAGCCAGCATGGCTCAGCTTGGAAACCTCTCCCTTTCCCCTCAGCATGGCTGGCTCAGGAATTCTGGGAGTTGAAGTCCACAAGTCATAAAAGAGCCAAGGTTGCCTAACCCTGGCCTAGGCAGTTGTTGCAAGATCCCAAAGAATATATAAAATACAATACAATACAGACATCACAGTTCTGTGGCCTAATGTGTTCTGTTTTGGGATCTTGGCATGATATGCAGACTCGCCTATTGTGATTTGTGAATCATGTTTTAGATCTTCTGTAAACCCATCAATTTGGATTTATTCAATAAATTGTAGTTAAACTGTAACGGTAAAGATAAAGGTTTCCCCTGCCAGTCCTATCTGACTCTAGAGGGTGGTGCTTATGCCCATTTCCTAGCCGAGGGAGCCAGCGTTGTCCAAAGACGTTTCCGGGGTCATGTGGCCAGCAAGACCATGTGCCGAGGCACACAGAATGCTGTGGCATCTATGGAGATTCTCAGCCATCCAGGTCACGGTTGTCCCAAAGGTGCTTTTTCAGGAGGCAACTGGACTTCCTTGCTTTTCTTTGAAGACATTTCACTTCTCGTCCAAGAAGGTTCTTCAACTCTGACTGGATGCTAAGGCAACAAGCTTAAACAACAAGACAACTTTGGTTAGCTATTAGGAAGAATTTCCTGACAAGAGTTTGACAATGGAAAGGATGCTCAGCAAATGATGATCTTGGCTTAGCTCAGGGGTAGGCAACCTTGGCTCTTTTATGACACGTGGACTTCAACTCCCAGAATTCCTGAGCCAGCCATGCTGAGGAGAAAGGGAGAGTTTCCAAGCTGAGCCATGCTGGCTCAGGAATTCTGGGAGTTGAAGTCCACGAGTCATAAAAGAGCCAAGGTTGCCTACCTCTGGCTTAGCTGAACCTGTTTGAACAGAAATTGTATTGGCCCTTTGTTGGGGATACTACAATAGTGCATTCCTGCAGTTGGTTGAGCAACATGGCCTTGAATCAATTCTATGATTCTACAGTTTAACTATGGGTGTGGTGGCCTAGTGGTTAAGACACTGGACTTTTCGACAAGGAAGTCAGTCAGCAGTTCAAGACCCAAGCACCATGTGACAGGGTGAGCTGCCGTTCTTGCTCCAGCTCCTGCCAACCTAGTAATTCAAAAGCATGTAAATGCAAGTAGATAAATAGATACCACTTTGGTGGGAAGGTAACAGCATTCTCCCAAAGGTGCTTTTTCAGGAGGCAACTGGACTTTCTTGTTTTTCCTTTGAAGACGTTTCGCTTCTCATCCAAGAAGCTTTTTCAGCTCTGACTGGAAGGTGGGGAATGGAAGGCTTTATATTCCTTGCAGACAGCTGGTCATTTGCATTCTTTGAGAGAGTCGTTGAGGCCACTTGGAGGTTTACCTGTGTCTTGGCTCCACACACATTTGCACTACTCAGATGACCCTGAGGACACAGGTACACCTCCAAATGGCTTCAACGACTCTCTAAAAACCTATATTTTTTTCCCTCCCAGATGCCTTTCCTTGGGGGAAAAAAATAAACATATTAAAAGAAGTGATCTTAGTAGGATAGTAGTGTTAATGTCCTTTATATTCCTTTTCTTAGCAGGATGAAGCTGAAAGAGGTAGACCGTACTGCCATGCAAGCATGGAGCCCTTCTCAACATCATCCCATTTACTTGGCTGCAGGTAAGTTGTTGGATTTGGTTTAAGAGGATTGGGTAAAAATGCACAGCGTGGCTTCCAAAATTCTTTGCAACCTCTTAATAGCTCCACTCTTGAGTCATGTGCCTAGGACAGGGGTAGGCAACCTTGGCTCTTTCATGACTCGTGGACTTCAACTCCCAGAATTCCTGAGTCAGCATAGCTGGTAGGATGAGGCCTGCTTAGAATGGAGAAGTTGGTAGCGTTCCTAACTGTGCACAGACACATTTTTCACAGGGATGCATTGGAGGATTTCCCCCCCCCCCCGTTTTTTTTCCTGCCACACACATACTTTGGAATTCAGTCCTTTGTTAACCAACTTCTCTTCCTCCCCAACAATTTTGGTCCCATTCACTTTTACTTTTGGAGAGATATCCTGTTGATGGATGGATAGATAGATAGTTACACAGAGCTATGAATCTCTCTCCATATTTTTTTCTAGAACTCGTATTGGGCTAGACAGGTTAAAAAAGGACTGAATTAAATTTTTCTAGCCTCTATTGGGCTGGACAGATTAAAAATGATTGAATTAAATTTATATAATAATAATAAAGTTGGAAGGGACCTTGGAGGTCATCTAGTCCAACCCCCTGCTCAGGCAGGAAACTCTATACCATTTCAGACAAATGACTGTCCAGTCTCTTCTTAAAAACTTCCAGTGTTGGAGCATTCACCGCTTCTGGAGGCAAGTTGTTCCACTGGTTAATTGTTCTAACTGTCAGGAAATTTCTCCTTAGTTCTAGGTTGCTTCTCTCCTTGATTAGTTTCTATCTGTAGCTTCTTGTCCTGCCTTCAGCTACTTTGGAGAATAGCTTGACTCCCTCTTCTTTGTGGCAGCCCCTGAGATATTGGAACACTGCTATCATGTCACCCCTCGTCCTTCTCTTCATTAAACTAGACATACCCAATTCCAACAACTGTTCCTTATATGTTTTAGCTTCCAGTCCTCCAGTTTTCTAGCACTCTGTTGGGCTGGACAGATTAAAAAGGACTGAATTATTTTTTTCATTCCAAACATGGACATACTTGATAATTACTGCAGTTGAAAGTTACAACTGGCAAAAAGTTACAGTTATTTGATTATGTGGAAAGTGGAAATGGATGCCTAACAAACTAAAGTATTTGGAACAGACAGTATCTATCTAATTCAGATCTCCTATTTAGGACCACATGCCCTATCTTTGTATGTTGATGTCCAGTTCATCGTTTAGAGCCACTGACTTCATGAATTACTGGCGCTATTGTTCCAAAATTGAAATAACGTTTGTTTCATGGCTTGTTCTGAGTTTTGTGCCATCCAGCCAAGAGAAAAGACCCATTTATAGTACAATCCGGTACACATGGAAGAAAACCCTGTTATGTATGTAAATTTCAGCCTTTTTGCAGCATTTACCTAAGATTAAACTTGGGCCCTGAACACCAGGGGGCTATTAGCACATTAAATTCTCTTTTTGGGGGGAGGTTACAAATTTCCTTATCTAATGAGTATGTAGCGTTATCTCCTCAGAGACCGCTAAAGCCCAGGGCCCACCCCAGCCCCGTTCCCCTTAGTCAAGCTCTGCAGCTGTGCTCTCTAGGTGTTAGTAAAGTGTCTCTTCCAACAGAGGCTCACACAAAGTGAGGAGGTGGCAGGCTCTTGTCTTCAGGGAGGGGCTTCCAGGAACAAAGATGACCAGCCCCTAACCCCAATAGTCAATGCTGTGATGGTGTCTAGCAGCCCCAGGCTGTCATAGCAGCAACAGTCAATGATTCCTCAGCGACCTTTTTGGAAACAAGTGGGGAGGGGGAAAACCCCTGGCTCCAGGCAGTAGTAAAACACGAACAAAAGCAGTCAGCTTGCTGCAGTAACGGCTCGCCCCCCTCAGGGCAACTCCCCACAATGTCTAAAA
This sequence comes from Azemiops feae, assembly GCA_023970755.1. Classification (NCBI taxonomy): domain Eukaryota; kingdom Metazoa; phylum Chordata; class Lepidosauria; order Squamata; family Viperidae; genus Azemiops; species Azemiops feae. Next base: position 189,115 of record JALGBA010001137.1, on the reverse strand, counting down.
CTGGCACAAGCAGCAATAGTCACAGTTCAGATGGCCTTCAGTCTTCACAGCAACAAGCAGCCTCTCGTCCTCTCCTGTGGCTCTTGCAGTCTCCGACAGGCCAGTGTCAAACCCCTCCCCCCTTATCCTTTATTATTAAAATCTGAGGTTAACAGCCCCAGCAACTTTCTTTCTCCACACACTCACTCTCTTGCCTCCGCTTGGGATATCTCCCTTGCGAAAGAAAGCAATAAAATTCCACCCCCTCACTCTCTCTCACTCTCTCCTTTTCCCCCTCCTTCACCAGAAGGGATCAGCTTAAAACCTCCAACCCCTCTTTGTCTTCACCTGACGAACTGCAACAACCAACCCCCCACACCTTTCCTTCCTTCCTTTTATATCTTTTTTCCTCGTCCACGCTCTGCCGCACCCAAACCAGCAGCAGCTGTCCCAATCTCTCTCTCCCCAGCCAGGCTTCTGCAGACACTTTCAGACAGCCCCGCTACAAGTATTTCAAAGATTCCCCAACAATACAGTATGCTGTACAGTTATATCCCTATCCTCCAATACCCTTGCTTTTCCCCACTCAAAATCCAGCTCTGGAAGGAACTTGGGCTATCTAGCTAGCCCAACCTTCTGCTTTGTGCAGAATCTGCTAAAATATTCCAAATAGATGGCTATACAGGTGATCCTCCTCCACAATTGAGCCCAAAATTTATGCTGCTAAGCAAAACATTTGCCAACTGAGTTTTCCCCCATTTTATGACCCTTTCTTGCCACAGTTGTTAAATGAATCACTGCAGTTGTTAAGTTAGTCACACGGTCGTTACGCGAATCCGGCTTCCCCATTGACTTTCCTGGCCAGAAGGTCGCAAAAGGTGATCACATGACCCCCAGGACACTGCAACCGTCATAAATACGAGTCAGTCGTCAAGTGTCTGGAGTTTGATCACGTGACCATGGGGATGCTGCAACGGTCATAAGTGTGAAAAACGGTCATAAGTCACTTTTTTCAGTGCGGTTGTAGCTTCAAACAGTCACTAAATGAACTGTTGTAAGTCGAGGACTACCTGTATAGCCGCCTTCTCCAGAGCAGATGTCCATACACGGAAAAATGCAGCCCTCTTTCCTTTTAGGTATAAACCAAAACATCCGAAATGTGGGGGAGTTTTTTAGTTCAAGCACAGATACTGAAAACCGGCTGATCTGCCCACAGAAAGGTTGGACATAGAATGTGTTGCTTATCCTAGTCACAAACAGCCAAAGGGTTATTCTTTAGAAGAAGACGAGTTTTTAAGCAGACCTGCAGAACCACATTAGTGTAAGGTTTCTCCTTAGCTCTGCTGAATTATATTGGAATTCGTAGGTGCCCTTTTTTATAATAAGTCAGCATTAAGCGAATGAATGTGTCTTTCTTTCTTGCAGGTACCTCTGCTCAGCAGTTGGATGCCACTTTCAGTACCAATGCTTCCCTAGAAATATTTGAACTTGATTTGACAGACCCAGCACTGGATATGAAGTCCTGTGCCATTTCTCCTCCCCTCATAGGTAAGTCCCGGGTTTTAAAGCTTTATTTCTGCTTTTGAAAATTGCAGCGCGCCATAGAAAGAGAAAGGGTGGCACTGTGGCTCAGAAATTAAGACGCTGGGCTTGTCGGCTGGAAAGGTTCAAGGCCCGAGCTCCATGCAACAGGCTGAGCTCCTGTCCTGCCCCAGCTGCTGCCAGTCTAGCAGTTTGAAAGCATGCAGATGCGAGTAGATAAATAGGTACCACTTTGATGGGAAGGATACGTCATGCTGACCACGTGACTGTGGAAATGTCTTCAGACAGTGCTGGCTCTGGCCTTGAAACAGAGATGAACACCTCCCCTTAGGATTAGCAGCGACTAGCAGGGTAAAATCCGAGGGACTTCTTTACCTTTTTCTTTTTTCTTTTTTACAGAAAGGGAAATGTCAGAGTATGGACGGCAGTTAAAGGCTGCCTCCGTTTTTCGGTGCTTTTGAAGCTTCAAACAGTCATTAAATGAATGGTTGTAAGCCGAGGACTACCTGTGTCTATTTTAATGTTTTTATTGTTTTTAATGTTTTGAGCTGCCCAGAGTCGCCTTGTGGTGAGATGGGCAGGAAAATAAATTGAATACGTAACTACCTATTCTGTACTGGCGGGGCCTGGGAGATGGGAGTGGAGAAGGAAGATGCAAGAATTATGCAACTAGTGCAGGTTTCTTAGATTTCATGTTGCCTGGATTTAGGCAGCAGAAAGTAAGGCTCTTGTCAACCGTCCCAACTTGGTCAGTTAGAAAAGAAAGAGACTCGGATCCATTATTAGCGAAAGTACACTTTACTAAAGCCAAGTGGTTACAGAAGAAGCAAAGCTAGATCTGGGATTTTCGCGCAGGAAGCATATGGTTAACTTTTCCCTTGTTCCCACCTTTCCCCCTGGTTGTCTGTGAGTGCCCAATTAGGTCAGGGGTAGGCAACCTTGGCTCTTTTATGACTCGTGGACTTCAACTCCCAGAATTCCTGAGCCAGCTATGCTGAGGGGAAAGGGAGAGTTTCCAAGCTGAGCCATGCTGGCTCAGGAATTCTGGGAGTTGAAGTCCATGAGTCATAAAAGAGCCAAGGTTGCCTATCCCTGAATTAGGTGCTAACAAATTGTTTGGGTAACAGTCCCTATGTTCGTGGGCTGGATGGATTTGCATTCCATAGTGTGACCCTGGAGTGGCCTGCAGCTCCCACGGGATGGCACAATGCATAATTTCAATTCCTCTCATGCTAACGTCCCGTCCCCCCTTATCTCCCACCCCACAATCCCCCCTCCCGTTAAGTATGTCAGGCTGACAGCAAGCAATGCATGGCCTATGTATGCATTGCTTGCTCTAGCTTCATCTGCCTTTTCAATCACTCAGCTGACTTCACAGGTCACACCAAGCCATACTATGTTGATCAAGCCATCGTGGGTCTTCTTGACTAGCCCTGGGCACTGGTTTAAAACCTATAGAACCTGGAATTGTCTACTGGGTGCATTTAATTAACAGGAAGAATGCTACTGATCTTTTTAGTGAAATTGGTCTCGGCTTTTGATGTCAGTTTTGAGAATATCAGTAAATGCCCCTCAGAATAGCAAGGGAGGTCTGCTTACCTCTAAACCAACATTTTACTGAAGCCTTGAACCTTGGTTCTTCTGTACACTCCTTATTACCAGAGGCATCTTGATTTTAAGTGTTGTTTGTGCTTTTTAACACGAACAGATCAGTCTTTTCCTCTTCAAACATCTTAAAGCAGGGGTCTTCAAACTTGGCCCTTTTATGACTTGTGGACTTCAACTCCCGGAATTCCTCACTCAGGCCCGCTGGCTGAGGAATTCTGGGAGTTGAAGTCCACAAGTCATAAAAGGGCCAAGTTTGAAGAGCCCTAAAGCAAATACAAAATGCCCAATTTTTTTTGAAAACTAAAAAGTAGATAGGTGAAGAATTTGTATCCTTTGCTTGTTGCTGATCTACGGTTCACAGTACACCATGCTGCTGACCTTAAGCACAGCTTGAGGGCCCCAAGTTCCTCAGCCCAGTCTAAAGTTTTTAAATAAATTAGGTGCCCTCCAGTCAGACTTGACTCCTAATGGCTGCCTAGATCAGACACGTCAAACACAAGGCCCGGGGGCCAGATGCGGCCTGTGAGTGGTTTCATGTGGCCCGCGAAGCCATCCTGGAAACAGTGAGGGAACGGCCCCCGCTGCCTTGGCCCTGGCCCAGGCCAGCCGGGACCCAATGTACAATTTTGTGGTGGCCATCTATGCTGAAACGCATTCAGTCTTAGCTCCACAAGGCCGTCTGGAAACAGTGAGGAACCAGCCCCTGCTGCGTCGGCCCCGCCCCCTGGGTGCATGCTGTGAGGCTCCTCCAGTGGACCATGCCTTGCACTTGCCCTGGTCCCACCCCCTTCTGCCAGAGACCCTCAGATCTGTCCCACTCCTGCCCAGGCCCCCCACAGGCCCCCTTGACACGAACGATGTAGAGCTGGCCATGCCCACCCAGTAGGCCACACCCACTCCATCCACGCACACCCAGTAGGCCGCACCCACCCTGGCCGCCACCCCCCCCCCCCCGAGGGCAACCGCAAGGCTGATGCGTCCCTCAATTAAATTGAGTTTGATACCCCTGGCCTAGATGAATCCCTGCCATTGTCTTGTCAATAGTATTGGAGGTGGTTTGGCCTTGCCTTCTTCCTAGTCTGGGAGAGAGGGACTGACCCAAACTCACCCAGCTGATTTCGTGTCTAAAGCAGGACTAGAATTCACAATCTTCCTAGGTTTTAGTCTGGTGCTTAATCCACTACATCCAACTGGCTTTCTTTTACCTAATATAGGATGCTATCTTCCAATCTGTTTGTTTCATGTTCCAGTGAAAATCCTGATCCAGGACTTCTACTGGCAAATAATATCACCTCTCAGAAGAATGGAAGAAAGCTGATAGAAAAAAATAAATAAATCTCAATGACTTTTATCCATGTGTTCTTGACTTGCAGGTATCACAAATTGATCTGGAGTCCTCACAAAACAGTATCCGATGGGACTCTTTCAGGGGTTCTTATTGCTGGTGGCGAAAATGGGAATATAATTTTGTATGATCCGGCTAAGATATTAGCTGGTGAAACCGAAGTCATGATTGCTCAGAACGACAAGCATACGGGACCTGTAAGAGCTCTGGATGTTAATCTATTCCAGGTTAGATTTTCCTTACGTCTTTTCATAGTGTCTTCAAAGCATTTCAGATCCAACTTCCCCATTCTGGTTCCCAGAGGCCTGCAACTTTGACAACTTTAAGACTTTTGTGGACTTCAATTCCCAGAATTCCTCAGCCAGCTATGCTGCACTTCTGAGAGCTGAAGTCCACAAGTCTTAAAGTTGTCAAGGTTGCAGACTCCTGCTGGTTCCCCTCCAAATTTGATAGATCGTAATTTCCAGCAATTCCCAAGTCGTCATGGTCACTTTTTTGTGAGATGGGCAACCATGTAAATTTGATAAATTAATTAAAACTCATGGGCATTCGCTTCCTTGAAAAAGGTGCTTTTGATGCAGTTTAATTTTTAGCATTTGCTTTGTGTTACAGACAAATCTAGTAGCTTCTGGTGGAAATGAATCGGAGATCTACATCTGGGATTTAAATAACTTTGCAACGCCAATGACACCGGGAACCAAGACTCAGGTACGGGTTTTATATAATGTCTGCGAGGGCTGTGAAAATCACTGGATCAGCGGGGTGAAGTCTCTGTAGGTTGTGTTGCACTTATGTTAGGCAAAGTTGTATTTGCCTTACCTCTCTGCTGATTTGTCCTGTCTCTCCAGTGTTGACTTTTCAAATAAAGAAAATACATTTGATTTCTCCCACGGTGTATGAATGTTCTAAAAGGCCCAAACATTCCTAGGTGTTTGCAGGTTATTCTAGAAAAACTGGTTAAAAACAAAACAGTAAGATACCACTGAGTCAAAGAAGAATCATGTTCCTTAAAATAGCAAATACATAGCATTGTATTTGTTGAGAGTATCCAGGTCCCATGTTGACTCTGAAGGCACATTGGATTCTTAATACCATCTTGTAAATATGACTTGACAGTTATTCTTCTGTTCCATCTACTTCCTGCTTGGTGTTCTTCGCGTTAAGTACTAGGAATGGAATGGAATGGAATAAAATGGAATAATAGAATAAGAATAAGAATAAGAATAAGAATAAGAATTAGAATTAGAATAGAATAGAATAGAATAGAATAGAATAGAATAGAATAGAATAGAATAGAATAGAACCTTAGAAGTCTTCTAGTCCAGCCCCCTGCTCAAGCAGGAGAACCTATACCATCTCAGACAAGTGACTGTCTAATTTCTTCTTAAAAACCTTCAGTGATGGGGCACCCACGATTTCTGGAGGCAAGCTGTTTCACTGGTTAATTGTCCTCACTGTCAGGAAGTTTCTCCTTAGTTCCAGGTTGCTTCTCTCCTTGACCAGTTTCCAACCATTGTTTCTCATCCTTCGCTCTGGTGAACAACCTGGCCCCCTCTGCCTTGTGACAGCCTCTCAGATACTGGAACACTGCTATCATGTCTCCCCTGTTTCTTCTTTTCTTTAGACTAGCCAAACCCAAGTCCCGTAGCCGTTCTTCGTATGTTTTAGTCTCCAGGCCCCTGATCATCTTAGTTGCTCTTCTCTGAATTTTTTCCAAACTCTCCAACATCTTTCCAGGAGAGAAAAAGCTAACTCGTTCATGGTGCACAGTAAGTATTAAGCTAAGGAAGGTTGCATCAATTTCCAAACTTTTTTTCCCCCAACAGCCTCCTGAAGATATCAGCTGTATTGCGTGGAACAGACAAGTCCAACATATCTTGGCCTCTGCGAGCCCCAGTGGCCGTGCCACTGTGTGGGATCTCAGGAAGAACGAGCCGATCATCAAAGTCAGCGACCACAGCAATCGGGTAGCTATTCAGCTCTGGAGTTAAATTTATATCTTAAATGCAACAGATCAGGAAAAAATTAATTTGGGGGAATAATTAGAAAGTTACAGGTAGTCCTTGATTTACAACAGGGGTCTTCAAACTTGGCCCTTTTATGACTTGTGAACTTCAACTCCCAGAATTCCTCAGCCAGCATGCCTGGCTGAGGAATTCTGGGAGTTGAAGTCCACAAGTCATGAAAGGGCCACATTTGAAGACCCCTGATTTATAACCACAACTGAGATCAAAATTTACATTGCAAAGCAACACAGTTGTTAAATGAGTTTTGCCTCATTTTACAAGTTTTTTTTGCCACGGTTGTTAAGTGGATCACTGCAGTTGTTAAATTAGTACCATGATGGCTAAATGAATCTGGCTTCCCCAATTGACTTTGTTTGTCAGAAGGTCGCACAAATTGATCACATGACCCCAGGGTACTGTAACAGTCATAAATACTACCCAGTTGCCAAGCGTCCAAATATTGATCACATGGGCATGGGGATGCTATTAGCCCATTAAATTCTCTTTTTGGGGGGAGGTTACAAATTTCCTTACCTAATGAGTGTTTCAAAGATTCACCAACAGTATAGTTTGCTGTACAGTTATATCCTTATCCTCCAATACCCTTTGCTTTTTCCCACTCAAAATCTTCTGGAAGGAACTTGGGTTATCTAGCCCAACGTTCTGCTTTGTGCAGAATCTGCTAAAATAGATGGATGTATAGGTGGTCCTTGATTTATGGCCACAATTGAGCCCAAAATTTATGTTGCTAGGCGAAACACTTGTTAAGCGAATTTTGTCCCATTTTACGATCTTTCTTGCTCCAGTTGTTAAGTGAATCACCACAGTTGTTAAGTTAGTAACATGGTTGTTAAGTGAATCTGGCTTCCCCACTGATTTTGCTTGCCAGAAGGTTGCAAAAGGGAATCACATGACCCCGGGACACCACGACCATCATAACTGAGTCAGTTGTCAACACTGAAATTTGATTACGTGCCCATTGAGATGCTGCAACTGTCATAAATGTGAAAAAAATTCATGAGTGATTTTTTTCAATGCTGTTGTAACTTCAGATAGTCACTAAATGAAAATTTTTGAGTCAAGGACTAGCTGTATCGACATCATGGCAGGAACTTTATTACAATGTCTGATGGACAATAAATACTAAATAGGCTTCCACACTCTTTAAAATGAAGTTAATTCAACAAAAGATTCTTTTTTGCCTTTACTGGATATCTCAGAGGGTTTAAAAGCAGATGGCTAATTCCCTTGTTATATATGGTAAATGTAAAACATTTAAGAAAAGACTGATACAATGTGGGTTTTTCTTGTTATTGTGCCATTTTGATTTAATATCTCTTGTAAGTTTCTCAAAAGAGTGTTAGAAAGATCAGAATGGTTTAAAGACGTGAACATACTTCTGAATTGAATATCGGAAATGTGGAGCTTGTTTCTGTACGAAGAATTATGAATTTAGCCAACATGGAGCAGCAGGAAAGGTTCCTCTTCAATGTTGGAAAAACAGTGCAACCCCAGATTACAGCTCCACGATCATTAGATGTGCTCAGTCTTTTCTTTATGGGCTGGCTCAGTATTAGTGTAATGGAAAGACTTACCGGTATTTTCAGTGTGCTCAGATTTTAAAGCTGTGTCTGAAAATTTGGCCAAATAATTGCATAATATAGTATTTTCTTTTTTCTTTTTTCCCTTTTCTGCATATTAAAGCAACAGCAATACACGTAAAGACTTTAAAAAGGCGAAGAGTTCAATTTAGAAAATATTCAGTCAGCTGCTTGGCCAGGTTGTCTTTACCTTTCATAGAGAATTAAGTGCAAACTGTCCTTCATCACCAATGTAAAATAACTTGTTATGGAAGTTACAGTTTGATACAGTGCAGATTGTGTAATCCTTGCATTCTCCCCCCTCCCCCCTCATTTTTAAGTACTTGAGATGATCCTCTATGTGAAGCCACATGCAGGTAGAGCGCATGTTCATTTATGGTATGTGGCCAGGGTGTGTGGCTAACCTCTCCATTTTATAGATTAATTTTTGGCTTGTTAAGTGTATGAGCCAGCTGTTTCATAAACACACAGGGGGATCACCCTTCTGATCTCTTTGAGATGTTCACATTCTGCATGTTGATTGCTGCCCTGGCAGTTGTTGCAGTCAGCATGCAACATGTCGAATATGTTTTGCTAAACAAGGAAAAGTGTTGCTGAAAATTACTAGGATGCTACAGTATTTCTAAGTAAGAGAAGCCATGTACTAAAGGAGCTTGTAAAAAAGAAATAGTTTTATAATGAGCAGCGTGGTGGCCTAGAGGTGGAGCTCTCACCTCACAGTTAGGAGGCTGTGAGTTCGATCCTAGGTAGTGCCAGATATTTCTCTCTCTGGGCACAGAGAGAAAATATTTGCTGTGAACTCCGCGTAGGCGTCAGGAAGGGCATCCAGCCAGTAAACGCTCAGCTCCATTCAGTCACCTCGACTCCATCCCAATGCAAGGGATTACAGGGTTGTTTTTTGTTTTTTTTTAAATGAACACTAGTTATACCATTTCAGATGCATTGCTCAGGGCTGGAATGGCATCCTGAGGTCGCCACGCAAATGGTTCTGGCTTCAGAAGATGACCGGCTACCCGTAATCCAGATATGGGATCTGAGATTTGCATCTTCTCCTCTTCGCATTCTTGAAAACCATGCAAGGTGCATAAAATACAGATTTGATGTATGGGGCTGGAAAGACGGGTGGAGATGTTAGGCCAGTGGTGGCGAACCTATGGCACGCGTGCCAGAGGCGGCACTCAGAGCCCTCTCTGTGGGCACACGCCCCATGCCCCGGAGATGGCAACTGTCCCTCTTCAACCAGCTGCCTGCTAACTTGCCGAGGTCCCACGTGGCCGGATGCATCCCGGTACGGCTGGTTTCTCTCCCCCCCCCCCCCCCCGTCCTATCTCTCCTGGCTTCGCATGCTCTCCTTTTCCCTGGCACGACCCACTGCATCGCCTCCTCAGCTGTTGGCCGGCCATCCAGCTCAGAGGCAGCTTCTTTGAACTGCTGGCGGCGGGCTGCGGAGCCCCAGAGTGCACCGGTCAAGGGGCCAGTAGGCTGTGGCTGCTGACGGACACCGTTGGCCCCCATGCGCTCGCTGGCCTCTGTGTGCTGGGGCCGATGGTGTCAGGCAGCAGCCACCCTGGCCCTTGCCTTGCCCCATGGCAATGGCACCCCTGCCCTGCCTCGCCTCACCCTGCAGGATGAGCCCCCTCCCTACCGTCCCACCTGCCAGAGACCCCCTGGATCTCCCCCAACCCTGCCCACCCCCACAGGCGTCCATCCCCACGAGCAACATTGAGGTGGCACGCCCACCTTGGCCACACCCACCCAATCTGCCATGACCACCACAGCCACGCCCACCCAGTGGGCCACGCCCATCTGGCACCCGGCAATAAATAAGTGGGGTTTAGGTTGCAGTTTGGGCACTCAGTCTCTAAAAGGTTCGCCATCACTGTGTTAGGCCAAAATATATTGACAGATTTTCATACAAGGGGGGTTTGGCAAAACAACGATGAAGTAATATTGGAAAATAAATATACGGGATTCAAAGCAGATGATTGGAGATACATATTTTTGATCAGCATTCGGAATAAGATTTTATTTTATTTGAGAAAAGGGCCAAGAAGGGACTCTTGAGCATTTTGGTTAATTATTTTGGAGTTTTTGTTTATGACAAAGGCCCTTTTAGTCTTTATCTTTCCTCTTTCAAATTTTAATGTCCCATTGATATCAGTCACATATTTGCAATGTTTGGTTAGTTTGATAAGCATTTGATATATGTGTATTTTACACAGAGGTATTTTGACAATTGCTTGGAGCATGGCAGATCCTGAACTACTGCTGAGCTGTGGAAAAGACTCTAAAATCCTTTGTTCCAATCCAAATACAGGAGAGGTATTTGCTTTTAAGTAACATTTAAATTTTAAAAATTGAAAAATATGTCTTTTGGGCAGTCCATAAAGAGCTCATCACCTTTTCATTATTAACTTGCATCAAAGACAACTTGTGACAACCAACTTTTTAAATTTTTAGGGTCCTAATGAAAAAATAAACATTCCTCTTATGAATATGATTTGTTCTATTCAATTTAACTCTTTTGGGTTGTTTTGTTTTTTTTAAACTATTTGTGTAACTTGAATATAATGCTTACTATGTATTTGGTGATGTGATGTTGGGTGCAGGTTGGCTTGGAAATGCTTGCATGTGACTGTTTATCTACCGAAGAAATTAAATGAAAAAAAGGATACATAATAAAACACAGAGCTCCTTTTAAAGTCCAGTAATTGTAAATACAGAGGATCCTCGACTTACAGCGGCAATTGGGACCAGAATTTCCATTGCTAAGCAATGTTTTTGCAAAGTACACCTGCATCATTTATCAGTAGCAGACTTTGTGGTCCTGGTTGCCATTATTAACTGAAACTAATGGTGGTTAGGCAAAGCAAGTTCCTGCCGGCTTCCAATAACCAAGTCAATGGGGAAGCCAGCAGGAAATCGCAAGTCCCTGATAGCTTTTAGGCAGGCCAGCAAGCAAGAAAGGAGCTGAGGGAGAGGGTCGGGGAAGGTGCACTGTAGGGCCAGGGAGAGCATGCAAGGATGTGATGGAGGGGTTGGAGGTCGTGGGAGAGTATATCCTTAATTCTACATCTTGCTCGGAATATTAAGGCACGCCACTGACCAATTTTGCAGTTGTCTCGTTTGGGCAGCCTTAGTTGTCCTTCTTCCTTTCTTCTGATCGCAGGTGTTGTATGAGCTTCCTACCTCTACCCAGTGGTGCTTTGATGTGCAGTGGTGCCCCAGGAATCCCGCCCTTCTCTCCGCTGCATCTTTTGACGGGAGGATCAGTGTTTACTCAATCATGGGAGGAAGCACAGACAGCCTGCGACAAAAACAAGTGGACAAGGTATCTCATTTTGGAAAACGGGGGAAAAGGCAGGTTTTGCAGTTTACGATGAAATGCATAAAAATAAATGATCGAAACACTGGCTGTCTCAGAACTCGGTGTTCTTGGTTTCTTAATGAGACACTACATGTCCCCCTGCCAAGGAGGAACAGATCGGATGCTGATCAGTACTAGTGGTTCTTCGGCTGTGTTCATTTCATCTCTAATCCGCTATTTCTCAACCGTGGCAGCTTTTAAGATATATGGACTTGCAACTCCCAGAATTCTCCAGTCAGCCATGCTGGTTGGGGAATTCTGAGACTTGAAGTCCCAGACACCTTAAAAGTTGCCAAGGTTCGGAGACATTGTTCTAATCCAGGGATAGGCAACTTTGGCTCTTTTATGACTCGTAGACTTCAACTCCCAGAATTCCTGAGCCAGCATGGCTCAGCTTGGAAACTCTCCCTTTCCCCTCAGCATGGCTGGCTTAGGAATTCTGGGAGTTGAAGTCCACGAGTCATAAAAGAGCCAAGGTTGCCTACCCCTGTTCTAATCCCTTTAAAATTCCTTACTTATAATCCTTTGATTTTAAAAACAATCGTAGAAAGCACATTTGATAAACGGCAGTCAGATTCTGACATAAAAGTTTGCCCTGGAATTGGATCGAGCTAAAGAACAAGGAATTGTTTTCTCTTTCTCTTCTGTTTTCAAAAGCTCTCCTCGTCTTTTGGCAATCTTGATCCCTTTGGAACGGGGCAACCCCTTCCTCCATTGCAGCTCCCGCAACAGACCATCCCACAGAGCACAGTTCTGCCTCTGAAGAAACCACCCAAGTGGATTCGCCGACCAGTGGGAGCATCTTTCTCAGTAAGTCTCTGCCGTTTAAATAAGAAGAAGAGATTTGGTACTTCGCGATTGGTTTTCTGCAGGATGCTTCATAGAAATCGGTGGTCTTATTTTAGAGAAACCCTTGTGTAGCTTAGGGCAGGGCTTTTCAACCTGTGGTACGCGTACCACTTGTGGTACATTAATGAGTGTCAGGTGGTACGCAGCCCTGCCTAGCCAAGTGTAGTGGGGAAGGGAAAGAGCCAGCACAGGCAAAGACTTACAGTGAGAGAGTCCTCTGGAGCTGCAGATTTTACTTATGAATGGAGCCATTTGGGGAGGCTGCCTTAGCCGGCAGCCAGTACTTACATTTTTTTTCTTCCTTAAGTGCCGGCTGGGCTCCTTACTTTCCTTTCTAGCCAGTAGCTAATTCTTAAAGGGGAAGTGCCTTTTTAAGCTAGTTCACTCAGCAGCTTGTCTTTTCTGTCTCTGGAGGCCTTTCCTTGTTTGATCAATATATGGAAGAGGGAAAATATGGGGGGGGAGGTTCAAATTCTTCCTTCAGAAGGAGATGGGAATGAGAAAAAGGGAGGCAGGGAAGGGAGAGAGGGAAGGAAGTCCCGCCTTAGCAGTTGGCCACCAGCAGCTCTGCCATTGACTTTGCTTGTCAAAAGGTTGCAGAAGGGGATCACATGACCCTGGGACACTGTGACCATCATAAATATGAATCAGTTGCCAAGCATCCAAATATAAATCACATGACCCTGTTGCTGCAATGGTCATAAGTGTGAAAAATAGTCATAAGTCATTTCAGTGCAATTGCAACTTTGAACAGGTTTTTTTTTTGTCACCAAGTTTTTGACACCTTGCTAGGTGGTACTCGAATATTGCCATATCCTAAAAGTGGTACAATCGGTAAAAAGGTTGAAAAGCCCTGGCTTAGGGCATTCATCACATCTTAGGCAGAAGAATTTTTTTAAAAAATTTTATTTATCCAATGCCAAGACCACCTAATTGCTTGACACTCTGGGCAGCTTATAGATAAAAAAAAGAAAAGCAATGCATATTAAAAAACAAAAAGTTAAAGCCAGGTACCTATTACCATCTCTGGTGGACATGCCCTAAAGCTAAAAGATTTTGGTCAAAAATACACTTACGGTTGGAGAAAATGACTAAAAAGCAAATAGATTTTAAGCCAGAATTATTTTTGTTAGGAATAATAGGAGCAAATTATGAGAAAGACTGTATATATTTAATTTTACATGTACTAACTGCAGCAAGAATTGTATTTGCCCAATATTGGAAAAATGAAAATTTACCAACTGAAGGAAGAACTAATTAAGAAAAATTTAGAGTGTGCAGAAATGGATAGATTGACTTTAAAGATAAAAGAGAAAGAAGACTCAGTGTATTTAAGAACATGGGATTATTTTTATCAATGGCTAGAAAAACGAGTTAGAGAGAAAGGAATGTGATATGTAACATTGAATATATACTAGTAAGAAGACTATTGAGCAATTAACATATTGTTTATGATAATTATTCTTTTTTTTTAAATACATGAACCCAGACAACATGCTGTTTGCTAAATATTAAGATTGTTATTTTAAAAAATCCTAGCCCTAACCCCAACCCTAACCCCGACCCCAGCCTATTCCTAATCCTATAAAAATTAATAAAATATATATTAAAAAAAAACAAATTTCATGGCTGACCAGGAGAACAAAAGCAGAGTGTCATAAACCAAATATAGTATAGGAAGCCCTTGAATTACAACCATTTGTTTAGTGACCGTTCAAAGTTACAATGGCATTGTAGGGTCATGTGGCACTGGGGTCATGTGATTGCCATTTGCAACCTTTGCAACTAGCTTTCAACAATCAGACTCGATGGGGGAAGCCTGATTCACCTAATGACTACATGATTCACTTAGCGGCTGCAATGATTTGCTTAACAACTCTGGCAAACAAGGTGATAAAATCAGGTGTGATTCTCTTAATCACCTTGGTCCCAAGTGTCGTAAATCAAGGATTACCTTATAGCAATAGCACTTAGACTTATATACCGCTTCACAGTGTTTTACAGCCCTCTCTAAGCGGTTTACAGAGTCAGCATATTGACCCCCAACAATTTGGCTCCTCGTGTTACCGAACTCGGAAGGATGGAAGGCTGAGTCAACCTCGAGCCGGTGAGACTCGAACTGCCCAACTGCTGGCAGCTGGCAGTCAGCAGAAGTAGCCTGCAGTACTGCATTCTAACCACTGCGCCACCAGGGCTCTTATAACTAAAGGGGTCTCCAAACGCAGAATCAATGGGGTACCACAGATGCTTTCCCAAAGGCAACTGGACTTTGTTTTTTCTTGAAGATGTTTTGAAAAGCACCCTTGGGATAACCATGACCTGGATCACTGAGAATTTCCATGGACAATCCGTGGAGGATATCCTTCATTTTTGCATTTGGTATAAACCTCCAAGAATGCTTTATCTCTGGTTAATAATAAACAGGAAACCTGCCTTTTTATGCCACATTTTTATCACAAGGACAGACAAATACATTACTTGTAGCATAATTAAGTAGCTAACAGCAACTACACGAAACATTCATGATTTACATTTTGCCTTAATTGTTCACTATCGTTGAATTTATGGTGGTATTTTTCAGGAATGGCTTTTATTTGAGATTTGTTTTAATTCAACATTTATGTGTTAGTAATTGGTGTTGTATGGCCTAAAAGGAGAGTTGGCCTCCTCAACAAAAAGGGGCTGCCAGCTTCTTTTGTAAGAGCTCTACTTTCATATATATGTATGTATGCATATGTATGTATGTATATGTATATATGTATACACACACACACACACACATATGTATATGTAGTATTCACAAGTATTTTTCATATTGTCAATTCCTTGTGAAGCAAATTGTTGCAATTCCCATAAATCATGTTGAGAACCCAAAAGTGCTTGCTTTAAGACTACCTAGTTGTATGGATATGTGTGGGTAACAATACCACTGATTGCTTGAATTCCAGTTTGGAGGGAGACTGGTCACTTTTGAGGACAGCAAGACTCGAGAACAGCAAGGAGAACATCCCCAACAGCGCTACCACGTCTACATTAGTCAAGTTGTCACCGAGAAGGAATTCTTGAACCGGTCCAACCAGCTGCAAGAAGCTGTTCAGGCCGAAGCCTTCATCAGCTACTGTCAGAAGAAAATCGATGCAGCCAGAAATGACTTTGAGAAGAATGTGTGGTCATTCCTCAAGGTGATTTTCAGGGTTGGTTGCGTACAGAATCTCTCACTCACTTTAAAAACAAGAGGCATGCAGTAGTCAGATCCAGAGTGGGAAATATTTTTGGATCCGGCATTGGGCCCCAGAATACATAAGTCCTCAACTTATGACCAGTTGCTTTCACAAGCATTCTGAGTTACAGCAGGCCTATTTTGGATCTACTTACGACCCAGATTCAAAATTCTAGTGTTCACACCACCCCTTAAAGGGGCACGCGAACAAACTTCGACTGCTCAGCAACTTTGCTGCATTTAGTGCCGTTTGCAACATCTCGTGGTCATGTGAACTATGATGGTTTTGCCAAAAACTGGACCTCACTTTTAGTTTTTGGCAAAACTATGCCCATAGCAAACCATTGGTCCACTTAATGACTGCGACGTTCACTTAATGACTGCTCAAAAAAAAGGTTATAAAATTGAGTGGATCATGTGCCTGGCCTGTTTTACAACTTTCATGACTCACAGCTGCAGTGAGCAGGCTTCATGACAGTCATAAGTCGAGGATTACCTGTAGTGAAAGTGTCCGTGCTGGACCAGCCACAGCTTCATCCACTTTATAGTCACATGCTACCAAGTAAGATGATGAATCAAAAGATAAACTTATATTGTCCTTGCTATACTCAACTAGGGATTTACAGAAGTGTTCAAAAGCAGTGGTTCACATCCCAGCATAGTACATATAAAGCACTTCCTTTTGAATCATTAAAGCCACCATGTCATTTGCGAGTTTGGGTGGCTGCTTCAGAATCTGCTCTTTGTTGTCCTGGCATGCAGAGTCCTGCTTCAATGAGAAAAGGGCGTTCAGAGACTGCCAAAAATCACTTCCAAGCAGCCATGCAAGTTCTGGAGATGACAAATAGCTGCTTAATGATTTGAGAAGAGGTGATTTATGCATGCCTCTGCAAATTGTAAAGCAACAGGCCTTCACTTCCTATTTGTTGATGGTTCTTGACAAGGTGGAGGTAGTTCTTAATGATCTACCTGTGTGGAGAGCAGTAAATCGTGTAGGATCGGGCTTACAAGGCAGCGGTTTTTTGGGGGGGCGATGTTGGCTTTCTAGGGACCTTCAGGAGGACTAAGATTTCTAAAAATCAGCCCCCTAAGCAGTCCATTTGGCCAGCTCACAGTAATCTTCCCCCAGATAGTTTCCATCTCCTGGGAAATGGGTTGATCCTTAGAAATAATAGATCTTGAAAGGATGGCATTTTGTTGAGTTAACCTATGAAACTACTCACAAATTTCGGGAAGAAGAGTAAGTGAAGACAGAAAGAAAATAAATCCAGTTTGCCTTCATTTTCCTACCATTTTCCCCCATGTAGAGCTAGAGTAGAACAGAACAGAATAGATTAGAATAGAATAACAGAGTTGGAAGGGACCTTGGAGGTCTTCTAGTCCAACCCCCTGTTTAGGCAGGAAACCCTATATCAGGGGTCCCCAACCCCCCCATCCGTGGACCAGTGGCATGCCAGCAACCGGTCCGCACAAACAAGCAAATCCCTATCCGTGGGATGCAGGCAGCACACAAAACCACGCACTCTCCGGTCCACAGAAAAACCTTTCTCCACGGAACCGGTCCCTGGTGCCCAAAAGGCTGGGGACCTCTGCCCTCTACCATTTCAGACAAATGGTTGTCCAATCTCTTCTTAAAAACTTCTAGTGTTGGAACAACTTCCGGAGGCAAGAGGTTCCACTAATTAATTTTTCTAATGGTCAGGAAATTCCTCCTTAGTTCTAGGTTGCTTCTCTCCTTGACTAGTTTCCATCCGTTGCTTCTTGTCCTGCCTTCAGGCGCTTTGGAGAAGAGCTTGACTCCCTCTTCTTTGTGGCAGACCCTGAGGTATTGGAACACTGCTATCATGTCACCCCTCGTCCTTCTCTTCATTAAACTAGACATTCCCAATTCCAGCAACCGTTCTTAATAGCTGATTTTGTTGCCCTCTGTCAAGGTGTCATTTAAAATTTACCATACTGTACACTAAGGTGCATCTTGTACTGTGGATGCAGGAAGACACTAGCCGCTCTCTCAAAAGCCTTTTCTGGTGTGTTTGTTTTTTTGAAGGTGCATTTTGAGGAAGACTCGCGTGCCAAATATCTGGAACTCTTGGGGTACAAAAAGGATGGTTTGGGACAGAAGGTAAATGTTACTATATTGCATTTTTAAGAACTACGTTAGAAGCATTTATTAATTGCCTTTTGGGTTTGGTTTGAAAGAAATCACGGGGAAAATAGATATGGCAAGAACTAGCCCAGTGGTGGCGAACCTATGGCACGGGTGCCAGAGGCGGCACTCAGAGCCCTCTCTGTGGGCACGCGCGCCGTCGCCCCAGTCCTAGGCCTTCAGCTGGGTTTTATAAAACCTTTTCGCTTTAGGCCTCCGCCGCCGTGTGCAAAAAAAAAAAAGGTTCAATCAGTCAATTTCAGTTTCTCGTGGGAAAAAAAAGATCTTGCAAAGTTGGAATTGATTGATTGAACTTTTTAGTCCCACCCAGTCTGCCGTTACCACGGCAGCCACGCCCACCCAATGGGCCACACTCACCCAATTGGCCACAACCAGCCAATGGGCCACACCTACCCAATGGGCCACACCCACCCGGCACCCGACGATGCATAAGTGGGTTTGGGGTTGCAGTTTGGGCACTCGGTCTCTAAAAGGTTCGCCATCACTGAACTAGCCTTTCACCTCTCGATAATTTTAAAGAGCCTGTTCTCTGATTAATAAAGTACTCAGGAATTACTAGGAATTACTAGGAATTAACAAATTATGAAATTCCTAGTAATTGCTTGAAATATCATCCCTTTTTTTTTTGCTGATAGTTTCTTAGTCTAAAGCAGCCTTTCCCCAACCTTTTTTAGCCTGAAAGAACTCTTGAAATAATTTTGGGGCTTAGGATATCTCTTCACAATACTTCACAAAACAAGTCATGTCTAGCCTACACGATCCACATTTTTCAGCATTTACAACAGCAGCAAAACAACATGTGGGCACCTGAGTTGTACCGCATAAACATTCCCACTGCTGCTAATGCCAGGACTATGCAGTGCACTCAGCTCAAAAAACATGATTTTTTTTGTTTTGTTTCAATCACCATTTCTTGTGGACCCAAGTCGAAAAAAACTAGTCTTTATTATTCAAAGACATCACAAAGTGTTTTTTGCTTGATTATATCATTCATCTGGGTCAACTAACATACAAGGACAGGTGGATGATCAGGGAAGAAGAAAAAATCATGGCATTTTTAGTATTGCTTTTGTTGTTTCAGTATTATCGCTCAAGATCTGACTTCAGATAAATTGCAAATATTTAATATTTTTGCCTGTTTTTTTTTAAGAAGTTAAAAATTGGCTTTATTGTCCAAAATAAATGTTACTTGTTTTATTTCCTTAGATTTCTTCAACTCTTGCTAAGGAGAGTCCTCGGGGCAAAGATCAAGATGAGGTAAAAAAAAACAACAACAATCCAGTGCAACTTGTTTTTTAATTTGATGAAGGTTGGAAAGTAGCATTCTCTTACTTTGACTTTGCTTATATAGTGAGAAAACTTAAAATCCTGTCAGTGCAACACCCATTAAGGGAAAACATTGATCTCTTCAAAAGGATGTGTGGAAGACCCAGTATTCATTGCAATTTGTTAGTTTTACCCTAAACTATGATTTCACGCTCTGGGTACATACAGGTCCATCTGCAATGTGAATCATTTCAAAGGATTACAAAGCTATAGTTTTTATTTCTCGTCCTGTGCAGAAGCTAAATGCTGTCTCAAGTTGAGCAGGGCATCCTCTTGCTGTTCTCCCTAAATTCCAGTTTGACTCCCAATTTCATCCCAAAGTATTTCCTCCTCATTCCTCTGCAACCATAGTCTATCTTTCTCCTTTTCTTCTTTTACTCCTTATTTATGGCATGTTTTCTCTTTCTACAGAGTTATTTGATTTTGATGGGTTTTTTTTTGCTTTGTAGTTATCTTATTTTTTTTCCTTTTATACATGATAGGTAGGTAGGTAAGTAGATAGATAGATAGATAGATAGATAGATAGATAGATAGATAGATAGATAGATAGATAGATAGATAGATAGATAGATAGATAGATAGGTGGATAGATGATAGGTAGATAAATGATAGGTAGGTAGACAGATAGACAGACAGACAGACAGATAGATAGATAGATAGATAGATAGATAGATAGATAGATAGATAGATAGATAGATAGATAGATAGATGATAGGTAGATGATAGATAGATGATAGATAGATGATAGGTAGATAAATGGTAGGTAGGTAGGTAGATAGATAGATGGATAGATGGATAGATAGATGGAGATAGATAGATAGATAGATAGATAGATAGATAGATAGATAGATAGATAGATAGATAGATAGATAGATAGGTGGATAGATGATAGGTAGATAAATGATAGGTAGGTAGACAGATAGACAGACAGACAGACAGATAGATAGATAGATAGATAGATAGATAGATAGATAGGTAGATAGGTAGATAGGTAGATAGGTAGATGATAGATAGATGATAGATAGATGATAGGTAGATGATAGGTAGATAAATGGTAGGTAGATAGATAGATAGATAGATAGATAGATAGATAGATAGATAGATAGATAGATAGATAGATAGATAGATAGATAGATAGATAGATAGATGGAAAGATGGATAGATGGATAGATAGATGGAGATAGATAGATAGATAGATAGATAGATAGATAGATAGATAGATAGATAGATAGATAGATAGATAGATAGATAGATTATATACTTATTTTAGATGATCTTTATCTCAATTTCAGCGCTGTTTTTCTCCTAGAAGCATGCAAAATAGGACCTGCCAAATGGTTAAGAAATCCATCAGTAACTCTGCATAATAAGAACAGAGTTGAAAAATGAATTTTGGAATAGCTAAATAAATAAAGGAATTTTATTATCCAATACAAGGAAAGGTGTATTCAGGTTTTCTTTGAAACAAGTGTCTGTTGCATACTTTCAAAAGATTCAGGAAAGACCCCATGGTCGAACCTCTGAAAGTGAAGGGGGTGTCCCAAAAAAGAGTTAGTGGTGGATTTCTTAACCACTTAGCAGACCCTGTTAAGATCTATTAAGAACTTTAATCCAGTCTGTGTGGTCAGCCCCAAATTTGTCTCACTATGAAAAAGGCTCCTTCAACCTGACACTGTGTAAATATGCTAGACTACAATTCCCTTCATATACATGCATGTTAGGGGAGCTGTAGTATGACATGTCTGTAAGGTACACAAATATGTCTATCAGTTCTTGTAGAAAGTGTATTACTTTTTTTAAATCTGTATGACTGGAAACGCCAGGAGTCAGTGGAACCAGGAGGTCTAAAAATGCTTGCAAGTAAATAAATTAACAACAGACCAGTGTAAAAGGTCATACAAATTCTGCTGAACTTTCAGAATGCCGAAATTACATTTTACTCCACTACCCCATTGTCTTCTTTCGTTTTGTATTCGTGACTCAAAGTCATCAAGTCTCTTGTCCCTAACTCTGGCTTCTGCGACACTGCCTCACCTTGCTCCTTTATTGGTGTGGGTTGAAGGTTTTCTGTTATATTTTAACAAGCAGTAGATATTTTCATTCTTCAGAAAGATAAATGTTGAAAGAAAAAAAAATAGGGTTCTTCTCCTTGTTGCTATAACTCTAGGTTTACTAATATTACACCTTTTGGAGGAATCTTGGGCTATCTGGGGCTATTTGCAGTGGTTAAGGAGTTGGTTTCTTTGCTTTAATCTTTGAAACGTCCTCTTCATATCTGTGGGAAAGGCTCACGAGGAACCTGAACAGCCTGCACAGCCTGATGGTGGAGAGGGTCTAACTGCTAAGGACCAGCTGTTGGCAGAGGTATTCATCCCCTTTTGTGCTAAACATGCAAACTGACTTGCATTTGTAGTAAATGTGAGTGATTTTGCACTGATTCCCAACTAACCTCTTTGCTGATGTGTGTGCCTGTGGCCTCATGTCGATACATATAGTCCTCGACTTAGAAAAGTTCACTTAGTGACCAAATTTACAACGGCGCTGAAAAAAGTGACTTATGACCGTTTTTCACACAACCACTGAAGCATCCCCACGGTCATGTGATCAAAATTCAGACATTTGGCAGCTGACTCATATTTATGACGGTTGCATCTGTCCCCGGGTCATGTGATCCCCTTTTGCAACCTTCTGACAAGCAAAGTCAATGGGGAAGCCGGATTCACTTAACAACCGTGTTACTAACTTAGCAACTGCAGCGATTCACTTAACAATTGTGGCAAGAAAGGTTGCAAAATGGGGAAAAATTCACTTAGCAACTGTCTCACTTAGCAACAGAAATTTTGGGGCTGAATTGACCTAAGTCGAGGACTACCTGTAATTTAACAGATGTTGTCATGTTATATAGAGATAAATGCCAGCAAGAGAGGGTGACTGAGTAGGTGAATGTCCTTAAGAACTGAGCAAGGCCGTATGTTCTGTACACCAGGGGTCCCCAACCCCCAGTCCATGGACCGGTACAGGGCCGCAGCATGCCAGCAACCGGTCCGCACAAACAAAGCCCCATCCATGGGATGCAGGCAGCACACAAAACCACGCCCTCTCTGGCCCGTGGAAAAACCTTTCTCCACCGAACCGGTCCCTGGTGCCCAAAAGGTTGGGGACCTCTGCTGTACACTAAATCCTTTACATCCTTTACATGGAATTTTGCAGCTTGAATAAACATGCCACTTAACACAAGTTACACATGCTGTGAAAGAAAATGTCCCACCTGTGAGCAACAGGCCTAGCTGGCTTTCTGAATCCCAATTTTGTGGCTCTTGGGAGCTCTGTTGCACGAGGATGCCAGGATGCCTGGATTCCTTTCACTGAATTGCCTTCCTCCTGTCTCCCTACTGATTTAGCAGGAAGGAAGGTTTTCAAGCTTTCTCTTCAGGAGACAGAACAAAGGGAGTAGCATGTCATCAGATGTAGGAGCCTGGCTCTAGATTTTCAGCTGTTTCAAAATACGGACTGCTCCACGCAAGAAATGTAGATTTTGACCTTATGTTGAATATGATGGAATCACAGGGATTGTGTTTCCATTTCTCTCTCTTAGTACAGGAGTCCTTGACTTCCACCAGTTCATTCCAAGTTACCACAACACTGAAAAAAAAGTGACTTAGGACTGTTTTTCACGCTTAAAACCATTGCAGCAATTTTGATCACGTGATCGAAATTCAGACACTTGGCAACTGACTCATATTTACGATGGTTGCAGTGTCCCCCGGGGTCATGTGATCACTTGGTAACCTTCTGACAAGCAAAGTGAGTGGTGAAGCCAGATTCACTTAACTTTACTAATTTACTAATTTAACAACTGCAGTGATTCCCTTAACAACTGTGGCAAGGAAGGTCGTAAAATGGGGCAAAACTCACTTAACAAATGTCTCACATAGCAACAGAAATGTTGGGCTCATTTATGGTGAGTCAAGGACTACCTGTATATCTGGGATTGTCTTTAAAGTGAGACCATATTCAACTTACGTTCAGCGTTTAGCCCAGGGGTAGGCAACCTTGGCTCTTTTATGACTTGTGGAGTTCAACTCCCAGAATTCCTGAGCCAGCATGGCTCAGCTTGGAAACCTCTCCCTTTCCCCTCAGCATAGCTGGCTCAGGAATTCTGGGAGTTGAAGTCCACGAGGTCATAAAAGAGCCAAGGTTGCCTACCCCTGACCTAATTGGACACTCACAGACAACCAGGGGGAAACTTTAGACTGGGCTGAGGAACTTGGGGCCCTCAAGCTGTGCTTAAGGTCAGCAGCATGGTGTACTGTGAACCGTAGATCAGCAACAAGCAAAGGATAAAAATTCTTCACCTATCTACTTTTTAGTTTTCAAAAAAAATGGGAATTTTGTATTTGCTTCAAGACAGGGGTCTTCAAACTTGGCCCTTTTATGACTTGTGGACTTCGACTCCCAGAATTCCTCAGCCAGCGGGCCTGGGTGAGGAATTCCGGGAGTTGAAGTCCACAAGTCATAAAAGGGCCAGGTTTGAAGACCCCTGCTTTAAGATGTTTGAAGAGGAAAAGACTGATCTGTTCGTGTTAAAAAGCACAAACAACACTTAAAATCAAGATGCCTCTGATGATAAGGAGTGTACAGAAGAACCAAGGTTCAAGGCTTCAGTAAAATGTTGGTTTAGAGGTAAGCATACCTCCCTTGCTATTCTGAGGGGCGTTTACTGATATTCTCAAAACTGACATCAAAAGCCGAGACCAATTTCACTAAAAAGATCAGTAGAATTCTTCCTGTTAATTAAATGCATCCGGTAGACAATTCCATGATCTATAGGTTTTAAACCAGTGCCCGGGGCTAGTCAAGAAGACCCACGATGGCTTGATCAACATAGTATGGCTTGGTGTGACCTGTGAAGTCAGCTGAGTGATTGAAAAGGCAGATGAAGCTAGAGCAAGCAATGCATACATAGGCCATGCATTGCTTGCTGTCATCCTGACATACTTAACGGGAGGGGGGATTGTGGGGTGGGAGATAAGGGGGGGGGACGTTAGCATGAGAGGAATTGAAATTATGCATTGTGCCATCCCGTGGGAGCTGCCGGACACTCCAGGGTCACACTATGGAATGCAAATCCATCCAGCCCACGAACATAGGGACTGTTAACAATTTGTTAGCACCTAATTCAGGGGTAGGCAACCTTGGCTCTTTTATGACTCGTGGACTTCAACTCCCAGAATTCCTGAGCCAGCATGGCCTTGGAAACTCTCCCTTTCCCCTCAGCATAGCTGGCTCAGGAATTCTGGGAGTTGAAGTCCACGAGTCATATAAGAGCCAAGGTTGCCTACCCCTGGTTTAGCCATATTTGTCTTAGCAGCATCCTTGCTTCGAGGATGTAGCCTGCTGTGATTGGATTTTTGGGAAATAAATGTTATGAAGCTGATGTGTATTTTGTACATATAGATCGTCCTCAACTTACGACTGGTCTCTTAGCGGCCTTCCCGAGGAGACTTGCTACCTGGTTTCAGAGTTCTGACGGCCACACCCCCCCCACACACACATACAAACACACATGACTGTACTTAGGCTGCTAGCCCTCCGGCCTACATTTAGGGCTGTTTCCCGTGTCCCGCAGTCACATGACAACATTTTTGCCAGAAACAACCCACAGCGAGCAATCGGTTTGCATAACAGCTGGGTCATTCACTTAACAGCTTCTGCAAAAAAAAGATTGTAAAATTGGGTCAATGAGATCAGTGGCCTGTTTTATGACCGTCACAACCATAAGGGGCAGGCTCCATTAGGATTGTAAGTCGAGGACTACCCGTCACTAAACATACCATTGTGTGCCTTCAGCTCCTACCTTTGTAGTTCTTTCAAAATGACAATTTGATAATAGGGAGTTTTGTCCAATGATTATACACCCATGCTGCGCCTATTTGCTCAAAACCTAAGTCCCATGCTCAGGGGTAGGCAACCTTGGCTCTTTTATGACTCGTGGACTTCAACTCCCAGAATTCCTGAGCCAGCATGGCTCAGCTTGGAAACTCTCCCTTTCCCCTCAGCATGGCTGGCTCAGGAATTCTGGGAGTTGAAGTCCACGAGTCATAAAAGAGCCAAGGTTGCCTACCCCTGCCCATGCTGTTCATTCCCAAAGATGAATGGGCAGAAGGTAGAACTGTAAATATACAATTTCTCATCATAGTGAGCAGAAAAAAACAAATTATTGTTAAGTGGCAGTTCTCATTTCAGTGCAGCTATGTCATAATGTTTCCATTATAAAGCACATTATGATTAGGATGCATTTAAATAACACGTTCTGAAACTCTACTAAGCTGCATTATTTTTCCCTTCCAGAGTAAAAATGCTGAGGTTGATTCACTGCAACCCACAAATGAAACCTTTAACATTTCTGTCACCGGAGGTAAAATAATATATATATATCATTTACATAGCATCATGTAGTTAAAATTTTCTACATTTGATTATAAGATTGTGGTGGGGGTGATGACCGTTGTCTTTGTTTGTTTGTTCTCCTTAATACAGACATTGATGGTTTGATCACTCAGGCTTTGCTGACAGGGAACTTTGAAAGCGCTGTTGACCTTTGCCTGCATGACAATCGCATGGCTGATGCCATCATTCTTGCCATAGCTGGTGGCCAGGAGTTGTTATCCAAGACGCAGAAGAAATACTTCGCAAAAACAAAAGGAAAAATTACCAGGGTGAGTGGATTTTTTCAATTGGAAGCAATAACAAAACTTACCTATGGCAAATCTGTTGATTATCTCCCTTCTCCCCCAAAAGTTGGGCAATCCAGAAAACAGCTTAGTAGGTATGTAGAAATAGTCCTCAACTTACAACCATTCGTTTACTGACCGTTCAAAGTTACAACGGCACTAAAACAAAGTGACTTATAACCATTTTTCACACTTACGACCATTGCAGCGTTCCCCAGGGTCACGTGATCAACATTCGGACCCTTGTCAACTGGCTCACATTTATGACGGTTGCAGTGTCCCGGGGTCACCTGATTCCCCATTTGTGACCTTGTGACAAGTCGATGGGGAAACCAGATTCACTTAACAACCGTGTTACTGACTTAACAACTGCAGTGATTCACTTAGCAAATGGGGTAAGAAAGGTCATAAAATGGGGCAGAACTGGCTTAACCAATGTTTCACTTAGCAACAGAAATTTTGGGCTCAATTATGGTCGTAGGTTGAGGACTACCTGTATGACCAACTGTGAAACCAACTCAGTGCACCACATGAACATAATGAAATACGATGTGAGCCAAGTTCTAAAGAAGCTTTCCACATGCACTGCTGGGACTCAGTTGCCTACAAGGGAAGCTAGTGGAGGTCAAATTCTGGAGCCTGCAGTCCCCACCTCTCTCTCGAGATAATCTGATTGGGGAAGGGTCTTTTATGTGTTCTGGTCCTCGTTGCCCAGTAAAATACTCAACATTGGGAAAGGGCGTTTTGAAGGTAACTGTTGACGTTTGTGTGTGTTTTTTCCCCCCATTCCAGCTCATCACTGCTGTTGTAACCAGGAACTGGAAGGAGATTGTCCAGTCGTGCGATTTGCAAAACTGGAAAGAGGCCTTGGCAGCTGTGTTGACTTACGCTAGGCCGGATGAATTTGCAGTTCTTTGTGGTAAGCCAGATGGGCATTAATAATGCTAAATATTCCCCCATTTCCCTTTCCCATATATATATCCCGTGTGTGTGTGTGTGTGTGTGTGTGTGTGTATAATACATATAAACATATACATACACACACACACAAACACACACACACATATACACATAGATATATATCCTCCCTGGTTTCTGCTGACAGGAGTGTGGGGAACCTGTGGCTCAAAAGGTTAATACAGCTGCCTAACATGCAAGCTGCCCAGGTTCGAATCCCGGACGGGTATGACTAGCTGATGAGAGCTAAAGAGCTTGAAATAGCTATACTAGTCTCCCACTAACTCTTTGTCAGCCACAAAAATTTTGAATTTATAGTATTCACAGTATGTGACGTCTGCCTGCAAAATATGCTCCTAGATTGGAGCGAAACACAGAACAGACTGATTTATCCTGTACTGTCTGTTGCTATGTGAGACATTTGTTAAGCAGGTTTTGCCCCATTTTATGACCTTCCTTGCCACAGTTGTTAAGTGAATCACTGCGGTTGTTAAATTAGTAAATTAGTAAAGTTAAGTGACTAACTTTGCTTATCAGAGAAGGTTACCAAGTGATCACATGACCCCGGGGGACACTGCAACCGTCGTAAATATGAGTCAGTTGCCAAGTGTCTGAATTTTGATCACGTCAGACAGATAGACAGACCGACATGCATGCATATAAATAATGTTTTCGGCCCAGGGAAGCAATACCTGGGCACATCTCCTTTACTAAATAATTTATTTAACTCGGACACTCGGGTTTCATGCCTGAAGGTAAAAATAGCGCTCCCTTTTTTGTAGGCCTCATATTCTAAACCCTCCTGGTTACTAATGGCCTTTAATTTGTCTCTGACAAGGAGCATTGATCATGATTAATATCAGGTAATTAATATTTGAAAACATGGGCAGGACATCCAAACTCTGAGAGGAAATTATAACATTATTAAGCTGTTAAAAAATTGTCGTTCAGAATGCAGCAACAGGGAGTTGCCCCCTCCTCCCATTTTCTATCCCCCCCCCCCCCCCGTAAAAGCTGTGACTTTTCTAGCGACTTGAGGAGAAAAACTTGATCAGCTTTACCTTGGGATTGGTGCCACTAGCACAACTTGGAATATAGATATAGTTCCCATATTTAACTTAAAAAGTAATTGTATGGTAAACGTAATCCTCACCTTACGACCACAATTGAGCCCAAAATATATGTTGCTAAGCAAGACATTTGTTAAGTGAGATTTGCCCCATTTTATGACCTTTCTTGCCACAGTTGTTAAGTGAATCACTGCAGCTGTTAAATTAGTAACAACGGTTGTTAAGTGAGTCTGGCTTCCCCCTTGACTTTGCTTGTCAGAAGGGCGCAAAAGGGGATCACATGACTCCGGGACACTGCAACCGTCATAAATATGAGTCAGTTGTCAAGCATCCGAATGTAAATTGTGTGACCATGAGGATGCTTCAACAGTCATCAGTGTGAAAAATGATCATGTCACTTTTTCCAGTGCCGTTGTAACTTCAAATGTCACTAAGCGAACTGTTGTAAGTCGAGGACTACCTGAAGTTCTCGACTTATTATCACAATTGGGACCAGAATTTACGTTCCCAAGCAAGCCAGTTATTGCATTCGATTATATCGGGGGTCTTCAAACTTGGCCCTTTTATGACTTGTGGACTTCAACTCCCAGAATTCCTCAGCCACACGTGCCTGGCTGAAGAATTCTGGGAGTTGAAGTCCACAAGTCATAAAAGGGCCAAGTTTGAAGACCCCTGGATTATATAATCATTTTTAACCCAGTTGTTAAACGAATCACTGTAGATGTTAAGTCTGCATCACATGGACATTAAGCGAATTTGGCTTTCCCGACTGATTTTGTTTGTTGGAAGCCAGCTGGGAAAGTCACAAATGGTGATCACATGACCTCGGGATGCTGCAACCATTGTAAATACATGCCCCAATCTTGATCATGTCACAGTGGGGATGGTCACAATCGCAAGGACTGGCTGTAAGTTACATTTAGTGCCATTGTAATTTTGGGCAGTTGCTAAACCGACGGGTGTAGGTTGAGGATTACCTGTAATTCAGAAGTTCTATTTAATACTTGTAGACAGAATTGCGGCATCTTATGGACTTTCTCCTTTACTACTACTCTATACCCGTCCCAAATGAAATCATGAGGATTTAGCTCATTGTGTATCTGCTTCCCTGCTTCCTTTCCCTCTTACATGCAGATTCTCGCCTCAATTTCCTATTGGATTTACTGTAGCATGCAGATTGGACAACCCTCTTTAAGATTTCTCTCTCTCTCTCTCTCTCTCTCTCTCTCTCTCTCTCTCTCTCTCTCTCTCTCTCTCTATCTCTCTCTCTCTCTCTCTCTCTCTCTCTCTCTCTCTCTCCTCTCTCCCCTCTCCCTCCTCCCCTCTCTCCTCTCCCCCCCCCCTCTCTCTCTCTTCCATTTTGCATGTTCAGTCTCTCTTCTGTTTGATGGTATCAACTATGCTGTCTTATGCCAAACAGTGTTCAGAGCAGCCCTGCTTCTATAGGGGAAAAGGCCAAATTGATAAAATAAACAAAATTATGGGTTGCAAAGGAATATCTGGCACATCAATTAGTTCTATGGGGGCTAGCAGAGCAGTGACAACACTGGAGCTGACAGAGGGATTCAACAGCCCATCTTTTTGGGTGTGGGTGTAAATTTGTTGATTTTCTAAGAAGTATCTGGAGGCTGCATACGTGCAGGACTTTAGAGGATATTTGTTGAAAGAAAACCCCACTTCCCCCAGTAGTCTTCGTGCTCCTTTCTCCCCCACCCAGTTTTAATCTTTTAATGATAAATGTTTAGCACAACTGATTATTGTTATTACTGTTTTACCTTTTTAATATTTGTAAGCTGCTCAGAGTCACCTCCGGATGAGATGAGAAGCACATAAATCCAATACATACATACATGCACATAAATGCATACATACATGCACATGCATGTATACATACACATATATTTATACATACATGCACATACATACATACAGCACCAGCAAAGAGGGAAACGAGAGGGAAGGTGTACATGAGTCTCCAGCACTTTCTGATAATCCGAATAAATCATTCTGTGGTTGCATTGGTTCCCATTTACATTTTGTTCATCTTCTTAACTAGATTTGTTGGGCTCAAGACTTGAAAACGAAGGGGACAGCGTTTTGCAAATGCAGGCTTGCCTGTGTTACATTTGTGCCGGAAATGTGGAGAAGTTAGTTGCTTGTTGGACTAAAGCCCAAGATGGAAACAATCCACTGTCTCTTCAGGTTAGGCCCTTTTATTTTCGATTCCCTTTTGGTCTCAATCATTGGAAGATACACACTATAGTCTCCTTATAAAGCAGGGGTATCCAACCTTGGCAATTTTAAGACTTGTGGACTTCAACTCCCAGAATTCCCCAGCCAGCAAGGTTGGCTGGGGCATTCTGACAGTTGAAGTACATAGAGAGTTGAGGCTGTTCGCCCCTATTTAAAGTCTCTAGCTTTGGGTAAGGAAGTGTCACAATTTCCACTCCCGTGACATACAGGTATTTCCACGGGAGAGAAGACTCGGGGGGCAACCATTGCAGTTGGTCTGTTTTCTCACTTGGATGTGTGGGTTGTTGCAGCTAAAGTACCCTATAATGCAAAGATGGGCAACACGGGGCTTCTGGTCCACCCTTTGCCCAAGCTAAATTAAAAATAAAATGTTTTTTCTAAAATGACATAACTATTTTACAAGATTAGTAGTAAGGAAGCTGATTGGTCGTGAGAGATTACCTCCATCGAATGAGCTTCAACCATTTCTGGGGATTGGGCCTTTTATAAAGAGCAAAATGAGCCAGGCCTAAGCTTACAGACTGACCCACAGCAGAGGGAATGCAAAACTGGTTATGAACCAGCTTTTGTTATATACAGTCGGTCAAGTCAGTCCAGTATTTGAGAGGTTACCACAAAGGGGTGGGGGTCAGCTTATTTTCCCAAGCACCAGAGGGCAGGACAAGAAACAATGGATGGAAACTAATCAAGGAGTGAAGCAACCTGGAATTAAGGACAAACTTCCTAACGGTGAGGACTGTTAACCAGTGGAACAGCTTGCTTCCAGAAATTGTAGGGGCTTCACTGGAGGCTTTTAAGAAGAGACTGGACAGTCACTTGTCTGAAATGGTTTAGGACAGTGGTGGCAAACCTATGGCACGGGTGCCAGAGGTGGCACTCAGAGCCCTCTCTGTGGGCACGTGCACCGTCGCCCCAGCCCCACCACCCCCCATGGCCCCCTCCTCACCAGCAGCTCCCCCAAAGGAGAGTCGCCCCGGGTGCAGCCTGCGCACAGCAGCGCAGCCAAGGACATGGCAGCCGGGCAGCGGGGACAAGACTCTGCCCTCGCGCCCCATCGCGTACAGATGATGCGGGGCGCGGACAGAGGGCGTGGCCGCCATGACGCTGCTGGGCCGCCTGGGCGATCTGCTCTGGTGGGCCGTGGAGGTGGCGGGTGGCCCTGCAGGCAGGAGAGGCGGTGCGGGGCAGGGGTGAGGTGAGGTGGTTTTTGGGCACTCGGTCTCTAAAAGATTCGCCATCACTGGTTTAGGATCTCCTGCTTGAACAGGGGTTTGGATTAGAAGACCTCCAAGGTGCCTTCCAGCTCTATTCTGATTGAAGTCAGTTCTAGCTTAAGAGTCGATCAGCCAGTCTGATTCAAGCTTGGTCTCCTTTGCTTTGCTTTTCTCCTTCCACTTCACGCTTCTAGGATCTCATTGAGAAAGTGGTCATTCTTCGTAAAGCTGTCCAGCAGACCCAGGTGATGGATGCCAACGCTGTCGGGGCCCTTCAGGCTGAAAAGATGAGCCAATATGCCAACCTTTTGGCTTCACAAGGCAGCATCGCTGCGGCTTTAGCTTTTCTCCCAGCTAATACCAACCAGGTAAACAGACTTCACTCTGCGTAGGTACGTTTTCTTCTTTTGCCTTTTGCAGGGAGCCCTCAACCTAGGACCACCACTGAGCCCCAAATTTCTGTTGCCAAGTGAGACAGTTAAGTGAATTTTGCCCCCTTTTGCGACCTTTCTTGCCACAGTGGTTAAGTGAGTCGCCGCAGTTGTTCAGTTGGCAACACGGTTGTTAAGTGAATCCGGCTTCCCCACTGACTTTGCTTGTCCGAAGGTCGCCAAAGGGGGTCACGTGACCCCCCCAGGGACGCTGCGACCGTCATCGGCCAGTTGCCCTGGCGTCTTGAATTTTGATCATGTGACCGTGGGGATGCTGCAATAGTCATAAGTGTGAAAAAAGGTCCTAAGTCACACTTTTCAGTACCGTTGTAACTTTGAACGGTGGCTAAATGAACTGTTGTAAGTCGAGGACCACCTGTACTAGATTAGCCCACATGATTGGATGTTTCCTGAGAGAACAGAGGTTCATCAATCGTCTCCAACTGGTTGCTATGAGTCCGCTGCCTTTTTGTTTCTGTTCCAACACTTCTGTGGCTTTTATGACAGCGTAGCTCATTCTCACGAATGAAGGCAAATATACTATTCTCCAAAGCACCTGAAGGCAGGACAAGAAGCAACGGAGGGAAACTAACCAAGGAGAGAAGCAACCTAGAACTGAGGAGAAATTTTCTGACAGAACAATTAACCAGTGGAACAACCTGCCTCCAGAAGCGGTGAATGCTCCAACACTGGAAGTTTTTAAGAAGAGACTGGACAGCCATTTGTCTGAAATGGTAGAGAGTTTCCTGCCTGAGCAGGGGGTTGGACTAGATGACCTCCAAGGTCCCTTCCAACGTCGTCGTCATCATCATCATCATTATTATTATTATTATTATTATTCGTGTCCCAGGATAATGATGTGAGATCCAATTTGAATCGATCACCGGGACCAGAGATTGACTCTTCCGAGCGTTCGGACTCAAAAAAAGCCCCAAGGAAACGGCAGCCAATTGCCAGCCATCAACACACCAATCAGCCAATAGGAAGGCGCCACCTATACACGGCCCACAGAACAGCCCAAAGGACATATTCCAGTGGAGAGGAGTTCCCCAAGGATGGGCTCCAGCACTCGTCCAAAAGCTTGGAAGAGTAAACCTCTGGTCCCGGCGCCCGACCCAGATTCGATCTCGTAACTCATTCCCTTGATAGATCTGGCCCTGTGAATGTGCTTTAACTGGGTGTTTTGTGCTTTGCAGCCCAACATCGTGGTGCTACGGGACAGAATCTGTAAAGCCCAGGGGGAGCTTCCCAGGGGCCCTGAGGGGCCCACGGCACCCTTTGAGAGGCAGCCAGCAGCCAAGGGAAGAAGTGACTCTGTTGCGGGTCAGATGCAGATGCCACAAAACCCAACTCAACAATATTATCCGCAGGTAAAGGGCATTTTCAGCTGCCGCCCTTATGTTGGCAGTTAACAATGTTGAGCATGTCTGCATGATGTTCTGCTCAAAGTTACCCAGAAGCGTCCCTTGAAAACTCCTGAGTTAAGAGCACGTTATCCTACTTTTCAGTTTGGAGAGATGCTCTTTGTCCTCTTGTTCCAGAGGTATTTTTGGAAAGCTGGCCTAGGAAGCTGCTGGAGGTTTCATGCAGTGGCTAGTCAAGGTCTTGGAAATGCTCTTTGGAACGCTGATGTATTTTTCGCCCAGCTAATGTCTGGGAGAGCTTCTCCCTTCTCCATTTCTGGCTTTAATTTGGGCCTTCAGTTTTAATAAAGCTTAGTCAGTTGTCATTGCCCCAAAAATGTTATAACAGCCTCAGCTTGTCAGCTAAGCCTTTTCTACTGGAGACTTTCTAGATCAGAGGTCCCCAACCTTGGCAACTTTTAAGACTTGTGGACTTCAACTCCCAGAATTCCTCAGCCAGCCATGGCTGGCTGAGGAATTCTGGGAGTTGAAATCCACAAGTCTTAAAAGTTGCCAAGGTTGGATACCCTTGTTCTGGATGGAAGGCAGTTCCCATTATCTCCTTACAACAGACTGAAGTAGGTGATTGTTATACAGACCTGTAAATCAGGGTCCCCAAACCCTGGTCCATGGCCCAGTTGGTAACCAGGCTGCACAAGTGGTGGATGAGTGCACAAGCGTGCGAAGCTGCATTTGTACAAATGGAACGCACATGCATGAAACCCCGCCCACCGCCACCAGTCTGCAGAGCCTGAAAGATTGGGGACCACCACTACTGTAAATAATCTCTCTACAGCAAACAAACAAACAAACAAAAAAGGCTCATAAACCAAAAAGGAGATGATTCATTTCTTTCAGGACACAAATCACCAGCATGAGGGTTTTTGTGGGTTGATTGTTGATCAACATTTCAAGAGCTTTCTTTCCGTAAGCTGATTATAAAGTCATTTTATGGATACGTAGAACGAAACCTACAGTACGGTATTTCCTTTTGCTTCATTCCCAGTAATAAATTGGGCTTGGAGGTGGTATTGATTCCTGAGACATATCCTATTCTCTTTCCTCATTCGCATCTAGACATCCATTTGGAACAGCAGTTTGACACCAGTCTCTGTTGGGGTCAAAATAGCAAGTGGCAGAGCTGTTAAGCTGCTATCGGGGTGCCCTCTTACCAAGAATTAAAGGTCCTATTTTACTTCTTAAAATCCCCACAAAGAAAAAGATAGTGTGCTTCAACATTTATCTGATTATCTCCACCTGCTTCCACGTAGGTCTCTTAGTCTTTGATTAAATTAGAACGGAGGAGAAATTTCCTGAACTATTAATCAGTGGAACTCCAGTTCAACTCTGGAGGTTTTCAAGGAGAGACTGGATAACCATTTGTCTGAAATGGTATAGGGTCTCCTGCTTGAGCAGGGGGTTGGACTAGAAGACCTCCAAGGTCCCTTCCAACTCTGTTATTCTGGTATTCTTTTGCCTGCGAGGGAGCTGCCCACCCTTGATTATCCATGTTCCTTCCCTCTGACCCCTCCCCCCTTTGACTTCCTTAATTGTGTTGCACCATTTGATCAAGGAACCAAAAACCTCCAGTTGCAGAAGACCACAATTCTTTCAGGCAAGCCAGGTATAAGAGCAGTTTACAGCAGCTTTATGTAGAGCAAAAGCCAGCCTTATTTCAGAAGAGCTTTCATCAGCACATGGCTGAAGAAAGAGCCAACAACTGCATATGATACCAATAGAAGAGAATATTTGTAGGATTAGGGTTAAACTGTGGGAACTTCGATGCTCTCTGAGCTTGGTGGTTTTCTTGCAGACATTTTATTACCAAAGTAGGTAACATCATCTGTGTTAGCACTGATGGTGTTACCTAGTTTGGCATGATACATCTGCAAGAAAACCAGGAAACTCAGAAAACACCACGGACCCACAACCACATATGAATCCAACAATTAGTTTTTAAAGGTGGTCACTAACTAATAACAGTACCAAGCCAGCAGAATATATTTATCACTGATGGGAGTCATCTGGCTGCTGGAATTTGAGAAAGACAAAGAAAGGGACAATCTGAACTTTTAATCTTACAAAAGAAATGCTGGGCAGCTCAAAATAATATTATTTTGCTAAGGCAAAATAAATTGCATGGCAAAATAAATGTCTGTAAAGGTAAGGTGGGCAACCTTTGGTTTCCAGGGACCCTTCTTAATGTTTTTTGTGAGGTGGAACCTAGAATGGGTGTTGCAGTGATGGAGAATGTGGAGGTTGTGTCATGCAGGTAAACAGATCAGGGTGGGGTGGGATGGGATATGGGATTAGATTTTATTCTTCTTTAATTGCACAAAGCCTCATTTAGGGCTTATACTAACTAGTGGTTCTTGTGCTTCCCACCACAAGATGGAACCAGTGGAACAGCTTCCCTTCAAAAGTTGTGGGTGCTCCATCACTGGAGGCTTTTAAGAAGAGACTGGACAGACATTGGTCTGAAATGATATAGGGTCTCCTGCCCAAGCGGGGGGGTTGGACTAGAAGACCTCCAAAGTCCCTTCCAAACTCTGTTATTCTATGTTCTATGGTGGGAAAGCATAACACCAATTTTAATCGAGTTACTGCTGGATTTTGATGAGGCTTCTGCACTCTTGCCAGTTGTCCCATTATGTCTATTTTTACCTCATTAGTCTGCATATGAAACATTGCAGCGCTTTAGGAAATATTATCTGACAGAAGAGGGGAATGTGCTTTGTTTCTGAAAAGGAGCACAGTTTTACTTGATGGGTTTGAGTTTTGACTTTAGTCCTGGAAACATAACACAAGACTCGGTCTTAAGTTACGCCCATATGTTTCCCTTTGGCCTGCTTTAATTATCTAACCTCATTTAGCAGCTTTAATCAAGCAAATAGAGCTTTTTTTTTCACTTGTCCCATGTCTTAATCCTAGAGTCCCAGTCCAGCAACTGTGGTGGACATAAAACGGTCCACTGTTGTTACTGAGTTTTGCATGAACCAGCCGTTATCCTTCCCTGTACCTTTTCTTGTATATATTACAATGCTGTGGGTTAGGCCCTGCCTTAAACTCTGACAACAGAAGGTCCTTTCCAAAGAGAGCATGGAAGGATACCTGTTTCACATTCTTTTGACATTAGCAAGACATTTCTGTCTAATTTTCTTTGTGCGTTATTCAGCATGATGATTCTAACTTGCTGCTTACCTTCGTCAGTGGAGAAAAATACACGAGCTGCAAATAGTATAAGCTTCTAACACAGGGGACTTCAAACTTGGCCCTTTTATGACTTGCGGACTTCAACTCCCAGAATTCCTCAGCCAGGCATGCGTGCCTGGCTGAGGGATTCTGGGAGTTGAAGTCCGCAAGTCATAAAAGGGCCAAGTTTGAAGATCCCCGTTCTAACACTTAGCATGATTATTTACTCTTAAAGAGTTGGCAGTTCTGGTAAATATTAGCTGCTGGCTGGTATATTTAGTCTCTCCGCTTATTTCCTTATTTGCTGCTTGCATGGATGATAGGGGGCCTCCTACCAATGATTGTAAATGACTTGAAAGTTTCTTAGTGCATTCCTGAGCAGTCTGGCTGTCTGAAACGTTTTGGCTTTTCACTTCCTTTTATTTTTATTTTTTATTTTTTCCATGATTGGTATCTCTCTGTTCAATTCAGGTTAGAATTGCCCCTACTGTTACTACCTGGAGTAACAAAAACCCCACTGCCCTTCCCAGCCTTCCTGCAGCTTCTCCCTCTGAGACACAGGTATAACATTCATTATTCCTCTTTGAGCAGAATCTGCTCTCCTCCCTGTAGACCTCATGCCGCATTCCTGGCACTCTTTCCTCTTTTTTTTTTTTTTTTTAACACACTGTGATAATTCCCAATGCATCCTGTGGCCCAGAAGATCCTGAATTGTCTCGTCATCCTTTCCCAACCCCCAGATTGTTTGAAATGCTTCCCCATGTATAAAATGGTCCCTGTTTATAAAAGTCTTGAAACGGATCCATTTCCCCTCCCTGGCCAACACAGTAATCAATTCAATATGCATTCAGTAAATGTTGCTGCTTGAGACTGTAAGCTTTTTGGCAAATGTTTTAGATTCAAAATCCTTGTCGTAACGCAATAGCAGAAAGAAAGAATATGCAAGCTTGAGATCAGAACGTCTCACTTCCACTGCAGGTCTTCCGCTGCTCCCCATCAAGTCTGACTTCTCTTGTTTCTCGCTCCCTTCTTGCATTCCTTCCCCAGAGGGAGAATCCCCCACCTCCTCCAGGGTTTATTATGCAAAAGGACGTGAATCCCCACATGCCACCACCGCATCCGCCTGCCCATCCTGATTACAATATGTACACAA
Source organism: Azemiops feae (assembly GCA_023970755.1). NCBI lineage: Eukaryota > Metazoa > Chordata > Lepidosauria > Squamata > Viperidae > Azemiops > Azemiops feae. The sequence goes on along the minus strand of JALGBA010001137.1, from coordinate 151,698 downwards.
GACCACCCTGCCCACAACGTAAGTAGCTTGCTATCTTCTCTGGATCTCACATGCTGGATTCCTTAAAACGACTCAGCAAATATGGGGTGATATATTGCTTTAGTTTTTCTGGAATCTAACGCAGAGGTCTTCCAACTTGGCCCTTTTATGACTTGTGGACTTCCAACTCCCAGAATTCCTCAGCCAGCGTGCCTGGCTGAGGGATTCTGGGAGTTGAAGTCCACAAGTCATGAAAGGGCCAAGTTGGAAGACCCCTGATCTAATTCCTCTCTCTAAAAGATAATGTTATCTGGTGCCAAGCAGCTTAACCCCCAATGAAATCTAACATAACTGAATGTAATATAATGCAATGTAAGAAAGCTAACCCTTTCTCTTCTCCTAGAAAACTGAGGAGCGGGGAGAACACGGCTCTTGATTTGTTATGAAAAGAGAGCTTTCCCATCTCCTTTGTCTTTTCTTTTGGTTTCTACGTTATAGCTCTTTGTTACTATTGGTGTCCCTTAAAAGTGTTATCTCTGGAATAGAGAAGTGAATAAAGATAAATTGTCACAGCTTCTGTTAGGATGCATTTCCCCTTTCAGGGATAAAATAACGATTCTGTTTCTTGGACACTGTTTGGATGGTAAAAAGGACCGGAACATTTTGCTGTGGCGTTCTCTGTCAATAGAATAACTCAGCCTTTTTCAACTGTGGCAACTTTTAAGGTGTGTGGACTTCGATTCCCAGAATTCCCCAGCCAGCATTACTGGCTGGGGAATTCTGGGAGTTGAAGTCCACACATCTTAAAATTGCTACCCTTAAGAAACTCTAGAATAATTTGTACAGAGCTCTTCCTTAGCCAGTGCTTTCCAGATGCCTTCGACTATATATCCCATTATTCCCAGCTAGCTTGCCAAATCACTAAGTTTGATAAGGTTTCTATCCAACATGTCTCAAGGGTGCTAAGTGGAGGAAGGCTGCTATGTGAAGAGAAAAAGCAGGGCATACTAGTTTTAATTAACCACAGTTAAGCCAAGCCTCAGTTTACTGGAGCATTTAATCTGTTAAATCGAAATTGACGCTATTAATGCCAGATGTATTAATTCAGTAAAGGACGTAAACATCTCAACTGCACGTTTATGTGAAGGATGTGATCTGACACATTATGCAAATTATCCGTGTCCCTTTTATGGACTTCATCCATTGTGACGGAGGGGTTTGAAGCTTGCAATAAAATGTTGGCTACTACATCCGAAACCGGCTGCATAGAGGTCTGGAAAATCAGAAGTTTACATTAGAAACAACACATGAGTTATTTATCTCACTCTATTTTCCCAGCACTGTCAAAAGGACTACAAATTTATTTTATTTATTAAATTTCTTCGCCGCCCATCTCGCTGTTCTACAACTCTGGGCGGCTTACCGTGAACTGATATTATAAAAAATTAAAACATTAAAATTAACCAAGATTTTTTATCATTATTATTTACTGTTTATTGGCTGCCCATCTGACGTCGGGGTAACTTTTTGGGTCTTCAGTCATTAAACGATAAAAATTGTATCGGCTAAAAACATAAATACGTTCATGCAAATGCAAACACCGCAGCCCAATTAAAGATGGGGAGGGTGGGAGAATTGGCTAAGCCAGGGGTAGGCAACCTTGGCTCTTTTATGACTCGTGGACTTCAACTCCCAGAATTCCTGAGCCAGCATGGCTCAGCCTGGAAACTCTCCCTTTCCCCTCAGCATGGCTGGCTCAGGAATTCTGGGAGTTGAAGTCCACGAGTCATAAAACAAGGCCAAGGTTGCCTACCCCTGGGCTAAGATAACCCGGGGGAGGTGGGATCTTCTAATCCAGGAACCACCTTCAAGATGACAGGCCCTAATCCGTGCCTCCAGCCTTTTGGCTGAGCCAGGTTTTAAGGCCTTTATAGAAGGCCAAAAGGGTGGGGGGACAGGTCTCACTTCAAGGGGTATGATATTCCAGAGGCCGCCGGCCAAAATATTTTGGCCAATGGAGTCCACAGTATGCCACTACTGCCAGCATGGGTAGGGCAGGCCAATCCCATTGGCTTTATAGGTGATATCCGACACCTTGAATTGGACCCAGAAGCAACATGCAGCTCCCATAAAAGTGGTGTTAACATGGGCCACCCGAGGGGCACCAGGAACTATCTATACAGCTGCGTTGTATGCCAGCTATAGCTTCCGAATACTCTTCAAGGGTAGCCCCATGTAAAGTGCAGATGCTGCCTTGCCCAAGCGGCCCACCCTTTGTGGTCTCTGACTGAGCCGGATTTCAGCCCGGATCTCTCCTTCTCTCCTGTTTTGGATATTGTACTATGTTATTTGCAGCTCTAGTTGATTAATTTCCCCCAGGGCATCTTAGAGGCATTAAAGAAAATGAATATAGATTTTGCAGTCAGAGAGCTGCAGTTTAGTGAGAATTCATTTGATTTCCTTTCTTTCTCTCTCTCTCTCTCTCTCTCTCTCTCTCTCTCTCCCCCCCTCCAACCTAATCAATAACTAGTGTAACAATTCTTCACAGCCTAGCAATTTCTATTCTGGGCAAAGTATTTTGTGCTTTTAAGCTGACTAATAGTACATCCCAACTTTTAATGATCGCATTTTGAAGGTGGGGGGAAACGGCACTTGGATGATTTCTAAACCGATACAAATCTGTAAAGCAAGTTCCGCCTTGTTTGTATGCGGATGTTTTAATTCTGTCCAAAGCTTCATTTTGGTGGTTTTTAAACTCCTAAACAGGAACCCTGTTCAGAAATCTACACGGGTAGCCCTCGACTTAACGATCTCACAAGTGAGGCCAAATTTTCCTTTGCTAAGTGGGCGGTGCCTCACTTTACGACCTTTCTGCCGCGGGTGTTAAGCGAATCCCCGCAGTTGTTAACCGGATCATACGGGCATTGAGCGAATCAGGCTTCCCCCATTGACTTTGGATCATGTGACCACGGGGAAAGCTGCGACGGTTGTAAGCAGTGGTGGGATTCAAATGGGTGAGCAACCGGTTCTCTGCGTGGACGCCGCTTCCGGAAGTCCATTCTGGGCCTGGGCAACGAAAAATTAGCTACCGGTTCTGCCGAAGTGGTGCGAACCGGCTGAATCCCACCACTGGTTGTAAGCAGGAAAACCGATTATAAGTCACTTTTTTCAGTGCCGTTGTAACTTCAAATGGTCACTAGAACAATGGGCGTTAAGTCGAGGACAACCTGTCATCTGAAAGAATTGCAGACAGTGGTCAGCGTGTTTTTCTTAACTAACGTTGTCCTCTTTCTTCTCCAATGTAGCTTGTCAACCAACCCAGCCGTACTCTTTTCGACCATCACTTTATCAGCCGCAGCAACCTCCTCTCGCTCCTCCTACTTCGGCCTCGTACCCTACCCCTAACCCCCCTTACATGCCCCCTAACCCTGCCGGTGCCATGCCTCCTCCCTTATACACCTCCCAGCCCCAGGCCTCTCCAACAAGCTTGAATCCGAGTTCTCCTCTTCCTCCTCCTCCTGCTCCCCCTCCTTCTGGTGCCTCCTTCCAGCATGGCCGGCCAGGAGCTCCAGCATCTTCTCTGCCGTACGCGTTGCCTCCTGGACCAACAGGTACAGCGACCTCGAGCAGTGACTTGGCTGCTTCCCAAAGAACAGGTCTGCGCTTAAAAAAAAGGGCTGTGGGGATGTTTGCACTGCACATTTGAGACAAGGGCGCCTTTTACATTCTTCTTATTAACGTTGCATGGGTGTGGCGATCTGGCCTTGTGACTGACGTGACATCTGGGTCACGAATTGCAGAGGGCTTGCCCTCTTTGCACGCCGCGTGGCATCCAGCACCGCCTCGCATCCTGTTCAGAGCAATTAAGATAAAATACATTTTTTGGGGCCCCTCTTCAGCTGGGGTGGAATTGGCGCTCCCCCTTTTCCTTTATGGGGTATTTAGGAAAAGCAGCTTCCGTAGCTTTATTAGTTAAAAAGCACGGTGCAGTTGCTCACCAAAAGGCAGCGTGTTTGTGCCTGTCAGAAGGGAATTGGCAGCTCTGAATCAGCAGCTTGTAGGAGCAATAAGCTGTTTGGTTCAAGAGACTGGAAGAGAATCTGGCTCTTGGTCTATTTTTGTTCTGTCCCAGGATTGTTTAGCTATTGTTTGCAATCTGTGGCTTACCAGCCATGAAGCCTTGCTGTGACATTAGCATGCTGCTCTTTTATTTACTGACATGTTTATTCTCATCCTTCCTTCCAAGAGGTTCAGAACACTTATATAAATGGGTTTTTTTTTGCCAACCTCGAGAGGTGGACCAAACCACGGCATAGTAGCTGGTTCATGCATTGTGCCAAACCAGAGTTTTATTTTAACCATCATCTGTTGTCAGAGCCAATATGATTGGTTTCACAACTATGTCAGTATGATGTGTCGATCCAGCAGCCCACAACTGATCTTATAGAACAAGGGTCTCCAGACTTGGGCAACTTTAAGACTTGTGGACTTCAACTCCCAGAATTCCTCAGCCAGCGTGCCTGGCTGAGGAATTCTGGGAGTTGAGGTCCACAAGTCATAAAAGGGCCAAGTTTGAAGACCCCTGTCATAGAACAAGGGTCTCCAGACTTGGCAACTTTAAGGCTTGTGGACTTCAATTCCCAGAATTCTTCAGCCAGCCTGCCTGGCTGAGGAATTCTGGGAGTTGAAGTCCACAAGTCATAAAAGGGCCAAGTTTGAAGACCCCTGATTACATTAAGTTATATTACATTTCTATTACATTAAGTTATATTACATTAAGTTATATTACATTATATTATTACATTAAGTTATATTACATTTCATTGGGGGTTAAGCTGCTTGGCACCAGATAACATTATCTTTTAGAGAGAGGAATTAGATCAGGGGTCTTCAAACTTGGCCCTTTCATGACTTGTGGACTTCAACTCCCAGAATTCCTCAGCCAGCCTGCCTGGCTGAGGAATTCTGGGAGTTGAAGTCCACAAGTCATAAAAGGGCCAAGTTTGAAGACCCCTGAGCTAGGGTTTAGTAATTTGCCCCTCCCACTTTAGCAGTGTAATCTAATGCAGGAGTCCTCAACCCTCAGTCCGCAGCCCAGTGTGGGCCTTAGCTCACTAGGAACCGGTCCGCAAAGCTCCATTTGTAAAAGCGGTGTGTCTGCCCAAAACTATCCCCTCTTTCCCCCCCCACCCCGCCTCTGCCAAGCTGGAAAGGCTGGGGACCACTGATCTGATGGATTCTATAGTGTTAAGTGATTTCAGAGTCACGATTGGCCCACCTCTCTGAAATCTGGCCTATTTATTTTTAAATGTCATAACTCCAACCAGGTGGACTATTTTTGGCCGGTGAGCCACTACATTCAATCTATATTCGCTGATAAGGGAGTGTTTGCCTTCCAGTCGCACCCAAATGTCAAGGCAGTTTAGAAGGCCGTTTAAACAATGCAGTTTCCCCACCAGGGGCTGAACAGAAGCACGTGTGCATGACTGAAGCATCTGCTGCTCTTAAGTTTGTTAAGCATGACAGAGACAAACTGTGGCTTTTAAAAATGAGCTTTTTTTTTTTAACCTTGCTTTTATTCCTTTTCCTCCCTTTGGTCTTGGGCACATTTTAATGCATAATAACAGATCCGTTCCTTTACTGATGTGATTTAATATTCCCTCTCTTTTTTTAAAAGGAGAATAGAATAGAATAGAATAGAATAGAATAGAATAGAATAGAATATAGAATATAGAATATAGAATATAGACTATAAATAGAACAGAATAGAATAGAATAGAATAGAGCTGGAAGGAACCTTGGAGGTCTTCTAGTCCAGCCCCCTGCTCCACCAGGAGAACCTATACCGTCTCAGACAGGTGAATGTCTAGTCTCTTCTTAAAAATCTCCAGTGATGGAGCGCCCACGATTTCTGGGGGTAAGCTGTTCCACTGGTTGATTGTCCTCACTGTCAGGAAGTTTCTCCTTAATTCCAGGTTGCTTCTCTCTTTGGTCAGTTTCCAACCATTGTTTCTCGTCCTTCCCTCTGGTGCTCTGGTGAACAACCTGGCCCCCTCTGCCTTGTGGCAGCCCCTCAGATACTGGAATACTGCTATCATGTCTCCCCTATTTCTTCTTTTCTTTAGACTAGCCAAACCCAAGTCCCGCAGCCGTTCTTAGTATGTTTAATCTCCAGGCCTTTGATCATCTTAGTTGCTCTTCTCTGAACTTTTTCCAAACTCTCAACATCTTTTTTGTGATATGGTGACCAAAATTGGCTGCAATATTCCAGGTGTGGTCTTACTAGGGTTTTATAGTATAATAATTTTATACTACCCTAAGTGGGAAGTGAGGAGGGCATGATTTTTCAGTAGGAAAAAAATTCCTCTATCTATTAGAGCAATGGCCCCCAAGCTTTTGGGCACCGGGACCGGTTCTGTGGAGTGAGGTTTTCCCGTGGACCAAAGGGGGCGTGGTTTCGCATGCTGCCAGCATCCCGTGGATGGGGCTTTGCTTGTTTGTGCGGTCCGGTTTCTGGCATGTTGTGGCCAGGTGCCAGTCCACAGACCAGGAGTTGGGGACCCCTGTATTAGAGTGAAGGCTTAGTTGAAGTGTCACCACTTCCAGAAGTGCCCTTGCAAGGATTTAAGATTGTTCCCCTTTCCTGGAAGAAAAACAATCAGGATAGTTGGCAGATTCACTGTCAGGATGAATTGTTTAGAAAAAGCTTCCCCAAGCTGTAAACTCACAATCTATATCCAGCCCGGCTTCAATTATTGGGATTTAAAGTCTAACCTTATTCATCCTGGTTCAACTTGCAGAGCCTTCTTAGGACAGAAGATTTTCTGTAGTGAGAGGCAGATACTTTCCATTTGCAACTGATCTATTAAAAGCTGTATATGTAACCATGTACACATTTACCTGGAAGTAAGTTCCAATGAAAGCAGTAGGACTTACTTCCACATTGATACACGTGGAGCTGTGTTGTTGGCAGAGCCACTCAATGTCTAAAAGGAATTGTTTTATAAATGGCTCAAGGGTGAATCACCAAGTCTAGTAGACCAAGTCATCTTCCCAGTGGCAACAAAGTACAGGATCTTTGCCTGAACCTGTTGTCCTTGCTTCTTACATGCCATGAATCAGTTGTTGTGTTTCCTTGCATTTCCCCCCCCCTTTTGGACCTGTTTATCTCATGCAGGACACCACATTAATGTGGGCCTTATCAAATGACCTAAACTCCTATCCTGCCAAAAATAGGGCCGTGTCAGAGTTGCTTATTAGCAAGCGACTACCGTGACTACTTAAAATAATACCAGTTATAAGCAAAAGTTCTATGTTCTTGATTTCTTCTATAGCTATAAATATAGCCGGTTTAATCATTAGCAACAATGAATGGAAACTAATCAAGGAGAGAAGCAACCTGGAATTAAGGAGAAACTTCCTAACAGTGAGAACAATTAACCAGTGGAACAACCTGCCTCCAGAAGTTGTGGGTGCTCCATCACTGGAGGTTTTTAAGAAAAGATTGGACAACCACTTGTCTGGAAGGGTATAGAGCAGGGGTAGGCAACCTTGGTTCTTTTATGACTTGTGGACGTCAACTCCCAGAATTCCTGAGTCAGCATGGCTGGCTCAGGAATTCTGGGTATTGAAGTCTACAAGTCATAAAAGAGCCAAGGTTGCCTACCCCTGTATAGAGTCTCCTGCTTGAAAAGGGGGTTGAACTAGAAGACCTCCAAGGTCCCTTCCAGCTCTATTCTGATTTAGTTTTTAGAGAGAATGTCAACTCCAGGGCCAGCTGCAGATGGAGCAATTTGGAGACATCAAATAAGGCCTAATCCCATCTATTACTCTCCCAACCTACCACATAGCATCTACTGCTTTCAGCTGGACATTTGCTCTGCCCCTTGTTGACCTGGATGGATTGATCTTTAGAAGTCTTCAGAGCCCAATATCTACTGCTAGCATTACAGAATTGGAGAGATGCTCTGTAGGTCGCCTTACTGTCCTTCCTCAGGACCATGCAGATCAGATTGGTATTGAACGATAGGGCAGGTGTTGTTTTCTCATTATGAATTCAGCAAGGGCGAAAGATGGCAAATGGCCTGTGGTCCCACTGATGCCATTTTATTTTTACATTGCTACCCTTGCATCTTCCAACCCAATTAGATGGGAACCATGAATTGAGGTGTAGACAAACTTCTTCAGAACTTCCACAGTGTGGGATTTCAAGACTAGTTGTTCCTTGTCCAAAGCAAGTTTTTCTTTTTTTTTCTAAGAAATTTCTCAAATGAGAGCATTAACAGCAAGGACATTATCTGAAAGATACCTCCACAAAGTTTTCCAGGATGACATAGCTCTACTGCATCTCTGAATGTAGGGGGGAAAAGGGAGACATGGTTATCAGCAGAATGATCCTAAAAGTTATTCAGGAATGTCTTCCTTTCCTTTTTGACGTCCAACCTTATTACGTTGATCTAACTATATAATTTTGTCCAACGTGGTTTCTTTCAGGAACGTATTGGTCTTGAACCAGTATAATCTAATTTCGTTTAGTAATCTTGGGCCAGTCACTTTGTCTCAGTCCAAGTCGCCTCACAAGGTTATTGATGTGGGGAAAGTAGGAAGAAGAAGGTATTTTGGATATGTCTGCCGCCTTGAGTTATTTGTAAAAAATAATAAAGGGGGACACAAATAAATAAATAATGATCCCTCAGCCAGTGTATCAAAGGGCACATCTGGAGGAATGTGAATTTTACTATCTGTAGTAAAGCTGCAGGTTTTTCGGCAGAGTAAAAGGTTTCAGAAGCCACGCCGTCCTGCAGGGAGAAATTCTACATCAGCATTCTTTCAAAATTCAATCGACTCTGTGCTCATTTTAGCATACACTCCTTCCCCTTCCCATTTCAGTAATAAGAAATAGAAGTCACCAATTAAGTGCAAGCAGAGTTATGCATACCACAACAAACTATAATTTTGTTAATTGTTTTTTTTTTATTGAGCTACGGTACAATTAATGGATTCACACTAAGTCTGAGCTATAAACCAAGCTTTCTAATCTCCAGTGGCTGAATTTGCACAATAGGTTAAACCACAAATAAGGAATCCTCGGTATGGCTTAGAGCATTATATACAGTCATTGCATTTTTGACGAGATTCTGGGGCTGAATGTGGAGAATGGTACAAATGTGGCTTTCATGGGGTTTACTGCATCTGCAAGTATAAAGCCTAAAAAAAAATTGAATACTCGTTCATAATATATAGTTTAAAATATCTCCTGTTGTTTTGTATTTTACCTGCAGAATATCATTTTTTACAAGATCCAGCCAGCTTCCTGCAAGGTGAATTATCTTGTAAAATAAATGAAACTCAGCAAAAGGTTCTAACAAGTTTAAATCTAGCATTGCACGTGATCATGTGATTTCAGATTCGGAGTGAATTACATTTAGTAAATTTCAATGAAATTTAGCATCTTAATAACATTTTTAAAATAAAAATGATAATAAAATCAAGTAACTAATCTGGGTTTTCCAATCAAAGTTCTGTTCTTAAAAGTTTATCAAAATTCTTAATACTCTTTCTACAAAATATTAATGTCCAGTCAATACTATAATGAGTAAAGCAGCTTTTGTGCCCGCAAGAAAATTCAGCTACATGTTATGAGCAGGGTGACCAAAGAAACAGAAATGCAATCTTTAGACTAGTACTCCTAGCTTGGAAAATATGTATGGTATTTATATAAAAAATAGAGATTTGTCCTGTCCAAGATGGAATTATTTGTGTAATTTACGCAAATGAAAGAGTTTCACAGAAATTATCTAATACGCGTAGTCCTTGACCTACAACCCCAGTTAGGACAAGAATTTACGTTGCTAAGCAAGGCGATTGTTAAATGAGTCATGTCCAGGCTTCCGGTTTTTGCATCTGCAGCGCATGGCCGCGCGAGAGCGGACCTCCGCTCCCCATGGCTAGTTTCTTCCTGCTTGGGGGATCCTAGATGGGTCCGAAGTTGCCCCGGAGAGGTGACTGTGAAGGAGGGGCGCCCCGTCGATCACGAAGCGACGGCAATCGCTTCGTTTGATCCGGGGAGAGCCCTCCGAACCCGACAGGAGAAAGGCTAGCGTGAGATCAGCGTCTAGCCCAAGCTGCTTGCAGCCGAAGTCCCAGAGCACGAACTTAAACATCGGTGAACAGCGTGCTTGGAATTGGTGAAAGTACTGATCTTCTTTCTTCGATCGACTATTTAAATCCTTGAAAAGATCCCCAAAGCAAAAAAACCTCCAGAAGTGAAGGGAGGGGATTATATCCCCATTCCCTTACAGATGGAAGCGGCGAATTAACATAAAAGGTTGAAAGAGATATACTAAAAGTTGATTTAAAATATTTCACTCTGGACAAATCTAGGAACTAAATGAGTCATGTCCAACGTTATGACCTTTTTTGTCACAGTTGTTAAGTGAAGCGCTGCAGCTGTTAAGGGAAATGACATGGTCGTTAAGCACATCTGGCTTCTCAAATTGACTGCTTGTTTGAAGCCAACTGGGAAGGTCGCACCTGGCGATCACGTGACCCCGGGATGCTGGCAGCCACCCTACTAAATGCATGCCAGTTGCCAAGCTTGCGGCTTTGGATCACATGACCATGGGGATGCTGCAAAGGTGGTAGGTCACCTTTCAGTGCCGTTGTAACTTCAAACAGTCACTAAACGAATGGTTGTAAATCGAGGATTATATGTAGTTTCTCAAGTGGACCCCTAAAATAAGGAATCCCAAAAAATCATGACAATTTTCATCTAGGGCAAACTTATTCCACCACTTGTAGATAATAGCAATAACGCCCAGGCCGGAATAGTACTTAGCAATAGCACTTAGACTTATATACCGCTCCACAGTGCTTTACAGCCCTAAGCGGTTTACAGAGTCAGCCTATTGCCCCCAACAGTCTGGGTCCTCGTTTTACTGACCTCAGAAGGATGGAAGGATGAGTCAACTTTGAGCCGGTGAGACTCGAACTGCCAAAATGCTGGCAGCCAGCAGTCAGCAGAAGTAGTCTGCGGTACTGCATTCTAACCACTGCCCTACCAGCGCTCAAATAACCTCATTTGCCCCGTAAGATATTCAGAATTGTCATAGAGAAAGGGCTGACCACAGGTCCTGTCTTTGGGATGGCAAGACAGGGTTTTTGGAACCAGGCAGTCGTGTTACCGAACAGACCTTAGCCAGCACTCAGATTTCAGGGGGAAGAGAGAAGCAGGAAGCAAATTGAAGTGGCTTTTCAGCAAAAGATTCTAAGAAGAAAAACAAGCTTTGCCTCTCATTATGTTGTGAAAAACATAAATCAGGGAGTTTAAGAGATGCAACAGCCAGGGATAATTTGTATATTCAGAGTCCCAAGGATATATCTGCTGTAGGGGAAATTTTCAATTTCACCTCCTCCATTGGGTGCACTACAAATTGAAATTCTGTTATGTTTTTGGCTAGTTGATGAAAGAGGAATGTAGAACACCGAATCTTTGGTCATCTTGAATCCAGCAAGTGGCCAATCTCTGCATTTTGACCAAATATTAGTCATGTTCTCTTAGTATTTTATCCACATCCACATCCTCATTGTTAAAAGCAACAAAGGCAAAGCTGGGATTCTTGTAAAGCAGAATTGATACTTCTTGATGCTGAGTAGACCTATGAGACCTAGATGTTAACTGAATTGATGGCATATGTTGCTAGATTTACAGTTCAAAGGCCAGCAGTAATTATTTTCATCTGGTGCATTTCTCACATTTACTTTGCAGATTTATAGGCTGTCCAATTCTGGTTAGCTTTAAAAAATACAATCAGATAACTTCGTGGTAAAAAAAACAAACCCATAGAAGTCCTTGGTTAAAAAAGAAAAAAACAGCACTGTTGTGCAATAAATGTGTTCTTTTGTTTTTATTTGAACAATCCTTGCAATGAATGAAGGACAGAACATTGAGTTCTGGGTTCCATCCAAATTATTTTGGAACGGAATCCTGGGAATAAGAGGAAATTCCAGCGGGAATATTGCAACTTTGCAATTCAGAGAAGCTCCGTTTTCAGCTGGACTTTCTCAGAAGCAATTCCTAATGGACTGTGATTGAAATGCGCTCAGAATTACACCAGCCCAAGCCCTGAATAAAGCTAGATTTATATGCAGCGGATTATCTACCCATCTTTTTAGGATTGCACATTTACTCTCAGCCTGATCTCTTGTGCAAACCACTTTCCCTTGTAGTATATACAAAGGGACCCATTTCATTTGAGCTCACGTTTTCTCCATCTTACAAGTTGATCTGCATGTGCACAAACTAATGTGACGTGGGTTGTCCCGTTTCTCACCAATCCCTTTCCTGTGGAGTTTGTGAGAGTATTTCCCCCCCTAGTTTCTTTTTAGGTTTAGATGTGTACATTTTCCTTCAGGATCCTTGTTTAGAGCTGAAAAAGCCGTCCCACAGTGTTTCCATTAAGCATTGGAACATTAGAATAGTTAGCTTAGAAGCCGATTAATACTTGGCTTAAAAGCTTGAAGCACATGTAGAAGGTGGTCTGGGCTACCATCTTCTCAAGCTTCCAAAAAGCATTGGGCTAATACACAGAAGTCATGGAGATCAACAGCTATTAATCTTGAGGGCAAGTGTGACTGCCTCTGAAGACCATCTGCTGGGAGTTTGGTGGCTTCCTTGTGCAGTTGGTTGACCAACATGAGAACAGACTGTTGGACCAGATGGGCATGGATCTAATCTGGCAGAGCCCTGCTTATGGTCTAACCTTGGAGATTCTGTCCCAGCTTATTTCAGTTCCATTTAGTAAGCGTCTGACCTGCAATGAAGAAAAGCCCCAAGGACCTTTATTTATTTACTTAAGAGTTATATTCCCGCCAGAGCCAAGGTGGTATATCTTTTCTTTTTATTTTAGCCTGCAACAAAATCACCAAAATTGAACTGATCCAAAGTCACTCCTGTGATCCATCGTGAAATTTGGTTTTGCCCAAAGCTGCTCCACCATATTAGAAGTATTCCAGGAATTTATTAAATGTATAGGCCGCCCATAGTCGCTTTTCAGAGTGAGATGAGGGCACATAAATTTAACAAAGTTGGAACAAGCTGTCTGAAGCTTGAAATGTTTCAAGAACCCCTAATTAAAAGGTTCACCTTAACCATGATACCAACCAGGTTTCTGAGATTAAACTGTTTACAGATGTGGAAAGTCTCCACTGGAGGCCCAGGACTTCTTAAGAAGTGTTAGTATGCAGAATCCTTCTTCTTTTGTTACCAGTTAAGATGATTAGCAACTTGAGCAGCTATATTTGCTGATAGTTCAACGTGCACAGAAACTGTACATTATAAATGGGCAGACACTGTGATTTTCTGATCTTTCTGCTTTAATCTGAACTTTTTCCTGTATGTTGTGTTGCTATGGATTTATGGCTTAGAGTAATAGCGCAGTGAAAGATAGACGGCCTTTCCAAGGTGAGGAGAGGATAGAAGTTTCCATGGTGAGACACAGCAGATATAAAATTATTTGCTTTTCCCCAGTATCTGTTAAACCATAGAACAGATTCAAACTAGGTATTAAGAAAAATTACTATATTACAGGTCCAGTTCATTGTAATTAATAATGGTTGTACCTATTGGATAACTAGTCAAAAGTTAGAAGAGTTAGGATACAGATTCCCCCTAGAATTGAAACATTTATTGTATGGAATACACAGCGCCATAGAAGTGAATAGTGATGCTTATCCAAACACCTGGCTCTTAATTCAGTATTCAAGTTGAGTTGCTCCAATATGCATTCCAGATGTGCCAGGATTGCAGATGCTAAAGTTGGCTTGCTTGCTAAAAATTATGAGATTGGTATTCTGATACATCTGAAGGGCACCAGATTAGAAAAGGCTGTTCCAAAGCCTTGACCTCTGTTAACATCTGTCAAAACAAATCTCAATTTACTTAACTGGAAAATAAGAAATGAATAGTAATAAATGATCACAATGATGTGATAGTATATGCACTTAGAGCAGTTATATCAGTCTGCTGATTTATAAGCCAGTACCAGCTTGATGTAGAGGCAACGTGAGCAGAAACATTTTATATTACTATCAAGGTATATCATATTTTAGAAATCAGCTAAGCAGAAATTCCAAGTCTCTACCCCAAGATGTTTGCAAACTACGGGTAGTCCTTGACTTATGACCACAAGTGAGCCCAAAATTTCTGTTGCTAAGTGAGACATTTGTTAAGTGGATTTTGCCTCATTTTAAGATCTTTCTTGCCACACTTGTTAAGTGAAACACTGCGGTTGTTAAGTTAGTAACACAGTTGTTAACTGAATCTGGCTTCCCCATTGACTTTGCTTGTCAGAAGGTTGCAATAGGGGATCACATGACCCCGGGACACTACAACCGTTTGTGAGCCAGTTGCCAAGCAACTGAATTTTGATCACATAACTATGGGGATGCTGCAGCGGTCGTAAGTGAAAAATGGGCATAAGTCATTTTTTTTAGTGCTGTCGTAATTTTGAACAGTCACTAAATGAACTGTTGTAAGTTGAGGACTACCTGTACATTGGGACAAGAGGAGAGGAGAAGTTAGAGGAGGCAAAATGTACATAGTTGCAGAGCAGTGTAATAGAGTTTGGTTTACGTTGAAGGTTAGGAGGAAGGAGTTAAGCTCCAGGCTTCTTAGATTCATTAAATAGGTTAACGTTACAAATATGAAAGGTTCATCCTCCTGTGACATTTCTAGATTTGATGAATTGGTGAACTTTGTCTAGAATAAGGCAGGTCTTTTCTTTTCGCCACTCAGATTTTCTAGATTTGCCTCTGACTGTTTGTTCTTCTTGCAGGTCCTCAAAATGGCTGGAATGATCCTCCTGCTCTAAGCAGAGCGGCAAAGAAGAAAAAGGTTAGCTACACAAGTATGAACCGACAAACCCCAGTCTGGCTTACAAATAATGCTTGACCAGGATTTAACCCTGCAGGCAGGATGGTGCCTTCTTCAAACGTGACATCTCCAAGCTTCCTCTTCTTCTCCTTCTATGTCCTCCCTTGGGAAAATAATACACCAGAATTTATTTTTGGTTTAACAGAGTCACGGAAATTGTATTTCTTCTGTCTGGCCCAAAACATAATATTTGTTCAGAACAGCATGCAGATTGGACCATTCATGGGTTTTCTCTTGTTTTCCTAACTGATAAAAAGAGTTATTTTGGAAAGTGTTAAATGCAGAGACACACACACCTGCAAAAAGGGGGGGGAAAAGCACCACAGAAATGGTGAATATGTCATTGTTCCCCTTAAACAGCGGAAATATACAACTTAATGTTGCAGGGATTCTGAAAACATTATTACAGAATTGTGATTTTTGAATATGACAGAAATAGAAAATTACTAAAAAAAATATATGGAGAGTAATAGTAATCACATTTAATCTTAACTGAATATAAATCAAATGGGATTGCCCTGTTCTCATCCACAGTTTTTTAAACCCTACAGCCCTGAATGCCACTCAAAGGACAGCTTGGCTCAGAAAACGTTGCCCACCCTTAATTTTCAAGCATCATTTGTGAAAGAATTGCAAAGATGATAAAATTTGAGTCCTCCAAGATTGAGGGGAAGAAAGATGGGATTTTTATTAAGTTGACCAGGATGTAAAGATCCAGATTTTTATGGGTGCGATTTTATGATCTGCAACAAAACTTTTTTTTTTTTATGGCAGTTTTGATTGGAAACAGTTGGCTCTCTTTCTAGTTAATTGTCTTATATGTTTAAAAGGCCTTTTGCTAAGCTCTTAATAATAGTTAATTTTCATGGATACTTTTAAACCAGTCAGTTGATAACACCTGCTAAGATTATTTTATTCAGGGTATTAATGATGGCGCATTTCCCATCATTGCTTCAGCGGACACAATTCCACCATCTTTTTCTTTTTGCAATGTTTGACTCGCTCATTTATTTATTTATAAATTTTATTTGCCTCTCATATCCAACAACTCTGGGTGGCTTACACAACATAAAAACGCTGAAAAACATCATCCATTATAAAAACCCAGCAGATGAAAAAACATTAACAGATAAAACGAAGGAAAAAAGATGGCAAAGATGGGAGCTGGACACACATGGGAGAGAGGTGGCGTCGAATTTTAATTGGTCAACTATCAGACAACCATTTTAGTTTGTTGTTCCTTGTTTTCCTCATAGGTGCCTGATGCCTTCTTGCCTCCTGTTCCCATCATGGCTCCCATCATGACTCCTTTGTCAGACCCACAAGCTCAGCTGCAGCAGCCTCCCACATCAGCCCCACCTCCGCCTCAGGTTCCCTTCCAGCCCTCCCATCTGCCTCCGGGCCAGCCAGGCTTACAGAACCCCTTCCAGAATGTTGCACCGCCAGGGGTCCAGACAATCATGACTCCAGCCGTATCGGCGTCTAGCATGGAAGGAGCACCTGGAGCACCAACAGGGAACACCATGCAGGTAAGGTTGTCTTGATAGGCCAGCGATTGTGCTTGGAGGTCACCAAATTCTTACTTGCCTAAGAGGTGCCGGCGCAGCCTTTCCACTATTAAAGAGTCTTCCTTGGAACATGGCAAAGAACTCCGGAGGTTGAAGGCACCATAGATGGAGAGTGTCTGTGGAGATTCTCAGTCATCCAGGTCATGATTGTCCCAAGGGTGCTTTTCAAAAATGCTTTCCAGTTGTATTTTTGAAAAGCACCTTTGGGACATACGTGGGGAGGGGTCTGCTAGAGAGGAATTCTGAAATAGTGTCTGCAGGAAGATTTTCAGGAAATCCCACTGGGGAAGAAGCCCGGGGTGGTTGCCCCTGTTCCTCCCACTTGAAGTTTTTCTGTGAGAAAGAACTATGATATGAATTTTGTCTATGACTGAACTTTGACTATGATATGAACTTAATAGAAGAGAGTATTTATTGGATTGAACTATGGAGTTTGTGGTGCTCTCTTGAGATTTGGTTGTTTTCTTGCAGACATTTCATCACCAATTTAGGTAACTTTATCAGTGCTAGTAGGGAGTGGGGTTTGTTCTCATTTTATATTCTAATGGCTTGCCCTGGCAGGAATTGCCAAAGAAGCTAACCATAAACGACAGCCCAATCAAAGACCCCAAACCAAGCCCACTCCCACCAACACTGACCAAGGCTGGGGACACTCAAACTGCAAAAAAAAACCTATTCCGTTATTTCTTTCTCTCCCCAGCACATGCAATCCCTGCCCACGGAGAAGATAACAAAAAAGCCCATTCCTGAAGAACACCTCATCCTAAAGACCACTTTTGAAGCTTTGATCCAGAGATGTCTCTCTTCAGCTACAGATCCGGTATGTCTTTCACAGGAGACGCCAGCTCCGTTATTTTTTAAAAAATGCATTTTGCATGGCATAATTCATAACTTGTGGCATCCATCATTAGGTGACAAGTCACACCAGACCTGATTTATTACCCCTAGCTCGGCTCTCCCCATGCTTCATATAATCAGGTTATCAGGGAAATTGCAGAATTGCAGCTCCTGTGTGATTTATGCTGTGGGTCATAGAGGGAGCGTCTCCTCTTCAGAGGCTCTGATGAAATTTAGTGCTTGCCAGCACCCATGGGAAGCAAACTTAAAGGTACGCAAAACATCCATTTACAGTTATGTCTAAAATGGGAAATAGATGACTCCCATAGTCCTGTTAGCTCCTGACTTACTCAGAGCTTACTTGTTTTTGTTTTTTTTTGCACAGAAAAACATTTAACTATTTTTTTCCAACTCAGTTTGTGATAAGCTATAGCACCTGTCATCCCCAGCCAAGATGGGAAGTGTTAGGAAATTATAGAAGTAGTAGTAGAATAAATATTAGAAAAGGTTGACGTGCATAACAGATTTGAGCATTACACCATCCTGAGACCTACAAGGAAATACCAAGGGCTCTAGAAACAATTAGTGGGTTCAATTCAGTTTGGCATAGAGCCATTGGAAGTTAGATAGAAGAGAAGACAGAGGAATTACTTGTTGGCATGTCACAAACCACCTGTCAGTTCTTCTTTGGAAGGGATCCAGAACTGAGTATTCTCTTCTTCCCACTACTAGGATGCAAATCCAGAACTTGGATTCAGCCTGCATTAAGAAGCTTATTTTTCTTGATCCCAAGCCAGTTGTCCTTTGTAGCTTCTATGGTTAAAGTAAAATGGTTAAAGTAAAATTTCTAACTGTATTCCTTTCCCCATGGATATACACCTTGAAAACAATAATAAATGCAACTGTGGTTTTCTGTCAGTGCAATAAGACAGTATTGTCAGTTGTTTTCTGTTCTGCTTTCTCCCATAGCAAACCAAGAGGAAATTAGATGATGCCAACAAACGCCTCGAATTTCTGTATGATAAGCTTAGAGATCAGACGGTAAGCTTTATATAGTGCCATGCCTATCTCTTACATCCAGTGAATGAATTGCATTTTGTTGGCTAGAGCCCAGGGTTCAAGTATGTCAAGATCCTTCTGAAGTGTTGGCTATTCCCTCCAGCTTGGTGTTGTCTGCCAATTGGATGAGTTCCCCTTCTATCCCCTCATCTAAATCGTTTTTTAAATTGTTGAAGAGTATTGGGCCTAAGACAGAACCTTTGGGGTACCCCACTGCTTATTTCCCTCCATGTAGATGTAGTTCCATTGAGGCTTGCAGGTTGAGTGGGGTTGGTCGGCCAGGTACAAATCCATCTGGTGGTGATGCTGTCTATCCTACATTTTTGTAGTTACCAAGAAGTAAGTTGTGGTCAGGACTAAGTCTAATTTACCTCTTGAGGATTCCAAATCAATAGAAGAACTAGGTGAACCTTGAAGAAGGTTCAAGGTTGAAGACCTTGAAGAGCTATATGAACCTGTTCAGTTGGCCACTTTAAATCCCCCATGATCTAGCAGTGGAACCACAAAAGATAGTTTGACTGTAGGTTCTGCCATTCAGTACTTTGCTGTCTTCGATAAAAACAGGTTATAGTTGAGTGTATGTGATACAGTGGGAATATTTTGCAAGGTTTGAAGGGAGAGATGTGGCTACTTGTGCAAGATGGCTGCAGTGAAATAGTTCATGCATTCACAAAGTGACTTCCAAGGTCGATGTAGTTGGTATGGATTTCTCATCTAAACAATCGCTTGTTTAGGAATCTGTATGTGGTAGGACATACAGAGATCTCTTTTGAACCCCTAGTTTTGTTTCCCGATTGTTTGCCCAAACCAACAGAGGTTAAGGATGCTCTAAGACAGGGCTTTTCAACCTGTGGTACGCGTACCACTTGTGGTACATTAACAAGTGGCAGGTGGTACGCAGCCCTGCCTAGCCAAGTGTAGTGGGGGAGGGAAAGAGCTAGCACAGGCAAGGACTTACTGTGAGAGAATCCTCTGGAGCTGCAGAGGCACGGAGGAGAGAAGGAGGGAGGGAGGAGATGGAGAGTGGAAGGATTCTTATGTGCTTTTGTGACTTTGAAGTTCTGGGATTTGTGCAATGTGGGCTTTGTGTTCTTAAGGAGTCTTTGGCAATTTCTATTTGGCTGATGTCTCGTGTTAGCTTCTATTGCTCTGCTATTGTTAGCTGTAAGTTTTGCTGCAAGGGATTTTGAAGTATTTTTCTCCTGAATGGATTTTGCCTGTAGATTCCTTTACTTATGAATGGAGCCATTTGGGGAGGCTGCCTTAGCCGGCAGCCAATACTTACTACATTTTTTTTTCTTCCTTACTTTCCTTTCTAGCCAGTAGCTAATTCTTAAAGGGAAATGTGCCTTTTTAAGCTAGTTCACTCAGCAGTTTGTCTTTTCTGTTTCTGGAGGCTTTTCTTTGTTTGATGAATATATGGAAGAGAATAAATATATTTGTTTGTTTTTTCAAATTCTTCCTTCAGAAGGAGGTGGGCATGAGAAAGAGGGAGGCAGGGAAGGAGGGAGGGAGGGAAGTCCTGCCTTAGCACTTGGTCACCAGCAGCCCTGCCATTGACTTTACTTGTCAAAAGATTGCAAAAGGGGATCACATGACCCTGGGACACTGACCATCATAAATATGAATCAGTTGCCAAGTATCCAAATATAAATCACATGACCCTGGGCATGCTGCAATGGTCATAAGTGTGAAAATGGTCATAAGTCATTTCAGTGCAATTGCAACTTTGAACAGGGTTTTTTTTTTGTCACCAAGTTTTTGACACCTTGCTAGGTGGTACTCGAATATTGCCATATCCTAAAAGTGGTATAATCGGTGAAAAGGTTGAAAAGCCCTGCTCTAAGAGAGTAAGAGATGAAGGGCTTGCCCAAAAATTAAGATTAGGATAGGACAGTAGCCATAAGTGTAGTTTCAGCCCCAAAGCCCATCTTTGCCCTTATAACCTAGAAGGCAAATTCTCTGTGCATTTCGGTTGGCAAATTGAAAAAAAACCTCGGGGGAAATAGCTTAGTAAGCCACATATAGGTAGTCCTCAACTTACAACCATTCATTTAATGACTATTGGAAGTTAAAAGGGCACTGAAAAAAGTGACTTATGACCATTTTTCACACTTGATGCTCATTGCAGCATCCTCATGGTCACCAGATCAAAATTAGGACGCTTGGCAACTGGTTCATATTTATGATGGTTGCAGTGTCCTGGGGTCATGTGATCACATTTTGCAACCTTCAAAGTCATTGGGGGAAGCCAAATTCACTTAACAACCATGTTACTAACTTAACAACTGCAGTAATGCACTAATTAACCACTGTGGCATGAAAGGTCATAAAAATGGAGCAAAACCTACTTAACAACTGTCTTGCTTAGCAGTGGAAATTTTGGGCTCAATTGTGGTCATAAATCGAAGATTATCTGTACTGTTAGGGGAAGAGGATGCATCTATCCTTACCTATCAGCAGCTGCTTTTGGTTAAGCAAATTCAACTACTATCCAAGCCATCACAAAAGCTACAGATGTTCTAACACATCAATTTGGAGAGTCCTTGATGTCCAAACAGGCCCAAGGTTGGGGGAAAACAATCATTGTGTTAAGGATGGTTCTCATGTTTATTTTCCCTTCTTTTCCAGCTCTCTCCAATGATAATCAACGGTTTGCACAACATTGCCAGAAGCATTGAAACCCGGAACTACACCGAGGGGCTGAACATCCACACTCACATCGTCAGCACAAGTAACTTCAGCGAAACGTCAGCCTTCATGCCCGTGCTGAAAGTAGTCCTCACTCAAGCCAACAAGCTTGGAGTCTAAAGTAGGCTTCAGTCGAAGTCATAAGAGCTGTGGAAGGGTGCATGACGTGTTCCATATTCTGTCCCTTTAGAGCATGATGCGGTAGAGAGCAAGTCACGGCAGTGTCCCTGCCAGAGGAGCTTCATTTTAGAAGGGCTCGTGAGCTCTGGTGCTTATTCTTTCTCTTCTCTTTTATTATTCCTACCTACAGATACTGTATTTAATTATGCCACCCCCTCCATATCGTCCATTTTAAATGCATGGTATTTGCTGCTTTGAAAGTGGCTTTTAAATACTGTAAGAGAGAGTGTGAGGCAGCCATCGTCGAAAAAATTCCTTCCACAAGTCTCATTATCAACCAATTAAAAGTTCCAGATTCTATTATTTTATATGTGTGCTGACGTATTCTTTTAAGCATCCATTGCTGTTTCGATTATAATCAGCTGAAATTTCAATTCATGTAATGGTTTTTGGGGCCACATGACTGCTTATTTAGACACCAGGCTAGAAAGCAGAAGATCGTGAGTTCTAGTCCTGCCTTAGCCATGAAAGCTGGTTGGGTGACTTTGGGCCAATCACTAGGGGACTGTGAGTTCTAGTCCTGCCTTAGCCATGAAAGCCAGCTGGGTGACCTTGGGCCAATCACCAGTAGACAGAGTTCTAGTCTTGCCTTAGCCATGAAAGCCAGCTGGGTGACCTTGGGCCAGTCACTCACTCTCAACCCAACTCCGCTCATAACGTTGTTGTGGGGAAAATAAGAGGAGGAAGGAGTGTTGGATATGTTTTCTGCCTCGAGTTATTTGTAAACATAATAAAGATGGGATACAAACAAAATAAAAATAAATAAAAAGTACTTTCTCAAAATTAAATTTCAACCTTATTTCAGTTCAGGTTCAGTACCTCAGACTTCGTGTCAAAATTACACAAAGGCTGTTTTAAACGGATTATTGTATTGATGATATCAGTGATGGAATCGTGCTGTTGGATTCATCATTTCTTCTGATATTTTATGTTTGGACACTTTGGATCTTCATGAGATGTTGGCCAACTAAGCAGTCCCTTCATGTTTGAGAGGACAATAAGCGATACTCAGATTCAATACTAGGGAGTTGGCCTACTTTTCATGATCCTGTGCAGCATTACAAAAATGTATACTGTGTATTGATTAATTTACAGTCCAAGATCAAACAAACATTAAAATATAGTTCGTTCAGGGGGGGAAATCACATAAATAAATTACATAAAAGCCAAAGGCTGTTTCAGGGAAGCATTAGCTGATTCGTGTAAACTAAACCTAGAGAAAAATGTTGCCACTGCCTTTGATATATTTAGTAATTGATTACATAAAACGGTAATCCCTTCATTGTGAGGGAAATTATACTTTGTAATAATTGGGTTTGTAAGCCTTAGTCACCATTGTGTATAAGGTAGACATTTTAATAAATCATGAAGTATAGATTTAATCTGTGTCAGAACACATACAAATTGCCAGCCTCTTAGCAACACAGTCTGCACAGATCCCAAAGAGATGCAGTCTACAAGTAGAGTGAGGGATGCATGCAGGATCATAAAAATGTGGCCTCGTATAGAAGTCCAGAGGTATCCATGGTACATCATTTTGGAAAAATTGTGCATGCTTCTTTATATATCAAAGAGGTTTCGTCTATTTAAATTCCATGGCTTTCCAGATCGTTTCAAATCTTGACTCACTACTACAAGCCAAAGAATGAAAATCCTCCTCATATTGTCATCTTATTCCTAGATGGATTTAAACCTAAAAGCTTCCACTGCTTTAAAAAAAACAACTTATTTTTCCCCCCAGCTATATTTAGTAGTTGAAGCTTAGCTTCAAGGAGTTTATTTAGATTTCAAGAAACCACACATTTTTTGAATGCTTGATTAGAACAATGCTTCCAATAGAGAATATGCACAGCACAGAGCTGAATTGTTGGGATAATGAAATAGTTGCAAGAAAATTACCAAGTTATCAAAACATCAAGAACCCAACAATGGCAGCAATGAGCTAGTCAGAAGCCTTGGGAGTTGCATTTGGGCACTATTCTATTCTTAGAAAATCTGTAAAGATGCATCTCTTCCATTAGGCTTTTCAGGTGTTCAGTAGAGTTGATACAAAAATAACTTTTGGAAAAGGTTTCTTTGCTTTATTTAACCAGTATTAGTCACCTGAGTACTCATTTAAAGGAAAAAGTGGATTAAAATTGATTTTTTGAAGAAGAAGAAAAAAGGGACAAGTCATTAAAAATTCTTTAACACAGCAGCCTCAGCAAGAAGCAGTGCAAAAAATAGCTGTTCCTACTGTAAAAATGGGAATTGAATGGGACCCAGATTGTGCATCTTCTATTGTAGAAAATCTGATCAGTTGGAGGTTAGGAAAAGTGGTCCTAAATAAATCTTTGGCCTTCTGTTGTTAGCATGGTTTAAAGAGAGTTGCAACTGTACGAATGCTATAGACAAGGAAAAGTAAAAACTAGGGTATTCCAAGTGCACATTTGGGCTATAAGATGATCCCTGGTCTGGAAAAGATAGATTATAGCTCTGAGCTAGTTTTGGTGATTATCAGTGGCCCTTGGATCCAGAAGTAAATATAGGCCGTGCAATTTAAAGACCGCTGTGTAGTCTACACAATGTCCTTGGGGGAAAAACTGCAGAATTGTGCAGGAGTCCTTGAATATTATTAGCACAGTGTCTCTGAACAAGAAAGACAAAATCCGGGGAGGAAAGATTTTGAATCAAAGATAAAATGGAAGAAATCCAAAGGCACAGAACAATTGTCAAATAAGGTTTTGGGGGAAATATGCAGCAAAGCACATCAAGGTTTATAAATGTTGCAATCCCTTGATAAAAGAAACCCAGCTAAATTCCATCTGGTCACTAGGCAACATCTATGCAGAGTGCTAATTAAGTCTATAACCTGGATAAACCCCTTTTTGTCACACTGACTGTGATTCCTAGCTATTACTACTTAGATATTACTCCAGAGTCTTGAAGAAACCATGTAATAAAGCAGAGGGGAGGAGCCAATTCAGTTTTAAAACGAAGCAATGTCCTCTATTATGGAGGTCCAGAGCTGAGTCTGAACTAGAGCAAAATATTTGCCTGAAATGCCCTAGATATTCCACCAGAAGACCTCCTCCCACAAAATATTAAATTTGGGCAAATTTTCTGAGCCTATTTATTAATTTCCAAGCCTCTTTTTCTAACCTATCAAATTTTAATCACACCCTATTTATGGGCTGTTTATAATTCAAAATGTTAACATTAGATTACATGATTTCATAACATGAAAAGATTAAAAAACATACATTGCATTATTAATGTGCGATTATTCTTATTTGTTTAACAAAACACAAACACACACTAACCTGAGATCAATTAATCATTTTTATTCCTGTCACTAGTATCTCCTTCACCCACCGGGCCTAGCACTACCATCACAAATCACTTTAGGTTTATCTGCCAATTTTATATATATTTTTTCGAGAATTTCTTGTCCCAGAAACCTCTTCTACCCCCCGGAAATGACAAAAGGGAGAAAAGATGATCACAGGAGATACCAAGTTCTTGGTTTTACATATTGCCTGTAAAAGAGGAAGGTAGAAATTCAGCTTCAAGCTGTTTAGCTAAATGGTCCGAGGGAGCAGATTTTACAAAGATATCTTTGCTTCTTGATGTGGAGATACCCCATGGTCTTTGATGCTGGAGGTGGCTTGATACCCCAAAATCACATATTTTTCTATATCAGCATTTGCTATCTTTTAGATTCGTTGTTAATTGTGGATGACGGGGCTGAAATGGAGGTTGTCCCATGTTTGATAAGGTCCAAGAACTGACCCTTTTATCAGCATATTGAGGAAAAGCTGGAGAAAGGCATAACACCAGCAACTGCCTTTAGAAGGGAATATTTGAACTGTGGGGTCCTTGATGCTTCCTGGATTTGGTTGTTTTCTTGCAGATGTTTCATTAGTTCAGTCAGACCTTCCAACTTCTCACGGAAAAAAAAAAAAAGATCTCACGAAGTTGGAAGGTCTGACTGAACTTTTTTTAGCCCCACAAACTCAGTTTCCCTGCAGCAAGAGAGAAACGCGCCAGAGCTGGAAAGCAGGTTAGTGAAGAATTTTTTTGCTTTCAGGAAGAGGGAGGAGTTGGGCAATGGTGTGCCAAGCTCTAAAGCAGTGCCAGGAGGAGAAGCGGCAGGAAACAGGACTGCCATTTCGAGAACGGAGAAGGGGGACGCGGGGCGATGCAGGGTGGCAAGCAAGGGCTCTTCTCTGCTCTGCATCACTGTGCAGAGCCACTCCGCTTCCCATTCTCTGTTCTTTCCAGTGGCGGCAACGGAGGGCTGGCCGAGGGAGGCAGTGGGGGAGGCTTGTGCCGCCTGGTCACGGTGCAAGCCACGGGAGAGTTGGCGGAGGACAAGGAGGCGGCTGCCACCGGGCAGATGATCTGTGGGGCGAAGTGTGAAGAAAGCCCCTCCAGCTGTGCACAGCAGCAGTGGAGCCTTTTGCCGTCACTCCCCTCTGGCTCCGAAATGGCGGAGGGGGACCAGGCCTACCCCGCCCATCCTCCATACGGTAGCATGGCCATACTGTAGTCTGGCTCAGGAGGGGAGTGAAAGGGAGCAAGGAATGGCCTGGCTGGGGGGCCCCTGAAGGAAGTGGATGTGGGGCACGTGGGGCAGCTCTACCCACTCCCCCACCTGCCTCACCTCATGGCAGCTGTGCAATGTGCCATGCAGCCTCCTGCCTCATTGCAGCAGCCAGGTGGGACGGAGTGGGTGGAGTCCTAATTAGGGCTTATTTTTGGAGTAGGGCTTATATTAGGCCCACCCCCACAAATCAGGGTAGGTCTTTTTTGGGGGGGGTTAAAAACTTCCAGTTTTGTTGCAAGAATATTCATTCTTTAGAAGCATTTGAAAAATGAAACTCTTGCAATTGATTCATCCAGATTAAATAAGTCTGTTCTGTTTTGGTGCTTTTCCTAACAGATTAAAATCTCAGGTTTTTACTTATCAACGGGCCTGATCACAGCATGAATCCTGATTAATCTTATAATTTGCTGGATTATTTAGACAAAAGGATAGCTCAAAGATAACAAATGCTGTTCACCGTTGTTCTGGTTAGTGCCTTTGGATTTCGGCTGCAAGTAGCTTGGGCTGGTCACTGAGGTGTGGCCAGCCTTTCTCCTGTTGGGTTAGAGGGCTTCCCCTGGATCAAGTGGGTTGACCGCAGTCATTCCGCGATCATTGGGGCGCCCCTCTTTCTTCGTCGCCTCTCCAGGGCAATTTTAGACCCATTTAGGGTCCCCTGGCAGGGCAAAACTAGCCGTGGGATGCGGAGCTCCGCAATCCCTCGGCCATATGATACAGTGCAAAACCGGAAGTCCGACATACCCAATTCTTTATATGTTTTAGCCTCCAGTCCCCTAATCATCTTTGTTGCTCTTCTCTGTACTCTTTCTAGAGTCTCAACATCTTTTTTACATTGTGGTGACCAAAACTGGGTGCAGTATTCCAAGTGTGGCCTTACCAAGGCATTATAAAGTGGTATTAACACTTCATGTGATCTTGATTCTATCCCTCTGTTAATGCAGTCTAGCACTGTGTTGGCTTTTTTTGGCAGCTGCAGCACACTGCTGGCTCATATTTAAGTGATTGTCCACTAGGACTCCGAGATCCCTCTCACAGTTACTACTATTGAGCAAGGTAACATCTATACCAGAGGTAGGCAACCTTGGCTCTTTTATGACTCGTGGACTTCAACTCCCAGAATTCCTGAGCCAGCCATGCCTACCCCTGAATTCTATGCTGTACCTGTATAGGATTTCTTACTCATCCTTTTTGTTGTTACAAAGAACCTGCTTTAGCTGCAGGGTAAAGATGCCAAGGATATCTGGACCACATAGTGAAGACTGATGTAGGACATGGAACTATGAGAAATCTTTGTCTCTCTTTTTCTTTCAGCTTTTTCTTTGACCTTGGTCTGATTTTGACAAACAGCAACCAAGATGAAACCGTTCCTGCATTGTGTTAAAGTAGCCTGTTCAATCTGCTGGAACTACAGTCTGGAGGCTAAGGTCAGCAACAGCTTGAGAAAAGCTATCTTATATCCTTGGTTCATATCTGACATCAAGGACATCTGAAACAGATTGCTTCCTTCCTTTCCACATGCTGTTATATATATATATAATTGAGATTGATTATTCTCTTCTCTTGCAGCATCTCATCCGTGTCTTGTCTAATTTGAGGTTTTAATTAAAGCGACATTGGGATCAGACAGACTTTAGTAAGAATTTGGATAAATGAAGTGTGTGGGATGTACAAAATGGGAAGACATCAAGTATCACCATCTATATAAATCTACTGAAGAGCAGTCGAATAATCACATTCAAGTTCAGCAAGGCTTCCTCCTGACTAAGGAGGCTTGTTTCTAAATTACAGTATTCCAAAACCTGATGCAAACTCTTTTTTAATAGTATGGTAGCTAGCCCATGCAGTTAACAGGAATCAAAAACTGTCTCCAGGTCACCCAAAAAAATTATATTAATTTGGGATTTAATATGAAGTATGAGCCATTTGAGATGTTGCATTCTATTGATGTCTTTTAAACTGAAAGATAAACTACAGGATTTCCTTTCCCAGAAAATTATTCAGATAATCCTCCAACTGTCTTGCTGCCTAGGACAATGGAAGCTGTAGAAAAACATGTTTGGAGGATAATGGATTGGGAAAAGCTGTTAAACATCTTGAGTTATGGATTATTTTCAGCTGCTCTCCTTATCTACCTGCTTCATAACAGCTTAAATCAGCTTCTCTGGGCTTGGTGCCCCTGTAGATATTGGACTTACCATGATGACATATTTATAATCATAGTTCTATGCAATTGGGAAGTCCTAAATTGGGGGATATGGGTATAGCATGTTGGTTCTTCACTGTTTCATTGGAATTCTTATAACATAATATAACACATAGATGATGATGATAGATGATAGATAGATAGATAGATAGATAGATAGATAGATAGATAGATAGATAGATAGATAGATAGATAGATAGATAGATAGATAGATAGATAGATGATAGATAGATGAAATATGGATAGATAAAAATAGAGATGGATAGATGAAAGATAGATGATAGATATAGTTAAAAGATAGATGATAGAGATAGATGATAGATAGATAGATAGATGAGATAGATTAAGATAGATAGATAGATAGATAGATAGATAGATAGATAGATAGATAGATAGATAGATGAAAGATATAGATGATAGAGATAGCGAGCTAAATGATAGATGATAGATAGATAGATGAAAGATAGATAGATAGATAGATAGATAGATAGATAGATAGATAGATAGATAGATAGATAGATAGATAGATAGATAGATGAAAGATAGATAGATAGATAGATAGATAGATCCCTGCATCTGAATTGTGATTGCTTTGATCCTAATAGTAAAGACCTTTCTTGCAAACTACAAAGGTTCAAAATGTGCTAATAGTATATTCCACTCTTGTCTCCTTTGGCAGACCTACACACAACCCTACCCCATTCAGGATCTGGCTTCACTGATCACCCTAATCTCTTTTGGTTTTAACCATGGTTTGCACACCAAGCCCCAAATGCCTTGAGCTACTCCTAATCCCAAACCGATCTTCTCTCCCTCTGATTCCAGTTGCATCGGGGATATCTGCACGGCATTCTCCTTTGTCAGAGCTGGAGAATTTCTGTCCATGCAGCTTAACCGATAGGTACCACCACCACCACCAGCAGCAGCAGAAGAAGGCAGGGATCCTGCACTGCTCTCCATCCCTTCCTCCCTCCCTCCCTCTGGATCTCTTTAAGAGCACGCATATGATTGGCTGTAGCTATGCAGGGTTTTTCTCCCGTTCTTTTTCTCTCTCTCTCTCTCTTTCCTTCTCCCCTGCCCCCCTCCCCAGTTTTTCATTACTGTGAGGAGTTCAGCTTTGCCACAGCAGCAGCAGCAGCAGCAGCAGCATGGATAATATGCTGGCAACAGCTGTTCGACTCCAAGCCGCGCATCCCTAGACACCTTTGAACAACAGTCCTGGGAAGGAAAAGAAGAGGAAGGGAGAAAGGCAGGGAAGGGAGGGGAAAGAGAAACGGAAGCCCGACCCCTAGAACAAAAGAGAATCGTAGGCTTTCGTCCCCCTTTCTCCCCCTGCCTTTCCAGTCCCTCAATCAAAGCAAGAATTTCGACCGGCGTTTACAGTCCGTGAAGGTCCACCACCGAGTGTGGTGTTCTTTTGGGCCGTCATGTCCAAGCTAGGAACCAAGAGCGTGAGGGATGGAGAGACAGACGTGTCCTGCAATGGACAAGCCGAGAGCCCTTTTGGATCAAGAGAAGAAGAAAACAAGCAGAAAGTGGAACTCAGGCAAATAATTGTGTGGAGGAATGTCATCCTAATGGCCTTGCTTCACATTGGGGCTGTGTATTCCCTTCTTCTCATTCCCAAGGCCCATCTGTATACTCTGATCTGGGGTAAGTTTCTTTAAAAAAAAAAAAAAAAGCATTTTCCTCCATGAGGTAAGGTTGTCTTGTTTTCATGCAATTCGTGCAATTTCGGATTCTTTTAGAGGGGGTCTGTTCCTCAGGAAAAATCATTCATAATGGAGTGCCTGTTTAAGAAGGGAGGGGGGGAAGCATTACTGTAGAATTATTATTGTTATTGTTATTATTTTTGGCTTACTGGTGCAAAAGGACTGGCTAAATTTAGTAGGTTAAAAACTTCCAGTTTTGTTGCAAGAATATCATTCATTCTTTAGAAGCATTTGAAAAATGAAAACTCTTGCAATTGATTCATCCAGATTAAATAAGTCTGTTCTGTTTTGGTGCTTTTCCTAACAGATTAAAATCTCAGGTTTTTACTCATCAACGGGCCTGATCACAGCATGAATCCTGATTAATCTTATAATTTGCTGGATTATTTAGACCAAAGGATAGCTCAAAGCTAACAAATCTGCAGGAATTGACCTTGTAAACGCCCCCTTTGAGGTAGCCTGGATGGGCTATATGCATCCAACCTTAGGGTAAAAACACTGATAAAATAAATACTGTACAGCATCTCATAAATATTTTGTATTATAAAGCTATCATATATTTATGAGCAAAAAGGCAATATTAGTAAGGAAGTGATAATAAAGAAACCTGTTTCCATATCTAAAACTCATAAAGTGAGGTTGCTCTCACTGATTTGTAAGAATTCTATTTTTTAGAAGCTTGCTTTCAAGATTTAGAGTGTTTTCTTGTTTTGCTTTTTAGCAGGTGGTTCTTATAGGAAAGTCTTTTTTTTTTTTTTGATTCACCAGTACTTGTCCAGTTTTGACTTCTTGATGCGTAAGAGTATAACCATAGTGAAATCCTATACATAATTACTTAGTAGTCCCACTGAGTTCAGTGAAATTATTTCCAGGGAAATAATTATAGGATAGTGGCTTTTGGGACTGAGGAGAGACAATTTCAGAAAGATGATGAATAATTCTAACTCTCAATATAGTTGTACTATTTGCTTTTGAAGGTGTAAGCCATAGCAATATGGATTTTTCCATTTATTTCCTACAGCTAGGATAGATGTTCTTCTGCTTTGTGAATATTTTTCTTATTGTGTTGTCAGCTTCTTTAATTTTAGACAATGCAGGGAGATACCTCTATTCTCAATCTGCTGCTGAGTAGCCTTAACTGCCAAGGCAATTGATTTAATTCAGTGCTAACCAAATTTCATACCAAGATGTAGAAAAATGATTTAAAGGTGACACCTGACTTTAATTCCTGTGCAAACCGTATAAAGAAAATATGTTTGTGCATCACGATCGTCTCTTTCGTATGCTGCTGAATAATTATATATCTAGGTTTAGCTTGTTCTTATTTCCATTGTGCTTTGCAGGCTGATAAAAACTCAACAAGGTTTCTACAAAGAAAATTATAATAATGGGGCAGAGGATAAAATATGAAATAATCAGATACTAAAGGACAAAGCAAAGCAAATGGAAATACGTACTTATACTGCATTACCAAAATGGCCCAGATTCCCAGAATAGGATGTTTTTCTAGGATAATCATGTAGGGAAGGCAGATCAGGATTCAGAACTTTCTAATTTGAGGAAACCAGAATAACAGAGTTAGAAGGGAGGTCTTGGAGGTCTTCTAGTCCAGCCCCCTGCTCAAATAGGAAACCCTATCATTTTAGACAAATGGTTGTCCAGTCCCTTCTTAAAAGCCTCCAATGTTGGAACACCCACAACTTTTGAAGGCAAGCTGTTCCACTGGTTGACTGTTCTTACTGTCGAAAACCCTTCTTATTGTCAAGAACCTTAACCAGGTCTCTCACCATAC
The DNA here is from genome assembly GCA_023970755.1 of Azemiops feae. NCBI lineage: Eukaryota > Metazoa > Chordata > Lepidosauria > Squamata > Viperidae > Azemiops > Azemiops feae. The sequence goes on along the minus strand of JALGBA010001137.1, from coordinate 120,157 downwards.
CATTGTCAAAGAGAAACCTATATCCCTTTTGGGTGGACTGAAAACTTGTTCCTCTTATAATCTCAGAGTATCCCCATTGTGAAGCAACTGGTGTGTTTTGTTCTCTGCTCCCTTCTCACATCAGTTTGCCAATGTAAAATACGCTTACAGACTTCTCCTAAGCATAGCAGCTGTGCAACATTACATTAGTGCTCATACTAGCTTTGTTTCTTCTGTGTGGAAATTTTTCCTTTCCCCCTTTTCCACGGCAAATACTGGAAAAGTAGAAATGAGGAAAGGCTAACATATTTTTGAATGTGTGAACTGGGTGTTGCGTCACATAAATTGGTTTAGAGTCTGTCTTCTCCTCCTTTAGTGAAAAAATGATGCTTTAGCTTTTACTGTAAGAGTGGGCTAGAGATAGGAGAAACTTTCTGACAGTGAGGACAATTAACCAGTGGAACAGCTTGCCTCCAGAAATCGTGGGTGCTCCATCACTGGAAATTTTTAAGAAGAGGCTAGAGACAGTCACTTGTCTGAAATGGTATAGGTCCTCCTGCTTGAGCAGGGGGCTGGACTAGAAGACCTCCAAGGTCCCTTCCAGATTCTATTCTATTCTATTCTATTCTATTCTATTCTATTCTATTCTATTCTATTCTATTCTATTCTATTAAAACCCAGAGATTGCAGCTTATAAAGAGCCTAAATAATCAGACAGCCAGAAGTGATGGGGCCAGTAACAAAATCCGGATAAGTATTTTCCACCATCATGGTTGCTGTGGGATTTCTTTTTTTCTATTATTAAATCAATTTATAATAAGCTTTTATCAGTTGAAGAGGAGGTGTTATGAAATGCCAGGTTTAGCATATGGGAATGTTCTGTATGATACATTTACAGTATGTTGTCTGTAATTCTGTAAACTGCCAGAAAGCATCAGATGGAAAAACTGGTAATAAAGACCCCCCAAAATAATGAACTGGTCTGTTGGGCCTATATTTTATGAAAAGCTTTATTGTGCTTTTCTTTTTAAAATATTTTTTATAGCAATGATCATCCTTTTCTGGAAATTAAAAAGCATAGCTGTGAATGAATCTTGGTTGCTCAAGGGTACAAGTCTTAATTTTGTTAATTTTATTTCATGAACCCTCTTTCCCCCTCCCCCCTCGTAATAATAATGGTTTTCCTCTTGGAGGAACAATACAATTCTAATCTCCCACCCCATTCTCATAAGTTACTCTACATCCCTACACTGTTTATTTGGGACAGGGTTTTTGTTCCCCTGGGAGATTAACACGTTTGTCTTGGGAAATAATGATTAATTAAAAAATCCAGAATTTGCTGGGGCAGAGGTGGAATAAAGGAAGGAAATCATTTATTAATCAGGGTTCGGTGCCACTTGGGAGCTGTAAATATCTTCCCTTTCCACCTTGGATAAAGCACTTGTTCTTATAACAGTTGAGGGTCATAACTTGTAAGTTATGTGGATTGTTTATAGAGACTAAGAGGTGAACCACTTTGTTACTCTTCTGTTTTAATCTTGGCACAAGATCCATCACTCCTGAATACAGATACCTTCTTGGAAAAGTTCCCCAGACAGTTTAAAAAAATGCAATTTCAGAAAGCTGGCTTTGTCAGTGAGATTTGATGACTGAAAGGTGAGCAGTTTGGAGGATATAGCAATAGCACTTAGACTTATATACTGCCCCATAGTGCTTTACAGCACTCTCTAGGGTGTTTACAATGTCAGCATATTGCCCCTAACAATCTGGGTCCTCATTTTACGTTTACAACTTCAAGCCAGTCAGGATCGAACTCCAGGTTGTGGGCAGAGTTAGCTTGCAATACTGCATTCTAACCACTGTGCCACCAGGGCTCCTCCTGAAATCTTGCTGCATAAATATGAGACACATTAAATGGATATTGTTACAGGTGATGTGGCTGCTTACTATATTTGGAGAAGTGGGAATAGAGCAGAGAGATGGGAAAAAGAGTTAAACATCTGCTTCAGTGATTTTTGGTTTAAGTCAGGGGTGTCCAGCCTTGGTAATTTTAAGACTTGTGGACTTCAACTCCCAGAATTCCATGGCTGGCTAGGGAATTCTGGAAGTTGAAGTCCACAGGTCTTAAAATTCCCAAGGTTTGACACCCCTGGTTTAAATAATTTGATTACATCCCATGAAGTCATTGTTGTTTAGTGACTGCATAGATTGATCTTCTCCTTGATGATCTGCCCCAAACCTGGTCCTTTGACACTTCCAACCGTGCACTCAAGGCTACTATAACTGAATCCATCCATCTTGCTGCTCTTCTTCTCTTTCCTTCCATCTTTCCCAGCACTAGAACCTTCTCCAGAGAGCTGGGACTTTGCATTATGTGTCTGAAATAGGATAATTTAAGCCTGCTCATTTGTGCCTCTAGTGAGAATTCTGGATTGATTTGTTCAATGATCCATTTGTTTGTTTTCTTGGCTGTCCATGGTGCTCTCGGGAATCTTCTCCCTACACCAGAGTTCAAAGGCATCAATTCTCTTCCTTTCCTGCTTCAAAATCCAACTTTCACTTCCATAAAATGTCATAAGGGATGATGTATGACTTGCACAATTCTGATCTTTGTTTAAATTAGCCTAATCAATGTTGTTCATGTTGTTTTTCTAGTAAAAAATACTATATCAGGGCTCCGTTGGGTATATTAATCTAGAAAATGTAATTATTTACAATTATTTTGAAGAATGAATTCCTTGCATGGAAATTAAGTGCATTAGGCCAAAAATCCTATTCAATTTTTTTGGGGGGGGCAATTTAAGAAGAGAATTCTCATTATCTCACATTTTCTCATAGCAAGTGGTATCATCTGGCTGATTCCCCCAAAGCTAAGCAGACTCAGATTTAGTTAGACCTGGAAGGATGAACCCCATAATTTCTCAGGACTATAAGCTAAACTGGGACATTAAACAAATTCTAGAAAATGGCAATGACAAACAACTTCCATGTGATTAACAGGATTTCCCTAATAAGAATCTTTACTTTTATCTCCTTACTCTGAAACTCCCAACAGATGAAGGATCTATATCTCCACGAATAGGTGTCTGTGTTCAAAGAAAGGTAATCTGTGACATTTAGGAATAACAATAGGCTGCCTTGCAAACTTGCTAAGTCAAGTTAAATATAATACACTCAGAATTCCCCAAAAGACTTGGATAAGGTATTGCTACAAAATACATTAACATTTATACAGAATCTTACCCTTTGGCTCCATTAGTGAAATGGAAGTGAGAAGCATTGATCATGGCTGTCTGTGACTTTGGTCTAGTGGTTTAAGGCACCAGGCTGGAAATCAGGAGGCCAGGAGACCTAGTCTCTCCTTAGGCACGAAGCCAGCTGGATGACTCTGGGGCCAGTCCCTCTCTCTGTGTCCTAGAAAAGAGACAAGGTCAATTAACTTCTAAAAAATGTTGCCAAGAAAACATTAGGGAGTTGTTTCTTTCAAGTTCTCAGGAGTCGAGACGGGTATTTATATATATATATAGTTCCAAAAGTTGAAATACACTCATTCTGTCTTGTATCCGGCAGTTTACCTGACCTATATTAATTTTAAGTAAAGGATGGGGTAGCTGCTTGAGTGAATTAGACCTAACAGAAAAAGTATTTTTCCCCAAGGCTAGAATTATTTTGTATTCATTCATTCTTGCTCTAGTTCAGGCAATATATCTTTTTGGAATTGCTTTAATTTGGGCTATTTTCCAAGATGCTAAAGGACAATGACGGAGAGGAAGGAAGACCAAAAGTCAGTGTAGAAAAGCAGATAATAAAACATTGAGAGTTTGTGCAGGAAAACAATAACATATAAAATATGCAGGGTTTCCTTTCTTTTGGAATTTGCTTCACTGAAGTGCAGAGAGATGTGTTAGTTTATGATAGCCAAATATCACAAGAAATCCATGCGCAGCTTTCAAACTTTATTAAAAGCATAAGCTTTTAGGAGCTGCAGGTGGCCAGGGGTGTCGTGTTGTGAAGCCATTCTCAACATTGAAAGAAAAGTCATACAATTCCCCCCCCAAAAAAAGGAATTTGAGACACTCTGAAGCCTTACTAAAAGACTTCGCTTGTATGAGTGAACATAAAAGCAGAATGCCAAATTCTGCTTTTTTTGAAGTTAATAATAAAGCTGCTGGGGACTGGGCATGTCAATACTAATAATGCTATTAATTATGGCAATTGTGTAACTATAAAACCAGATAAACCTGAGGGAATCATGGACCAGCCAGATCTTTGTAATTTGATTCTCACCATTGTCTTGTTAGAAAGGCACAAAAACCTATTTATTATTTATTTATTTATTTTATTTATTATTATTATGGTACTGTCCACGGTCAACCAGATATTCAGACTGGATTTGGCATTTTTGTCTACCTATCGAGTCCTTACCAAGGACCTGGGACAGGCAGATGTGGATGTTTGATGGTGTTAGAGGTATCATCGTAGGATGTAAGCTGTTCTGAATAAAGCTGCCTTTTGCAATTGACTGATATGAATTTGTCAAGGCCGATGACGTTCTAATGTTGCTCCTGTTGTTTTCGGATTGCACCTAACTCACCTATTACTATTGATATTAGCTTTGTCTTCTGTTGCCCCAGTCATTCTATGTCTATTTGCAGGTCTTTTGTATTTTGTTATCTTCTCCAGTTCTTTCTCTTCCGTCTTGGACAGAGAGGACCGCTGGTTTGAAAGAGGGGCCAAAGAGGCCATCTATGTCAACAGAGGGGGAGGGATATGACATCATCTATCTCCAGTCTACAACACAGTCCTTTTAACAGTTCCAAGAAGGCTCCACACCCATTTGCACTACTCAGGTGACCCTGAGGACACAGATAAACCTCCAGGTGGCCTAACCGACTCTCTAAAAGAATGCAAATGACCAGTTGTCTGCAAGGAGTATAAATCCTTCCATTCCCCACCATCCAGTCAGAGCTGAAGAAGCTTCTTGGATGAGAAGCGAAACGTCTTCAAAGAGAAACAAGAAAGTCCAGTTGCCTCCTGAAAAAGCATCTTTGGGAGTATAGAACAGGGGTCCCCAACCCCCGGTCTGGGAACCGGTACCGGGCCGCGGCATGTCAGTAACCGGTCTGCACAAACAAGCAAAGCCCCATCCGTGGGATGCAAGCAGCACACAAAACCACACACTCTCCAGTCCACAGAAAAACCTTTCTGCATGGAACCGGTCCCTGGTGCCCAAAAGGTTGGGGACTTCTGTTATAGAGTACTATATACCATAGACCCAAACTTTTAAATATTGCCATCTACTGGCTGAATAGTACTGTAGTTGTTGCATAGAAATATATTCCAACAACGAATTCCAACAAATCCCCAATACCCAAAGCCATAAACTATGATTTGCAAACCAGAATGGTTGGATTCATTGAGCGTATTAAGCCTCAAAGAAACAAGCCACATTTTGGCTTAGCGCAGTGGTAGCCTTTCCCAGACTTATGTCTTCCAAACATATTGACCTTAATTCCCAATATTTTCAACTGGTGTGTCCAAAGATTATTCTACTTGGCACTCCTAGGAGTTAACATCTGGAGGATACTAGGTTAAGGAAAGCTGGCTTATCAGACTATGGTTCTCATAACCATATTGTGTGAACTCTGCTGTGTAAGGTCCTTGGTGCTCTGTGAGCTTGGTTGTTTTCTTGCAGACGTTTCATTACCCTACTAGGTAACATCTTCAGTGTTTCAGTGCTTATCACTGAAGGTGTTACCTAATTGGATAATGAGACATCTGCAGGAAAACCCCCAAGCTCAGAGAGCACCAAGGACCCCACCATTTATCCTCGAGCTACAAATATTATCTTCTATTGGTACCCTGTTATGTGCTAAACCATACCTTATTATGTGTGATTTATGGAATAAGCCATGATTGGATCAGACTGTGCAACCGACTAACCTTCAAACAAATTCCAACCTGGTTCGTTGCAAGTGAATTCATCTTTTCTCTCTCTCCTGTGAGACCATGTAGGTATTACAAAGCCATGCAAACTCACGTTGACTGCAAAGCTGCTGAGGAGGATGGAGCTTGCAATTTGACACATTTGAAGGAGATAGGATGAGGAAGGCTGCTTTTTAAGTTGGTTCTGATTCAGATGTTACCTGGGCAACAATTGCCTCCCCTGTGTCTGCTCCTTTTTGTTAGCTGCTTCTGTTTCATTTTTCTATGGCTGCGTTTGTGTGCAATTGGAACATCGCATTTCTATGTTGTTTATATTGTAAGTTAATAAAGGCGTATTTAAAATAATTCAAACATGTTTAAAAGGAGAAATCCCTAAATTGAAGCTGCATTAGAAAGTAACATTTTAAACCTAACCGTTTATTGCATCTTCTTCTCATCTGTGGCTGGCTGTTATGAAAAAAAAATATAATTGAGCTTTTGTTCTCGGATCCCCTTGGAGACGCTGTTTCTGCTGCGCCATCTCAGTACAATTGATCTTAGATCATAGCTCTCTGTAGGCTGTAACCCACCACAGCAAAAGGCTGGATTTTCACTTAATGAGACCAAAGTGCCTACCTTTTTTGCACTGCTTAGGGAGGGGGGGAAATCTGGAAATAAACAGGAACCCTTTTGTCTGGGAAATTAGTCTAAATGTTAATCAAGAACACTGAGAACTATCCGGAAATATTGCAAAAATCTATTATTCGAGCTAGTTCATAAATGTTCTCTTATTATTTGGAGCTTTTTAAGCACTGCAATATTTCTTTCTATCTTTACATCCTCATCTGATGCTAAGAACACCTCTCTCTCTCTCTCTCTCTCTTTTTTTCTTTAATGGAAAATCCTCCATAGGTCTGAACATGCTTAAATAGCGTCAGAAGATTACAAGGGAAAGTCCACAGAGCATAGGCTTAACTGTATCAACCTCAAGGCTTATAAAAATAACTATTCTGCAGGGCCACTGAACCACACAAGCTGTCTTTTTCAGATAACTGGAATAGCTTCCACATAAATTTCAATGTTACACTTTTTCTCATCCAGGTATTTACATCATAATTCCTCTGTCATGTCTGACAGAATAGGGTGGACAGATGGCACGAGATAACCCTGCCTTCTTTCCCAAATTGCAAAATATTCTCCTGACAAACATTTGTTATCAAGACCTAAATTATTTCCTGTATGTCTCTCTAAAAAAAAAAAAACTTCTCCTCCCTTTCTGGAGAAATATACAATAAATCAAAGATGGTGATACTTTATAATTTTTCTTAGCTATGGCTTTATGGACAACTGCCATCTTGTTCCACAGAAATGAATAAAGAATAGGATTTTTTTAAAAAAAATCAAGTTCATTAATCGCTATTTTGCCTGAAGCCTTTCGAAGGCTTCCTAGGCTTCATTTTATAATACAAAATGAGATTTGTATTTGATTCATTTTCTTCCAGTCCTCAATATTTTTTTATTCCCAATGGAGAAAATATTTTTATTGTTTGTTAGCTCTCCTTTATAATTTCTCATGAGTTTCTTCTCCTCACAAGGTCTCAGACATTACCCTGAAAAGGTTATATTGAGAGATGCTGCTAGATTAGATGAGTGGCACACCAATCAGGACAAGCAGCTGAAGGAAGGACAAGAAGCAACGGATGGAATCTAAACAAGGAGAGAAGCAACCTAGAACTAAGGAGAAATTTCCTGACAGTGAAAACAATTGTCCAGTGGAACAAGTTGCCTCCAGAAGTTGTGGGTGCTCCAACACTGGAAGTTTTTAAGAAGAGACTGGACAACCATTTGTCTGAAATGGTATAGAGTTTCCTGCCTGAGCAGGGGGTTGGACTAGAACACCTCCAAAGTCCCTTCCAATTCTGTTATTCGTTATTCTATATTCTATATTTTATATTCTATATTCTATATTTTATATTTTATATTTTATATTATTTTATATTTTATATTATTTTATATTTTATATTTTATATTTTATATTTTATATTCTATTCTATAATAAATAAAATAAAAATAAATAAAAATGTATGCAAGTATGATTGAGAGTAGGGTTCAAGCAGATCATGGTTGCTTGTTCAACAAATCATGATCTAATATCCTGGCTTGCTGCAGTCTATGAGTTCCCTACCTTTCCCTATGTTGATGTCACTGATAAAATCCCTTATGCAGATATTAGATGTTTGGAAGACAATCTTTTGCTTGGAAGCAGCTCAGAACTAGCCACTTAAAAGATTGCATTCCTATGTTTATACTTACCTGGCAGGGAGACACTTTGATCATATTTACCGGTATTATGTTTGCAATATTAGGTCTGTGCCAATGTCATCTTTAAATTTCTCTGGGTCATACAGAAACCTCGAGAAATTCCCAGAGTGAATCACCAGCGTGAAGAATAACAGAATAACTGAATTGGAAGGGACCTTGGAGGTCTTCTAGTCCAACCCTCAAGCAGGGGACCCTATACCATTTCAGACAAATGGCTGCCCAGTCTCTTCAGTGTTGGAGCACCCACAACTTCTGGAGGGAAGCCGTTCCACTGAGTAATTGTTCTCACTGTCAGGAAATTTCTCCTTAGTTCTAGGTTGCTTCTCTCCTTGATTAGTTTCCATCCATTGCTTCTTGTCCTGCCTTCAGGTGCTTTGGAGAATAAGTTGCCCCCTCTTCTTTGTAGCAGCTCCTCAAATTTTGGAAGATGTCATGTCACCCCTAGTAGTAAGCAACATCTGTGGCAAGAAAAAACACAGGTGGAAGAGAAGGCAATTAGTATCTTCACTCAGCCTTCAAAGAAAAATATGCTTGGTGATTGGCTGTACTCACCAAGGCACCATTTTATGAAAAGATAACCATCTTAGCAACCATTTTGTGATAGTTCCTCCACCATGATCTCAAATTCCACAAGTGCCCATTAGCACAAAAAGGCTACTTACCCCAGTGCCAAATTATAGCTCCCATCATCCCCAATTACACAGGTAACTGGAAACTATACTTCAATCTCTCTGAGAGTACTAAATTTAGGAAGGCCGGTATAAGGGTTTTCTAACAAATATTTTAATTTTCAATATTGTTTGGGGTGCCAAGAAGGAAAATGAGGTGCTCACATTCATGTAAGAACATGGAAGTGTCCTTCCGATGCCATTGTTTTCCACAATGGCCAGTTAAGCTGCCAAGGGGAACCCACAAAATGGCCACAAAGGCAACGGCATAAGATAGTCCACGGGTGGGCAATGATGGCCTCTTTACGATCTGTGGACCAACTCCCAGAATTCCTGAGCCAGCATGGTCATAAAGGGCCATAATTGCCCACCCCGGAGTAGCCCCACTTTCTCCAGATGTGTGGACTTCAACTCCCAGCATTCCCATCCTAAGATGGCTGAATGGCTGAGAGTAGTGGGAGTTTGAAGTCATACCAATTAGTGGGGAAATGGAATGTTTAACAGCTGGCAGCAATTATTTTAAAATACCGTCAAAAATAATGTCCTCTAAAGCAGGGGTCCCCAACCTTGGCAACTTTTAAGACCTGTGGACTTCAACTCCCAGAATTCCCCAACCAGCATGGCTGGCTGGGGAATTCTGGGAGTTGAAGTCCACAAGTCTTAAAGTTGCCAAGGTTGGGGATCCCTGCTCTAAAGAAAGCTTCAGGATTAAATTTTATTATTTATTTATTTATTTTATTTATTTCATTTATTTATTATAAACAACTCAAGGCAGCAAACATATCTAATACTCCTTCCTTCTCTTATTTTTCCCACAACAACGACTCTGTGAGGTGAGTTAGACTAAGAGAAAATGACTGGCTCAAGGTGACCAGTCAGCTTTCATGTCAAAGGCCAGACTAGAACTCACCCTCTCCTGATGATCCCAAGTCACCCAGCTGACTTTCATGGCTAAGGTGGGATTAGAACTCAGACTGTCCCGGTGATTGGCTCAAAGTCACCCAGGTGGCTTTCATGGCTAAGGCGGGATTAAAAATTCACTGTCTCCTGGTTTCTAGCCTTGTGCCTTAACCACTAGACCAAACTGACACATTGAAACACTTCCTTTTTGCCCATTTTCTTTATGTCTCCTTGGAAAAGTCATGTATTGCAAAGAGGAGGAGATGATGCACACACTCAATTGGGCCAATTCCTCCCTGAAAAATAGGTATTGATTTTGAACTTATAGCCGAACTTCACAGTACCAGGAGGCAGAAGGCAATAGAGTTTCTTGAAATGTTAAGCCAGGATTTTTTTTATTATTATTATTTTACAAAGCCAACTAAGCTTTCTCTGCAACTTGAGGAGTCAAGGTTTCGTTACCCATAGCCAGCTTGTACCTCTGCTACACAATTAATTTGACAGACTGCCTCTCAGTCACAGTATTGCAAACCTCATCGTGCAAAACATGCAAGCAATCAGATTACTGCATTCTCCTTACCTTTAGCATAAGAACACAAACAAAATCTTATTAAGAGACCAGAAACTAGGAAATGGTGCATTTTTATCCAGGGAGGGAGGGAGGGAGAGAGAGAGAGAGAGAGAGAGAGAGAGGAAATCAGGAATAAATCCTACTTATTTTAATTATATTTAGAACTCTTTTTCTATTACTAATATTAATAGTCTTTTCCTAGCTTTTCCCCCACTTTCTGAATTAAAATAGGACATCCATCTGCATCTCTCTTGAATAATTTGGCATATTTTCTCCTATAGTTTGTAAACCTGTATATAATTTTTTTCCTTCTCTGGACTAAATATAGCAATAGGCAGCTTCTTATCAGTAGAGCTACTGTATCATAATCCTCAGGCTGGTAGCAAAGAAATACAGGCAGTCCTCAACTTACGACCACAATTGAGCCCAAAATTTCTGTGGTTAAGTGAGACATTTGTTAAGTGAATTTTGCTCCATTTACAACCTTTCTTGCCTCAGTTGTTAACTGAATCACTGCAGTTGATAAGTGAGTAACCTGGTTGTTAAGTGAATCTGGCTTCCCCATTGACTTTGCTTGTCAGAAGGTCGCAAAAGGGGATCACATGATTTTGGAACACAGCAACGGTCATAAATATGAACCCAGTTGCCAAGCATCTGAATTTTGATCACATGATCATGGGGATGCTGGAAAGGTCGTAACTGTGAAAAACGATCATAACTCACTTTTTCCAGTGCCGTTGTAACTTTGAATAGTCACTAGACGAACTGTTGCAAGTCGAGGACTACCTGAACAAATTACCTCTGCTGCCATCTAGTGGACACCTGGACTTTGCACTGCAGATATGCAGCTGGTCACATCATGAAGAATTCTAACATGACTGTCATATCAAACAGATTTTCCCATATCATCCCAGTTTACCCTTACACATTGAACCAATGATATATAGCAAGGCTTTTCAACCAGTGGTACGGGTACCACCTGTGGTACATTGGCACCTGGCAGGTGGTACGCGACCAACCTAGAAAAGTGGTAGTGGGGGAGGGGAATGAGCTGAACCGGTGGCAGCACCGCACAAGCCTGACTGAGAGATGGCTGGAGCTGCAGGGCTGTCAGGGCTCAGCGGAAGCGCCAGGATCAGCGCCAGGCTCCAGCTGGAGCTCGGCGCTGATCCTGGAGCTTCTGCTGAGCCCAGAAGAAGCGCCGATCAGCTGGAATGTTGCAGCATCTCCAGGGTCTTGTGATTTACATTCAGATGCTTGGCAACTGATTCATATTTATGACGGTCAAAGTGTCCCAGGGTCATGTGAAGTGACCAAAACCTGCTGCAACCACCCAGCAGACCGGGGGGAATAAAAACCAAACACCTTCCCACCCCACCCCCGCTGCCAGTCCTCAACAAAAATGCTCACAACAATGAAAACCTCGGACAGGAGGAAGAGCACCGCCGGGTGGGCAGGCAGGTGTCTTGCTCGGCTGTGGCTTGGGGGGCACTTTTTTCAGTACCATTGTAACTTCGAACAGTCACTAAGCGAACTGTTGTAAGTCGAGGACTACCTGTACTTCATCACTTTTTTCCTTTTTGGGGGGGGTCATCACGTTTTTGACACCTTGCTAGGCAACTGGTGGTACTCGGATATTGCATATCCTAAAAGTGGTACAATGGGTGAAAAGGTTGAAAAGCCCTGATATATAGGTTAGGTTCATAACAAAAGATGTGAGAATACTTAAAACCATGGCTGTTTAATAAGACACACTGGCCTGGTTCATAGAAAACTATTCTAGTTTTTTGTTTTTTTTAAGCTTTTGTTATACTGCAAATATGAGGCCATAAGGCCATGACATAAAAAAAAAAAAAGGGAGTGGTTGCTATGATGTGTTTCAGCCATGGTTAGTTTCAAGTAAGGAACTATCTACAATTTAGATAGTTGTATATGAAAAAAGACAACCTATAAATACAATGAAAATATTTGGTGTATCCTGAGGCAATTTGTTTTTGAAGTTAGAAGCTGGTTAGTCAGACTGTGGATCTATTAAACCAAGAACTTGGCCCTTTTATGACTTGTGGACTTCCAGAATTCCTCAATCAGGCACGCTGGCTGAGGAATTCTGGGAGTTAAAGTCCACAAGTCATAAAAGGGCCAAGTTTGAAGACCCCTGTATTAAACATTCCAGGGGAACCATGGAGGGGGAGAGTCAAACGAAGATGGTAGCCATGCCTATCCAATCAGAGCAAGCTGATTCTAACACGTGATGCCCAAGGGAACAACATAAAGCAAAACTTTAAGCTGATTCGGCAAACCTAGACTAAACAGCATTCATTTTAAGCCATGTTCTATCTATACTGACAAATGTTTGTGATCTCTGACATGTCTACAAATTGCACATTTCTTGGGAAGCCTTCATCAGTGACCAGGTTAAAGAAATCCAAACATTTTAAATTACCAGTATCAGGATTCTAGTTAGTGATATTTTTTTCAAATTCTGCTTCATCCCAAATATTAATGAAATCTGCCAAGGGCTTGACTTTAGTCACGTAACATGATTAAAGATCTATTGTGTGATGTGTATCATTAGCTACATTCTGCAACCTGGGATCACTTCCAGAATTAGTCAGTGCATCTTGAATTTCCTACCTGAAGAGCAGTTTAAGCAGCCGCTTAATCTTCCTCCTCCTCCTCCTCCTCCTCCTCCTCCTCCTCCTCCTTTTCCTTCACCTTCAAGAAAAAATACAAGAAGAAATGATGCTATTTCAGTGCTAGTGATTCTAGAATGATAACCAGAATTTATTTTAGAGCTGCTGTATAAGACCTCAGACTGGAAAAGGAAAAGTTGCTTTGAAGCCTCTGGCACATACGCATGGCCAGCAACTCTTTAAAGCAGTTGCAACTTTTTCTGGAATTGTGATTTGCCCTCCACAGCATGATCCCAGGAAAAGAAGGTTTAAAGGGTCATAAGACTGTTCTCATTTATGCACACCATATGCTCCAAGATGCTGTTATCACTTTGAAGCATTGAATAGGCCTGTTCCTCACACAACAGAATAACAGAATAACAGAGCTGGAAGGGACTTTGGAGGTCTTCTAGTCCAACCCCCTGTTCAAGTAGGAGACCCTACACCAGGGGTAGGCAACCTTGGCTCTTTTATGACTCGTGGACCTCAACTCCCAGAATTCCTGAGCCAGCAGGGCTCAGCTTGGAAACCTCTCTCTTTCCCCTCAGCATGGCTGGCTCAGGAATTCTGGGAGTTGAAGTCCACGAGTCATAAAAGAGCCAAGGTTGCCTACCCCTGACCTACACCTATACCATTTCAGACAAATGGTTGTTCAATCACTTCTTAAAACTTCCAGTATTGGAGCACTCACAACTTCTGGAGGTAAGTTGTTCCACTGATTAATTGTTCTAACTGTCAGGAAATTTCTCCTTAGTTCTAGGTTGGCTCTCTCTCCTTGATTAGTTTCCATCCTTTGCTACTTGTCCTGCCTTCAGTTGCTTTGGAGAATAGATTGACCCCCTCTTCTTTGTGGCAGCCCCCTAGATATTGGAAGACTGCTATCATGTCACCCCTAGTCCTTCTTTTCATTAAATTAGACATACCCAATTCCAGCAACCGTTCTTGATATATTTTAGCCTCCAGTCCCCTAATCATCTTTGTTGCTCTTCTCTGCAGTCTTTCTAGAGCAGACACGTCAAACTCGTGATGTCACGTGACGTCGCGTGAAGTATCGGAACTTTTTCCCCATTGCCGGCAATGGGGTGGGCGTGGTTTCCTCGTGACGCATCTGGCCCATGGGCTGGCAGTTTGACACCCCTGTTCTAGAGTCTCAGCATTTAATATTAATACCACTTTATAAACACCTAGTAAGACCACACCTGGAATGCTGCAACCAATTTTGGTTGCCACAGTGTAAAAAGATGTTGAGACTTTGGAAAAAGTTCAGAGAAGAGCAACTAAGATGATCAAAGGCCTGGAGACTAAAACATATGAAGAACGACTGCAGGACTTGGGTTTGGCTAGTGTAAACAAAAGAAGAAATAGGAGTGACATGATAGCAATATTCCAGTATTTGAAGGGCTGCCACCAAGAAGAGGGGGTCAACGTTATTCACCAAAGCACCAGAGGGCAGGACGAGAAACAATGGTTGGAAACTGATCAAAGAGAGAAGCAACCTGGAATTAAGGAGAAAGTTCCTAACAGTGAGGACAATTAACCAGTGGAACAGCTTGCCTTCAGAACTCGTGGGCGCTCCATCACTGGAAGTTTTAAAGAAGAGACTGGACAGTCACTTGTCTGAAATGATATAGGTTCTTCTGCTTGAGCAGGGGGCTGGACTAGAAGACCTCCAAGGTCCCTTCCAGCTCTATTCTATCTTTCTTACATTGGGGCAACCAAAACTGGATATAGTACAGTATTCCAAGTGTGGTCTTACAATTTCCCCACTAATAATTTACACTGTCTACATAACCATTCTTATGGCAGTGTAAAACCTCTTTCCTGTTATTGCCTCATTGCTGTTATTAATGCACTTGGCGACCCACGTATGTATTTATGATGGTTGCAGCATCCCAGAGTCATGTGATCACCATTTGCGACATTCCCAGCCATCTTCCAACAAGTAAAGTCAATGGAGGAAGCTGGATTTGGTTAACAATCTCATTGTTCAGTTAACCACCATATCAAAAATGTCATAAAATCAAAGCATGAGTCACTTAAAAGCTACCTTGCTTAGCAATGGAAATTCTGGTCCCAATTGTGCTCGTAAGCCGAGGACTACCTGTGTAGATTGGAAATCTGTACATGCTTTGAAAGTGATTCAGGAGAATACAGTAAAGCCTAAACACAGTGCCTTTCTGTTGCTCATTAAAGCAGCTGTATCTTTTTTCACATTTCTGTGCAAAGAGGCTATATTCAAGCATGGTCTGACCTGTTTTTGTTTTGTTTTTCAAAATAATTTTCAACACATGCACAGTCCAGAAGAAGCATTGTGATACTGAACTCACAGTTGGCATAAGACATTGAATATTGAATGAATGAGTTCTCCGCTGACTTACTTTGATGGCCATGTTGATGATTGACATTATCTCTGGAAGCATGTCCAATGCATCTTCACAGACAGTGTATTTTTGCACTTTGGTTGAGGTATATTTTTGCCTTCGCTGGAAATGGAAGGAGGCCTGCAAGCAAACAGCAATCCCTTTGTTCGTTGAAAGCAAAGGAAACATGATTAGTCCTACGTGATGAAGATAGCCACAGACATGAACAATAGATGTGTTTATTTCTTTGTTTATTTAAGATAAACAGGAGCACAGCAACCTCATTTTGTGCTCAATTTTGGTTACAACAGCTGCTTTTAATGCAGACGACAAGGTTGGTTCTGCGTTTTGAGTATCCTCGTCCACTATCAGTGGAACCAAATGTTCTGGACAATGTATCCGATTACGCTTGTAATTTCCCACAATTAGTCAAGGGCATTGTGGGAGATTGTTAAGGAATTTAGATGGGGCTGCCTCATTCTACTAAAGTGCTAGAAAGGTGGGGGCCGGGAATAATAATTAGAATTAGGAAATGCACAAGGATACCAGAGGCTGTTATTGGATCTCTTAAAGATGTTTTCTGAAACTCAGTCTTCACCTCACATCTGAAACAATAAAGTCTGTTTTGTAGTCTGCCAATGTTGTGTGGCCATTGGAGTGTTTTGTGTCTGTGTGTGCCAAAAAGTGTGACAAAACACCTACATTTATTCAGAAGGAGGCCTTCAAAACATGAGCCATTCCAGGGGGACAAACTAAGGAGAAGACCCACTATGGAAACCCAGAGAAAACCCTTTGAATGAATTAAACTCAACAAGTAATGCTCCATTTTGGGACAGGGTAAACCCCAGGCCCCTTTCATAGCCATTCTTCACACAGAATGGATGGGCATTGATCAGAAACATTGTGGCTAAATTGGACTGGGCAAGAGGTTGAACTAGATGACCTCAGCACGCATGTGAGCTGAATTCACTCCAATACATGTGAACCCGCTTAAAGTGCCTTTGTAATAAAGCTTTCACAGCAAGCTGAATTGATCCAGAGTGGTGACAGGAGCAGGTATCAGACAGGGACCGATGTCCCAGTAAACCACATGGTTTATGTTCATTGACCATATCTGAAAGATAGCATAGTTAGCATGCTGACCTAGTAGGAAGGGATGAATAATAAGAAAGATGGATAAAAAAATATTCCAATTTCATGCCACGGAGGAGAGAGACTGGCCAAGCCAGAGGGAGGAGTCAAATAGGGAATTAGTCTGGAGTTGTTACATAGGCAGAAGAGGGCAAAGTCAAACCTCCTTGAATGCTGTTGAACCTCATCTAGTTTCACCCAGGTGCAACTCTCTGTCTGAGATGATTCCTATGTATAGGGAGGAGCAATAAAACAACTAACTGAACTCTTCATATTTGAGCATGTTTCTTTGTGCCTGAACGTGCTGTAATTTGCACTGTCTGCCTTCTTTGTCTTGTCTTAAAAATGTAGTACAGGGTTAGGGTTATGACCACCGTTGAGCTCAAAATTTCTGTTGCTGAGCGAGACAATAGTTAAGTGAGTTTTGCCCCATTTACACCAGTTCATTTAATAACTGCTTGAAGTTACAACAGCCCTGAAAAAAGTGACTTATGACCGTTTTTTCACATAATTGTTGCACATCCCCACGGTCACATGATCAAAAGTCAGACTCTTGGCAACTGACTCATATTTATGACAGTTGCAGTGTCCCGGGGTCATGGGATCCCCTTTTGCGATCTTCTGACAAGCAAAGTCAATAGGGAAGCCAGATTCACTTAACAACCAGATGACTAACTTAACAACTGCAGTGATTCACTTAACAACTGTGGCAAGAAAGGTCGTAAAATGGGACAAAATTGACCCCAACTGTCTCGCTTAGCAACAGAAATGTTGGGCTCACCTGTATTCTTTTTCCTTTTTGAAGGGCTCTAGCTTTCTGTCTGCAGATGGGAACAGGATTAAACCACTGTTTCTTCAAAGCATAAAAAGTCAAATCCACAGCCACATCAGTGTGACCAAAACCCCACAAGCTTCTAACTTGTGGCTCCCATTTTGACTTTTTTTAAAAAAAAAAATTACCCACTGGTAGGTGGTAGGGTTAATAAAATCCTCATTTGCTAGTTGTCAGGGCAACTGATATACTGTAGGTCTTAACAAGCCCACAGATAAACTGGAGTCCTTTTCAAATCTGCAACTTGTCAGAAGCACATCACTGATTCATTTCCATGCCCTCCTATTTCTCTCTCTCTCTCTCTCTCTCTCTGAGATCATTGCTGTTTGTTCCTTTTATAACTAGGTTAAGTTTGATCTTTGGTGGTCCCTAGGAACTGCTAATTGACACAACTTTTAGCAAACCTTTGCTGAGAAGCTACAGTACTTGGTAGATTTCTTTTCTTTTTGCATCTAAAAATGTATCAGCCACGTTGCAAATTAATATTCTCTTTGGCTCACTGAGAGATCAGAATGAAAATGAGTATGCATTTAAAGTGGGAAAATCCAATATTTGTAGGGTCAGGGTTGACAACCCGACTTCTCAAACTTTCGGGGAAACCACATAAAGCAGAGGAGACAAAATAGTTGTTTTAGCATGATTTTTCAAAATGGGGAATCACAATTGAGCCCAAAATGTCTGTTGCTAAGCAAGAGAGTTGTTTGCCCTATTTTACGACCTCTCTTGCCACGGCTGTTAAGGGAATCCCTGCAGTTGTTAAGCCAGTAACACGGTTATTAAGTGAATCTGGCTTCCCCATTGACTTTGCTTGTCAGAAGGTCCCAAATGGGAATTAACACTTGACCCGGGACACTACGACCGTCCTAAATATGAGTCAGTTGCCAAGTATCCAGATTTTGACCATGTGACCATGGGGATGCTGCAACAGTCACAAGTATGAAAAACAATCATAAGTCGCTTTTTTCAGTGCCGTTGTAAGGACCATGTAATTCACTTAACAAATGGGCCAATTCGCTTAACAAGCATGGCAAAAAGGTCATAAAATGAAGCATGACTGACTTAACAACCGCCTTGCTTAGCAATGGAAATTCTGGGAAATTCTACCTGTATCTCTTCCCTCACATCATACCTATGGCCTGATTGTGGATACATTCCAAATTTTATTTGATGAACCTTATTTCTAGACCCCTCCATTTTACTTTTCCAAAGCAAATGTTGTGTCTGGAATTTAAAGAGCAAAATTCTGCAGTCTTCTCAAATACAGTCAAGCAGTATTATTCAGGCTTTATTTTAGTTCTCCTTGCAGCTCAAAACTCTGTAATTCTTTAAAAAGCTTTTTAAATCCTTCCTATTACTAGACAAGAATTCTTTGGGTTTTTGTGATTTTTGTCAGCCATCCTTCTTAATACTGATTTGCTGTATCAAACAATCAAATTGAATCCAGACTGAGTCATAGCAGGATGCGTGCATCTCAAGAGTGTTTTGCCTAAATTACAATTTATTAAGCAAGTAACAGTGTTGGTACTCACACAACATGCTAAAGTTTACACACTACAAACCACACCACAAACCCATATAGCTGAATTCACACATTGCATTATATCACAACCAAATAAACCAGGTTGTGGGCTTTCCATACTGTAATTCACCCTAAAGGGACCTTAAATCATCACTAATAAATCTTAACTGATTTTAATAGATGTACTCTGAATAAGTTTTATTCTAAAGCCATCTTAACTGACTTCAATTTTTTCCCCCAGAAGCTGCCTAGAGAACAAGTGGTCAACCTATATAAATATTAATAACCCTTCATCTCTTTTTATAATTGTAGCATCTACATGTTTTGTTGTTTGGTTTATGTAACAAAATTGGTCAAGCATCCCAATCTAAGCTGTTTACAACTGTCTGTATGCAGTCAATTTCCATATCCTTCTGTTTTCCACTTAAAATTAATACAATTAAATAGCATTAGGCATTACTTTGGTTTTCATTTTTGGCTTGCTTGAGGAAGCAGCTCCATTGAAATGAAAGCATTGTAGCCTCAAAACTCAGATGATAATCCAATGTCAAACCATGGTACATCTGCAGAAATACCAGTTTAATTTAGCATCTTCCACTGAACAAACTTTCTTAAACAAACCCAAGAGGAATCTTTGCAAACAGAGGAACAATAATGCTTTCCTTTGATGTTTGCTTAAAAAAGAACCCTAATCTTTTGATATATTTTGTAAAAAAATAATAATAAAATAAAACAGGCTCCCAAAATGGATTAGGAAAAAAATGTTTCTGTTTTCCTGAGCTAGAATGTCTTCCTTCTAGTGCGCAGAGTTTTTGAGATGTTTTCATCCTTTATGTAAAACAATTTGCATATCCTGAAATCAGCACCGTGCAATATTCCAGCCCAATTCCAGTGAAATTACTTCGGTTTAATGCAGTATGGCTGGGTTGCCAACACAAAGCTAATTGCAGAGGGAGACGAGTGAATTAAAAATGTCTTTGAGCAGGAAGCCAGCTACCCTTCACAATTACTGGGGACTGAAAAGCATTAGAATTTATTAAGCTTTAGAAGGAGAGATAGTCCTTTCATGTAGCTGTGAAATTAAAACTCAAATATCTGGTCCTGACGGTTATAAAATGAATTTTAAGCAGTAAAGTTGCAAGGAAGGTTATGCATAAGAGAAGTGCTGTTTTTATGCTTCAGCTAGCTCCGTGGGAGCTAGTTATTGAGTTGCAGCTGAAAGCCGCTGTACAGAACTGTGGTTAGCTGGATATCTGTGATACCCGGAAATGTCCCCTCCTATCTCTCCGCCAACAATTTCTCAGTGGCAAAATGAATGCCTCTTTGAAAGTGCCACCATTTACATTGATAAAACAATAAAAGTTATATATATATATATATATATAAGAAGTGATGAATTTCAAAATGTTGACATATTATTCAAAACCATATTCATATCATTAAATGCTACTCTTATTCATTAAATCATCTTGATAAACTCATGGATATTAAAACAGTATGAAAATGACACAATTGCATATCTTACGTGTAAACATCCTCACCATGATTTTTTTTACATTTCCAGCATAATGAATTGATAACCAGTTTTAAACATTCTCCGAAGTATCCAGTAAATATGAAAAAAATGTTTTTGTGTTGAATTTTTATCTTAAGAAACGTTCTTAAATTTCTTTACATTTTGTTTAGATGCTAATACGGGGTATTCTCAATCTGAATAAAGTTCTTGCAAATAACGGAAAGAAAGAAAAGAAAGAAAGAAAGAAAGAAAGAAAGAAGGAAGGAAGGAAGGAAAGAAAGAAAGAAAGAAAGAAAGAAAGAAAGAAAGAAAGAAAGAAAGAAAGAAAGAAAGAAAGAAAGAAAGAAAGAAAGAAAGAAAGAAAGAAAATGCCCCCATTGTTAGCAGATATGCTGTAGGATTGCTTGAAAATCGAGACAGTGTTATCAGCAAAGAAACAGTGAAAATACAGGTAGTCCTCAACTTAACAATCACAACTGAGATCAAAATTTCTGTTGCTAAGCGAGAACGTAACTGCAATTGTTCTCTTAACAACTGTAGCATAATAAAGGGCCACAAAACTGGGCATAACCCACTTAACAATTGTCTCACTTACCAAGACTGAAGTGGTTTGTCATAGTTACTCTGTGGAAAATATTTTGAATAGCAATAGCTATAACAGTAGCACTTAGATTTATATACCGCTTCACAGTGCTTTACAGCCCTCTCTCAGCGGTTTACAGAGTCAGCCTATTGTCCCCATCATTCTGGGTCCTCATTTTACTGACCTCGGAAGGATGGAAGGCCAAGTCAACCTTGGGCTGGTCAGGATCGAACTCCTGGCAGTGGAAGGCAGAGTTAGCCTACAATGCTGCATTCTAACCACTGCGCCATCACAGCTCTTGAATCTGTAACCCCAACTATTATTCTGAAATTTTGTAATACAGGTAGTCCTTGACTTACAACCATTCATTTACTGACTGTTTGAAATTACAACAGCAGTTTAAAAGGTGACTTTCAACCATTTTTCACACTTACGATCACTGCAGCATCCCCTTGGTCACGTGATCAAAATTCAGATGCTTGGCAACTGGCTCATATTTATGACGGTTGCAGTGTCATGTGATCACCTTTTGCAACTTACTGACAAGCAACATTAATGTGGATGCCAGACTCACTTAACAACCGTTTTACTAACTTAATAACTGAAGTGATTCACTTAGCAACTATGGCAGGAAAAGCCATAACATGGGACAAAACTCAATTGACTCGCTTAGCAACAGAAATGTTGGGCTCACTTGTGGTTCTAAGTCGAGAGCCACCTGCATAATATTATGAGATAGATTTTCGTTACAGAAAACATAGCTGCATTGTGAATTGCCACCCTGGCATTGTGTTCCTTGTTTAGAAAGAGGAAACATGTTGTGGGTGGACATTTCTAGGTGAGTCAAGAAACAATCCTGCTTTAAGCATCCATTTTTGCTGCCTCAGGAGGGGAAACCGTAGGCATGGAGAATTTTCTAACAAGTGGAGGAAGAAAACATTGCTAATGAGAAGTGAGACGGTCTAAATTTCAACCCCTCTGCGGTTGCCAGGTTCTCCATTTTTATGCAATATGCAGTTTTTAATGACAACCCAATATGCTAGATGGGTTAAATTAGAGGTACCAGCACAGTATTACGTGCTGTAGCTATGGAGGCATTGATAGTATGAGCTGTACTTTAATAACCACCAAGAGGTTTGGTGCTTTCATGACCTCTCCTCCATCTCTCATTTTTTTCCTTCATGTTTTCAGCATACATATGTTTCCTGATGTGCGCCTTGGGGGTGACAGCAGGTGCCCATCGCTTGTGGAGTCACAGATCTTACAAAGCCAAACTGCCTCTGCGAATATTTTTGGCTGCAGCCAATTCAATGGCATTTCAGGTGGGTATTTACACATCTGTTGAACTCTTCTTAAGCGATAGTGTAAGGCTGGAGTGTCCAGCCTTGGCATCTTTAAGACCTGTGGACTTCAACTCCCAGAGTAATAGATAAGAGTCAACAGAATCCAAGAGGGTCTTGTGAGGACCTAATGACTCCAGGCATACTTGGGATTGTACAGGGCCCTGGTCAACCAGCAACTTTGCAGAATTGTTTATTTTCCACTTTTTATTATCCAGGTAACTCTTAGAAGCCACTGAAGAGAAGCCCAACAGCTAGTTTCTTGGCTCTACAACAGAGAAGTTTTTGAAATGACACAGGCTATAGCAGGGATCTTCAAACTTGCACCCTTTTATGACTTGTGGACTTCAACTCCCAGAATTCCTCAGCCAGGCACGCTGGCTGAGGAATTCTGGGAATTGAAGTCCACAAGTCATAAAAGGGCCAGGTTTGAAGACCCCTGGGCTATAGGGTGAGAGATGTCTGCACCTGCTACAGTAATTCTATATTGAAAATAAGCCCACCTGCTCTCCTTCTAGAAGCTCAGGAGGGTGAGGTAAAAATACTCCTGAAGTCTCATAGGAGGTGGAAACAACAAAATAGCCAGAGGGCAATTTTCTTTGGAAACTGAGCCAGCTGTTATCTTTGATAGTACTTGACGTAAACAGTTGGGTTTTGGGTTTTTTTTGATAGAGCAAGCAATGCTGTTGCTTGTCCCAAAGGTGCTTTTTTCAAAAGGCAACTGGACTTTCTTTGTTTTTCCTTGAAGAACGGAAGAAGCTTCTTGGACGAGAAGCAAAACGTCTTCAAGGAAAAACAAAGAAAGTCCAGCTGCTTTTTGAAAAAGCACCTTTGGGACAACCATGAGCTGGATGACTAAGCACCTCCATAGACAATGCTGTTGCTTCAAAAGGACAACATGGGCAAGGAAGGACTCAGAGGCCCACAGAGCCATGACACTTAATTTTCTCCTTCTGTTTTGTGCAGAATGATATTTTTGAATGGGCTCGGGACCACCGGGTGCATCACAAATACTCCGAGACGGATGCTGATCCCCATAATGCCCAGCGGGGGTTCTTTTTCTCCCATATTGGCTGGCTCTTTGTTCGGAAGCATCATGATGTCATTGAGAAGGGAAGAAAACTGGATTTCAGTGATTTATTGGAGGATCCGGTGGTGAACTTTCAGAGAAAGTGAGTGATAATGGTAAACACGAGTAAGGCTGGAGATACACTGGGGGTCCCTCGTGGCAGATCTTCAGGTCAAAATTAGCCAGCTATTGGGCAGAGGTTTGGATTAGATCGGTGTCTCTCCATCTTGGCAACTTTAAGATGGGTGGACTTCAATTCCCAGCATTCCCAGAATTTTGGGAGTTGAAGCCCACCCACCTTACACTTCTCAAGGTGGAGAAACACCGGTCTAGATCAGGGCTTTTCAACCTTTTCATCCATTGTACCACTTTTAGGATTTGGCAACATCCGAGTTCCACCAGCAAGGTGTCAAAAACTTGATGACCAAAAAAAAAAAAAAAGGAAAAAAGTAATAAAGTACAGGTAGTCCTCGACTTACAACAGTTCGCTTAGTGACTGTTCGAAGTTACAATGGCACTGAAAAAAGTGCCTCCCAAGCCACAGCCGAGCAAGACACCTGCCTGCCCGCCTGGCGGCGCTCTTCCTTCTGTCCGAGGTTTTCATTGTTGTGAGCATTTTTGTTGAGGACTGGCAGCGGGGGTGGGGTGGCGGGTGGGTGTTTGGTTTTTATTCCCCCCGGTCTGCTGGGTGGTTGCAGCAGGTTTTGGTCACTTCATATGACCCTGGGACACTGTGACCGTCATAAATATGAATCAGTTGCCAAACATCTGAATGTAAATCACAAGACCCTGGAGATGCTGCAACATTACAGCTGATCGGCACTTCTTCTGGGCTCAGCAGAAGGGCCAGGATCAGCGCCGAGCTCCAGCTGGAGCCTGGCACTGATCCTGGCGCTTCCACTGAGCCCTGAGAGCCCCGAAGCGCCAATCAGCTGGAAAGCAGCACTGATCCTGGCGCTTCCGCTAAGCCCTGACAGCCCTGCAGCTCCAGCCATCTCTTGCTCAGGCTTGTGCAGTGCTGCCACCGGTTCAGCTCATTCCCCTCCCCCACTACCACTTTTCTAGGATGGTCATGTACCACCTGCCAGGTGCCAATGTACCACAGGTGGTACCTGTACCACTGGTTGAAAAGCCCTGGACTAGATGACTGCCAGGGTCCCTTCCAACTCAACGATTCTATAATAATTAGCATTTTCCAACTAAGTGCTTGTATAGTTGTATTAGTGATTTTTCAGAGGTGCAGGCCCACGAAGGAGAGAACTTATGAATTTAACAAACAGTGCTATTTATAGGATTGTCATGGCCACGATACGTTAATTACTGCATTGAGTTTAGCACAGAGCTCCTGGAAAGCTGAAGGAACAATCCCACATGATTCGTGAAAAATTGTATAAAGTATTACAAAACTCTTATAAACAATGACACAATTGGGGACTGGGATCAATTCCTGCATAAATAAATGGCTTCATCCAGTCTGAAAAATTACGGTGATAATTAGTTTGCTGAATTTTTTTGAAAGATTTCTCATTCCAATTTCTAACCTTTGAGGTGCATTGATCTCTGATGAAATAATCAGTCGCTAATACTGCTAAGAACAACTTGATTCAGCCACATTTTCTGCTTTGTCACCTGAGTCCCACTTCAAAAGGAAAGGAAATAATGAAATGAATAAACTGTAACAACAAAAGAAAACCACCAGCAGTTTTTAAGAATATCCCAGCATGGAAGAAAAAAACCCACAAACATTTAAAGCATTAAAAATGGATTTAAAGCATTAAAAAGATGCTTTTAGTAAGGCTGGGATCAAACAGATCTCTTTTCAAACACAGTGAGTTGCACGATGCTTCGATTATTAATCCCAGCCCCGTTAAGACTTAAACAACCCAAAACTGCCCTTTTATTTGTTTATTTGATATATTTATCTCTCACATTTTCACCAGGGGCTTTTATCCCCATAACCACAACCCTATGAGGTAGGCTAGGTGGGCAGAAAGATGGAGTGGCATCCAGTGACCTTCAGTGGCTAAGAGTGGATTCGAACCAGGAATCCAAGCGTTTCGTGGGAAGCAAGATGGTCAAGCAAAATGGAGAAAGCGCTGGACAAAGATGGGACAATGGTTGTCCCTGAGGTTTCTCCATTTTGAGAAGTTTGCTGGCTGGAGAATTCTGGGAGTTGAAGTCCACCCATCTGAAACTTTCCAAGATGGAGAAACAGGGGTCCAATCCAATCTTCTGCCCAATGTACGATCCCAATGGCTGACTAACTTTGACTTGAAGACAACCAGTGAATGAGGAATTTCCGGCAAGACATCCTTCAGTGAAGAATGAAGAATCTCACAACACCATAAAGATCAATACATTTTTAGTGAACAAGCCATGAATGCCTATGCTGTAATTTGCTATGCCATGGGAATTTGTCATTTTTTGAGCCAGAAGGAAAGCTCCTTTGTTCCCGTTAAAAAGAAAGAAAACATGATCACAGCGGAAGGGAGGAGAACATGATCAGGCGTGAGAAAGTTGCAGAATTTTATCTCTTGGGGGAATGGGGCATAATGCATTAATGAGAAAGAAATCTTGCACAAATTGTGGCAAATTACAATGACTTCAAGAGGCATTGTTCCAAGCAAAGGAACAGACAATCTTGTGCGTCCCCCCACACACAAATGCTCTGAATGATAAGGGTGCAGTTCATGGTAGCTTGCAGAAAAATAAAGATGTTGAGGTTGTAGAAGGAGGCGAAGGTTGGAAATTTTAATAGATTCCCAGCCTAGCTGAAACATTTTATCTAGTAGTGCTAACTGAAGAATGAGTCTTATTTTCCCAGCTGGAGTTTAGATTATTCATTTTAGTTCCTGGTGAATAGAGATAAAGCAAACCAACTAAAGAGATTATAATAATCAAAAGTTTGCAGGTGTCAAGGAAATGCAGCTGCCAAAAAAGCCAGCACAGGCTGCATTAACAGAGGGATAGAATCAAGATCATGTAAAAGTGTAAATACCACTTTACAATGCCTTGGTAATACTGGAATACTGCATCCAGTTTTGGTCACCACGATGTAAAAAAGATGTTGAGACTCTAGAAAGAGTACAGAGAAGAGCAACAAAGATGATTAGGGGGCTGGAGGCTAAAACATATAAAGAACGGTTGTTGGAATTGGATATGTCTAATTTAATGAAAAGAAGGACTAGGGATGACATGATAGCAGTGTTCCAGTATCTCAGGGGTTGCTATTCTCCAAAGCACCTGAAGGCAGGACAAGAAGCAATGGATGGAAACTAACCAAAGAGAGAAGCAACCTAGAACTAAGGAGAAATTTCCTGACAGTTAGAACAATTAATCAGTGAAACAACTTGCATACAGAAGTTGTGAATGCTCCAACACTGGAAGTTTTTAAAGAAGAGATTGGACAACTATTTGTCTGAAATGGTATAGGGCTTCCTGCCTGAGCAGGGGGTTGGACTAGAAGACCTCCAAGGTCCTTTCCTACTGTGTTATTCCATATTCTGTATTCTGTTCTGCTAATTACAAAGATGGCAGAAGGCTTGAGTAGAGATTTGAAGATTCAAAGTTTAATATCTGACCCAGCTGTACACTTACACTTAGTATTATGCAATTGACACAAGGCACGTGTTTTTCTCTAGCCTTCCCTTGGAACAGCACCATTATTTAGATATACATATTCTAGCCTACTTTGTTTTTTAAAGCAATCCCACTGTTCAGGTGCAGCTGAACAGTGCTGAGGAAGCTACAGTATTCTGTTCCCACCCTAACAGGTAAAATAGCAGCACAGGTTAAGCTACTCTGGAAAAACTGGAGATCACTAGATAAAGTTATTGATGGAATTTACTGAAGAAGTAGATGGATTCTGGTTTAGAAAGCAGGAAAAGATTTAACCCAAGGGCCAGCCAGGAGTCTGAAATGGCTGATAAGATCTCAGGACCATACACTGATCAGGGGTTTTGCTTTATAAGCTCCAGGGGTAGGCAACCTTGGCTCTTTTATGACTCGTGGACTTCAACTCCCAGAATTCCTGAGCCAGCCATGCTGAGGGAAAAGGGAGAGATTTCCAAGCTGAGTCATGCTGGCTCAGGAATTCTGGGAGTTGGAAGTCCATGAGTCATAAAAGAGCCAAGGTTACCTACCCCCTGCTCTAAACATTTAGATTTTCCATGTTGCAAAGGGAAGACTCTACACTAGTGGTTCTCAACCAGTGGTCCACGGAGCCCTGAGGGTCCATGATGTCATCACAGGGGGTCCACAACGGTTTGAAAAAAATGTTATGATTTAGATCTTGAGTTAAGTCTTTGGGGGATCTGTGGCCATAGTCAGTGGCCACAAAAGGTATTTAAAGAGAGTCCGTGGTGAAGAAAAAGTTAAGAACCACTGCTCTACAAATTTCTTATGAAAATGGGGACAAACAGAAAGCATCGAGAGAATGTTTTCACTTTTTTTCCAGACCCCACTCCATCTTTATATTTAAACTACACTAATAGCTGAATAAGGGTTTCTGGCAAGTGTATTACCACTTGTTATTCTTTCATTTTGCACTACAAATATATATATATATATATTGACAACGTATCTCCCATGATCTTTTCTTCTCACTTGACTCATCTGGAATCATTGGTACGGGAAATGTTATCTTGTATGATCCAGTCACCTCTGTTTTTCCTTTTCTTTCCTCACAGGTACTATAAAAGTTCAGTTGTGTTGATGTGTTTTGTCATTCCTACTATCTTGCCTTGGTATTTCTGGGGCGAGAGCTTGTGGAATTCATACTTCTTGGCTTCAATTCTCCGCTACACCGTCTCCCTCAACGTTGCTTGGCTGGTCAATAGTGTTGCTCACATGTATGGAAATAGGCCATATGACAAAGGCATCAACCCTCGGCAGAATAGCTTTGTCACTTTCGGAGCTATTGGTGAGTTGCCAAGAATTGATTCACCTAGTTTTGGGGGAAAGGTGGCTTTGAGGTTGCTTTCTCCAGACTGCTTTAATGGTGCTTTAGGGTCAGGGATGTCCACAAGTTGTGTGAAAAGGAAGATGCTGGCTGTGGTGGTGAGATCAAGGGTCTTCCTCTTTTTTGTGGCTGTCTTATGAAATATTGGGCAGATAATATTAGACATTTCTGGTGTGGATAAGAAATTAAAGACCTCCTTACCAGTAATCAATACCTAGATGAGCACAGATTAACACCAAGAGTAACAAATAGATCATCAATGAAGAAATAAACAATACCCCAATCAAGGAACTACCAATTCAAACAAACAAGTTAACAGTAAACAACAGCCTAATTAAGGAACCACCAAGAACATTCCTACCAACACCGACACAGCAAACCACTAGTATACAAAATGACAGCAATTCCCACTCCTTTTTAGCACTGATGATGTTACCTAGTTTGGTAATGAGATGTCTGAAAGAAAACAACCAAGCTCAGAAAACACTAAGGACCCCACGGATGAGAAATTTTACTTGTTTGCTTAGACGTTTTCTTCTTCTCTAAAAAAAGCTGTACTATTAGAACAACTAAAAATTCAACGTTGTTTTTTAGAACTCTTTTTTCAGCTACATACTGTGTTTCCCCAAAAATAAGACCGGGTCTTACATTAATTTTTTGCTCCAAAATTAGGGCTTATTTTCTGGTTAGGTCTTATTTTGGGGGAAATACAGAACTAAATGCATTCGTCTGGCTGCTGATCTTAACTGGGGCTTATTTTGGGGGTAGGGCTTATATTACGAGCATCCTGAAAACTCATGCTAGGGCTTATTTTCCGGTTGGGACTTATTTTCGGGGAAACACGGTAGTAAATTAAGCAAGAGAGGGAGGGAGAAATAATGGCTGATATTAAATTTATAGAACCTGCATTTAATTACTGTTTTAACATGGAACATGGCAGGCATTCCAAGCACTATCAGAGGTGAGATTCAGACCGTTGTGTAGGAGCTTCTTCAAAGCTCTTGGGAAACATAATAGTCCCCATTTTGAGAATATAAAATCTAATCATCCAGCATAAGTGGAAATCGGAAGTAAAGGGAGTAAGAAATAAGGAGATGGCTCGTTGGAACATTTCATTTTGGACACCCTGTTCAAAGTATATATTTACAGGACGTAGCTCTTAAAATCCTTTCGTTGGTCAAAATCATGAAAATAACAGCTGTTCCTCCATTAGAATGTTTACTGCCTCTGCTTGTTGATGCTACATCCTACTTTTTTTTTCCCTTCTCTACCTTTGACCCTACTTTTCATTTCTTCTGGGTTCTGTTTTCCAGGAGAAGGTTACCATAATTACCACCACACCTTTCCATTTGATTATTCAGCCAGTGAGCTTGGCTTGAAATTCAACCCAACCACATGGTTCATTGACTTCATGTTTTGGTTGGGTTTGGTCACTGAGAGGAAGCAAGCACCCAATGAGATGATCCAAGCTCGCAAAGAGAGGACTGGAGATGGTACTTCTTGAGAAACAAATTGATTCTTGAATTTTGATGCTGCTGTGTTGTTTGTATGTTTCTTGATTGGGGGGCTTCTGTCCCAAACCTTCCCTTATAATGAAAGTAGTATTTTTCATTGAATGACGGCCAAATTCATTTCTGGATAAATGTCATCTTACTTTAATGCAGTCATTTTTTTTTATTGCAGAAAACACTTTAAATATTCATCCATCTTCCAAGAAAGATGTGAATGTTCCAGCCTGCAATTTTTCCATAACATAACGCCCTTCAGATGAGTTGAACTCTAGTTCCCATAATCCCTAGCACTTGCAGCCTTTGGACATTTCAAGTCCAACACATCTGGAAAACACCCGGTTGGGAAAGGCTGGATGGGCAGTGTTCAGGGTTGTGGGTGCTAGTTCTACTGAAAACATGCTATCTACCAACCATGGGGCAGAGTCAGATGCAAAACCGTGATGCAGGAGCAAAGCAGATTTGACTCTACATCTACCGAGGTACATCTGACATGTTGAACATCAGGAACTCTGATGTAGAATGTAAAACTGGTCAGGAAAAACTGTGCAGTTTACTCACCTGGTCTAAAGCATCCCTTCATCTCATAACAGGTCACTAGCTGCTACCGAATACTGTATGTTGAACCTCATGATTTGAGGGAATGCTCTAGATCAGGGATCTCCAAAGTGTTGGAGTTGGCTGAGGAATTCTGAAAGTCCAGAAGTCTTAAAAGTGGCCAAATTTGGAGACCCCTGATCTAGCTGCAGAACAGTCTCCTACAGTTGCACATGATGCTCAATATCAGTAGTCAATCTTTTTTTAAAGCTAGCTAAAAAGCTCCTGATATCTCCCCAAAGAATGTAAAAATCCTCCATCTACACTTGGTTTTAGTGGAGTTGATTGTAGAATTAAAGCTGTCTTAAATGCAACTTTTTTTTTTTTTTGGAAGATTGCATATTATTTAGTATTAAAAGCAAATGATATTTCATCTGATGTAGTCATCCTGACTACACACCGTCCTTCTCCAAGTTGGTATCCGTGCCCTTGCCCTCTGCAGTAAATAAGCCCACTGGGTCATGTTAGTTGGCAATGAACTGTAGTCCGATTCCTAAAGTCCAATTCATACCACAAAGTGCAGTCCAGTTCATGTTATCAGAATGAAGAAACTCTGACTGCACTACTTGGGATGCACACGCAACTCTTAACAGAATGAAGGAACTTACAGTTCTTTAATGAAAGGAAGTCAAATGTTTAATTTAAAATAGCTCTGCCATGGCTTTTCCTCTGCTTTGGCCTTGGGGTTTCTTGTACACCTTTAAAAAGACTCTTTGAAAAGAACTTTCCCACTTGTTTTATTGAAAGGATAGCTTGGTAGGTGAGAAGAAGAATCCAGGAAAAATGGTTGCAAGGCTACTTCCTCCACTGAAGCAAATGGGAAAGTACTGTAATTATCACATTATCTAACTCAGGGGTCTTCAAACTTGGCCCTTTTATGACTTGTGGACTTCAACTCCCAGAATTCCTCAGCCAGGCACGCTGGCTGAGGAATTCTGGGAGTTGAAGTCCACAAGTCATAAAAGGGCCAAGTCTGAAGACCTTTGATCTAACTGGTCTAAGGCAATGCTTCTCAACCTTGGTCACTTTAAGATGGGTGGACTTCAACTCCCAGAATTCTGGGAGTTGAAGTCCACCCATCTGAAAATGGCCAAGGTTGAAAACACCAAACTAAGGAGAGATCCCAAACTGTGTTCCTATCTGAAGCAAAAGGACCTATAGTATAATCAATTCCAAGAAATGTTATATAGTTATCCCATCACCAGCATTATTCGGATCATGATTCAGTATTATTGTTCTCAGTAAGATTTCTTTTTTCTGATAATTGCCTGCTTCTAGCTTTTACTATTTACTAGATCCACAATGATGCCGATCATCTATCCTGCTGTTTCTGTAGAGGAGGGCTGAACAAAATGATAAAAACAAGAACTCTTGTGGCACTTTTAAAAATGGGCATGTTTATTCCTGCATAAAGTTTGGGGGATTGCAGTGCACTGCATCAGAAACATGTAGGCATCTGATACAGTGAACTAACATCCAAGGAAGTCTGTGCAATGTCATATTGGTTTGTCTGCTCAGGGCAGAGGTCCCCATCCCCTGGGCTGTGGACTGGTACCGGTCCGTGGCCTGTTAGAGACCGAGCCACGCAAACAGCAGGCGAGCAAGCAAAGCTTCATCTGCACCTGTGCAGGATCTAGGTTGCGCACAAAACCACCCAACCCCGTGGAAAAATTGTCTTCTATGAAACCGGTCCCTGGTGTCAGAAAGGTTGGGGACCACTGCTCAGTGGCTAGAAGTTCTTGGCTGCAAGAGATGGCTACTGAAAAAAAAGTAAAGAATGTAATTTAAAAACAGTATGGAAAAAGGGCACACAAAATCTTTTCATAAGGGAGGCTCGTACTGTATCTTGCCTTTCAATCATTCTGATGAAACCAAGCTCTTTAGATAACTCCAGGCCATTGCTAGCAGTATATATATATAAATTTATATATATATAAATCTCCCTTGATCAATCATGTAACACACTCCAGTTTTTTTATTTATTCCAAATTCTCACTTGCTATGTTGGGATTTATTTGTTGTGAGTCTGATGAAGATGTGTTTGCTAATGTTATATAAGGAAAGGAGATTTTGTGATTGCTTTTCTCTTCTGATAAAAGGGATCAGGATTGCTGATTAGCAGAAGCATTTTGCTGTGTTTTGCAATTCCTTCTTGGAGATCTTTCAAGCGCCACTCTTCAATGCTCATATAGTTGCTGTTGTTTTTGTTAAACTGTGCTCTGTATCCACATTGAAACAAGAAGCATTTATAAACGACTTGGAATCATTAATGATTAAAACAAGACACAGAGAGATTCCCCTTATGGCAAGACCGGGGCTCCTCTGCTTTAATTTCCCTTTTCTTTTTCCTCATTTGCTTTGTTTCCTTGTTGAATATGCAGTTAATTTATTAAACAGCAGGTATTTATATTAACATATATATATGCTTTATGGGCCAAAAATGGAAATGAATATGTTTAAATTATTGATTTTATCGTCATTTTGTGATATAGACATTGTCATTTCTAATGTACACAGCTGAATGATGTCTTAAATCAAATAAAGCTTCATGTTAAATGTTTGGATACCTATTTTATGTTCCAACTGGTCAAAGTAAGGACAAAAAGGACATCCGAGCTACTCCATATTCAAGGGGCTATTTTGATTCCTATCTACCAAATATCAACCTTCAAACTTCAGTTCCATGAAGCATCCATTAATGTCCAAGTCACTTTCTCTTAAAGAAAATTTATGAAGCCTTGGGACTCCATCTAGTGATTTATGAAGTTTGTGCTAGGCAGGGGTCTTCAAACTTAGCCCTTTTATGACTTGTGGACTTCAACTCCCAGCATTCCTCAGCCAGGCATGCTGGCTAAGGAATTCTGGGAGTTGAAGTCCACAAGTCATAAAAGGGCCACGTTTGAAGACCCCCGTGCTAGAGTATTGGTCAAGGCAGGTTTGACTCTGTTATCTCCCTGGTAAGGTTATTGCAACATGTTTCATGGAGGTCTTCCCTTGGAAAGGATCAGGAGCTACAGCTGGGACAGAACATTGCCGAAAAGTCTTTGTGGAAACCCCAATACTGTGTCCAGGGGGAAAGACCAGGTCCATACGGGAAAGTCCAATTAAACTGATTTATTGCTAGAAAACCTATGCATAGGATTTTTTCCCCCAAATTAACAGCACCTCCTTGGAATTAGATTGGGGGGGGGGGTTTGTTGGACTTAGTCCAGCTGTGGCTTTGTAGAATTCTAGGCTGATCCCTTTTTTAACTCAATCTCCAAGTTCTGCCACTCTTACATACTGGTCTCAATAGCATTTCTGGCCCTTAGCTTACTAGCTGGATTCCAAGCTTCTAATAATGATGCTTAAGGACAATTGAGTACTTCTCGTAGAACCTACCTCTTTCAGTTTTAAGACTTGGAGGGTGATCTTTTCAGAGCCCCATAGTTGGGGGCATGGTGATGAAGGAAAGATTAGATAACATTTTTTCCTGTGGGCGCAATGGCACACATTAGAAATGAAATTTAGTTGCTTGCTCTCAAAGGGTGCACATACATAACACACATTTAAAACATACTATATACAACATATGTATAGACCTACACCCTTACATATAAGTAACATATAAATATTATTCACTGTCCATCTTGAATACATAGCGGAAAGAGGAAGAAGCTTGAGAGTTCACAAGGTTAATACTGTATGGAACAAAACTATGGCTGAATCTGGATGTTCTGCTTCGGATACCACGAAGCCCCCTCCTCCCAGAAGGTAACAAGGAAAACAGGTCATGAAGAGGATGTGTGGTGTCCCAGACAATCTTATGGACCCTACTCAAGCAATGCTTACTGTATATGCCATGTCCTGGATGGAAGGGAGGGAACTGCCAATGATCTTTTCAGCCATCCTCACCACTCTCTGCACTGTCTTCCTGTCTGAAGCAGTGATGCTTCTAAACCAGACTGTGATGCTGTATGACAGGATGCTCTCGATCGTCCCTCTGCAGAAAGTGGTAAGGACAGGGGAAGGAAGATGTGCTTTTCTCATGCGACACAGAAAATGCAGGCGCTGCTGTGCCCGCTTCACCAGTGTCTCGCTGTTGTGCGACCAAGCCAGCCTACTTGTTAACTGCACACCCAGGAAAGGCCATTCTCTATAGAGGCACTTTGGCTTTGGAGTGACCTTTTCCTGAAGACCTGGTTAATACCAACATTGTTGTTTTTGTGATGTCAAGTAAAGTTATTGTGGCATATAATTTATTACCGGCAGTATATTTAATTAGTTTGCTAAATGCTGATTGCATCATATTAAATAATGCCCTGTTGACATCTGATCTTCATCATAGTTTACATTAGAACACATCTAAAATGCTTCAGTGGGTTTTTTGTTTTTTGTTTACTAAACCCACTACTACTGAGTTGCTCATCCCTGATTCTTATTTGACCAGTGATGTTTCATTAAACAAATCAATTCTGGGCATGGGATTATATAGTGGCTTTTAATTCAACATTTGCCAAATGATCATGATTCCGCTGTTTTAATTCTGTGGGGGAAAATGCCTGATGAAAATGTAAATGATGGTTCCAAAAACAAAACAAAACCGACTGAAGGCCAAATCTTGGGGAGAGATACAGTAAATGGATGGAATGATGGATAGATAGATAGATAGATAGATAGATAGATAGATAGATAGATAGATAGATAGATAGATAGATAGATAGATAGATAGATAGATAGATAGATAGATGAAAGGCAGATAGAGATAGATAGGTAAATAGGTAGGTAGATAGACATAGACAGATAAAGAGAAGAAAGGAAAGAGAGAAAGAGAAAGAAAGAAAAAGAAAGAGAGAAAGAAAGAAAAAGAGGGAAAGAAAGAGGGAAAAAGAAGAGGAAGGGGAAAGAAAGGAAAGGAAAGGAAGATGTTAATCTTGCCCTTTTATCTAATGAGCTCTGGGACAGATTGATGTTGCTTCTCTTCCTTTTTGCCCTTAGAATAATCATTAATTCAACAAGTGCAAACATATTGGCCCTTCCCACACAACACACTTAACCAGGTTGGAAAGGGTGTAAGTGTGTTGTGTAAATAACCTGACACTCTAATCCAGGTGTATATTGCTTCCTCCGAGCATTGTGTGGCTCTGGTGCTAAGCCTGGTCAAGAAATTAATTCTCCCTTCCTCTCACTGAGACAAAACACCACATGAAATGTGGAACGGTTAACTAGGAGTCTTGAGGTTTGTCTCTTTTTATTTTTCCTCCTCTTACCCCATCTTGTGGAACAGAACAGAATGCAAATACTTAAAGGTGTCTCTGACTTTATCCCTGTGACACCGAAACCGTGTATCTGTTGGTTTTTCCTTAACAGATAAGGAACAGCACACACTTTCGATAGCCTCAATAAAGCTGAACACTCTGCAGTATTAGGGTTTCCTTTTCTCTATTTGGGTTCCTCAATTATAGATTCCAGCTTTTGACAAAGTTTCTGCAAGATGCTAAGCTTAATGGAGCTTGTCTGGATCTGGCTTCTTTGATTGACTCAACCAACAGTCGTTTATAAACGGCTTAAAGAAACCAGGATTAGCTGAATACATTAATCAGTTCAAGAGAATGTCAAGGAGCAAAAACCTACAACTCTTTGCATTTACAAATCTTATTTCTGTGAGAATTGCTAGGACTTAAGAAGATACCTGAGGTGATTTTGATACAGAATTTTATGTGCTGAGATGGAGAATGAGTCTAAATCATTGGAGGGAAACAAATGGGGCAAATGACAACAACATATGTCATGATGTCACGCAATTACCACATATGATGGATTTGAATTGTAGCTCGCAGGAATTCTTCATTTTGCATCCAATATACGTGGAGAATCATCAGCTGAGAATAGAGATTTAAAAGTTTTACATGTAAATATGAGATCAGGTACCAATACAATATTCCTTAGCGAACTCAAGAAGACTATAAGTTTTTCTTCACCATTCCACTGATAGCACAAATTAAGTCTTAATCATTGGGAGAAAAGTTCAGGTTCTCTGTCGCCAGTTATGAAATATTCACAACACAATAAATATTGGGTGTGCTTAAAAACAACAGGTCATGGTGATGTTCTCCTTTTTGAGCCCTGGAACAGATAAAGACATCTGCCTAACTGAATGCAGGACAAGAAGCAACGGATGGAAACTAATCAAGGAGAGAAGCAACCTAGAACTAAGGAGAAATTTCCTGACAGTGAGAACAATTAACCAGTGGAACAACCTGCCTCCAGAAGCTGTGAATGCTCCAACACTGGAAGTTTTTAAGAAGAGACTGGACAGCCATTTGTCTGAAATGGTATAGGGTTTCCTGCCTGAGCAGGGGGTTGGACTAGAAGACCTCCAAGGTCCCTTCCAACTCTATTATTATTATTATTATTATTGATCATCGCACAGTCAGCCAGATGTTCAGACTGGATTTGGCATTTTTGTCTACCTATCGAGTCCTTACCAAGGACCTGGGATAGGCAGATGTGGATGTTTGGTGGTATTACAGATATTGTTATTATTATTGTTGTTGTTGTTGTTGTTGTTATCTATGCCACCAAGGACATCCATCTTTTTAAAGGTCTCGTCATTTGAGCAGGAAATATCAGATTAAGGGTTTTGGCGCTTCAGAATCTCTCAGAGCAAAAAACATGCAATGGATTCTCCAGCTTCGATTTCTTTGTTATTTGTACTTTACATCCAATAATCAACAATTTGCAGCTGATTTGCCAAGCCCAGTTTTCATTTAACATCTGAATGCAAAGGATTGCTTTAAAAAGTATTCACTAGGTGTCACTCTTCATATGAATGAAGATACAGCAAAGGCAGGGCCTTACTTGCTTGTATAATTAGGCCAAATTAAAGTTGCTACACAGAAAGACATGTAGAATATTTCAGAGTGCTTATGTTATCAGCCAGAAAAGCAGATCAGCATTACTATCCCTACACTGTATTGCAAATAGGAGCATTGTGATGAAATGAAAGTTAATTTGCTTCAGACGTCGCCTCCCATTCGGAAGGTTGAGAATTCAATCCTAGGTCGTGGTAGATGTTTCTCTCCTGGGGCACAAAAAAAAAAAAAAAGAGAGAGATTTGCTGTGAACTCCACATAGGAGTCAGGAAGGGCATCTGGCTGATTAATGCTCAGCTCCATCCAGTCGCCCCCAACTCTACCCCGAATTAAGGGATTACAGCAGGCTGCAAAAGGGGAATGTGGAGGAAATTGATCACATTCTTCACAACTATCTCAGACCTTTGGAAGATTTTGTTGTTCATCTAAGAATGTTCTTTTTCCTTACTGACCTAAAGCCCAGCAAATGGGTTTTAGATGTTTTGCTTGGGAAATTCCTGTAATTATACAAGCGTGCTTTTGAATGGCCAAAATAAATATTGCAATATAGTACAGTTACATGCAAACTCTCCAGGGCCAGATTAACTGCATCCTAGGAGGCTGAAAAAAAATTGCTGATGGTTTGACTGCAGTTTGATTATTTTCTTTAAGCTATCCTGTGGGAAGGCTAAAGTGTCAAATGTTCCAATCTTGATCAAGGGGGGGGGGATGTAGGATTCAGGGAATTACAGAATCTGGAAAAAATCTTAAATAGATCATTATATAGAGTTAAATTTAGAGTTAAAAAAAATATAACATGGACAACCTCTAAAAAAAGAGAAAAAATTGAAAGAGTGTATTTTATTTTTAAAAGGAATACCCACATTTTAATGCTTCTCTCCAAAATGATACTTATACAGAACAAAGATTAGGAAAAATATTTTTAACATTGCTCATGTGAGGCGAGTACCTGAGTAAATTTATCACTGAAGAGTTTTTAAATCTCTTTCTTGTTCTGTTAATGCCACTGAGTCAATGAATGATGGCATTTAATTTTCAAATGTATTGCAATTATAAATCTGACAGTTAATTAAATGTATATCTTATGTTGCATTTATTTTTAAAGTTCAGGAAATACAGACTTTGCCTCTGAAGATGCCAGCCACAATTAATCAACCATTGCATTCATTTTGGGTTGAAGGTCCTAACATCTTCAGAAGGTTTGGACCCAAAGGATTAAATAGGTATTGACACTAATGAAGTTCCAAACCAACCAGCACATCCAGAAAACCTACAATTTATTTGGCATAATCTGGGCAGAATATATGCTAAATATAGATTATCTTATCCCAAAGGTGCTTTTTCAGGAGGCAACTGGACTTTCTTGTTTCTCTTTGAAGACGTTTCGCTTCTCATCCAAGAAGCTTCTTCAGCTCTGACTGGATGGTGGGGAATGGAAGGATTTATACTCCTTGCAGACAGCTGGTCATTTGCATTTTTTAGAGAGTCGTTGAGGCCACTTGGAGGTTTATCTGTGTCCTTAGGGTCACCTGAGTGGTGCAAATGGATGTGGAGCTTTCTTGGAACTGCTGAAAGGAACAGTGTCTACAACCCTGAGGACACAGATAAACCTCCAAGAGGCCTCAACGTCTCTGTGCTGAAAAAGGTAAAAAAGAAAAATAGGTGTGCAAGGTCTTTACAAAGATAGTGATTTCCCTTTCAAACTTTTAAAACCTACAAAACATAGCCCATTCATTAAAATAGGCTGAACTGTTTAAGCCCCACCCCCTATGACATCACTACTGTTGATAGAATGGTTGGAAGAAATACTGTATACCATAGATATACTGTATTTTTCATAAACCCTTCAGCCCACTCTTCTTAACTTATGGGCTGATCTGAGTTTTGTGCAATAAATTGAAGACAACAGTGCAAAAGAGGGTGAAGCCAGGACTTAAAATGAGCCCTATTTGGGGGGAGATTAAAGTTTGTAAGAAATGAAATATGTGCTTAAACTTTTTGCAACGTTTAAGACAATTATTTAAGACATTTTAAACCTCCAAAATCCTCAAATGTAAAAAAAAAAAGGCAGATTTTTAAAAAAATCTAATTGTGGGAATCTGTATATATTAGCATAAAATTAAGGCTGCGCTGATTTAAGCCATCTGCTGTTTCAAGGATTTCTTCCAAAAAAGTGTCAGATTAACAAGGGGGCCATAATATCTCTTGCAAAATATGACAGATCAATTATCAGAGCATGCACAGTCTTATTGCGCGAGATAACCCAGGAGTAAACACTGTAAACAGTGGTTTATAGTAAATGGTGGTTTATCTTACACTATCTACAATATCATACACGTGCTAATACAGCAGGATCCAACAAACCACAGTTACAACAGGAAATGGAAGAGAGAGAACACATCAGCAGAGCCTTCTCTTTATACAAAGGCTCTTAAAGAGAAACAGACCCTGCTGAGTCATTCCCATCATTACATCTTACATCTTACATTACATAAGCTGATTAGCTGTTAAATCAGTTCCTTGACATCAGTAAATGAAAGCTTTGCATTTTTTTTCTGTCTTTCTATTCTTTCTGTCCCCCTCTACCGCTTGCCCAGATTTTTGCCATCTAGAAATGCCAATCCAGTTCCTAGGACATAAATATTGTTTGTTCTGATATTGTTACAGAAAAATCCATCTTTAATTTGATCAGTCATGTCTTAACGTAACTATGTGTACATACAGTCTATAAGTCTAGAACACAGACATGCATACATGAGATTTCTGTCTAAATATATAACCCAACGGCCACTGAGAGTTGGTGTAGTTGGGAATAGTCCACCCATCTGCCTTTGATAGTCACAGATATTCCAGAATTGCAGTATAAAGAAGGAGCTGGGAATATTTTGTTGGAAGCAAACAACTTCTTTCCCAGAACTGATATTCTTAAGTCACTTGGCAGCCAGGATGCAAAGTTGCTCACTGCCAAAATTTAACCACTTCCCTTGACACTTCATAGATTGTTAAATTTAATTTAGGGAAAGCTTATCCAATTTTGGGGAAAATAATTATTCATTTGTGGAGCAGGGGGGGGGGTTAAGGCATTCTGGGGAATTAAGGAGACTTTGGATTTTTCCCTCCCAGAGGGAATGGATAACAGCTCCAACCTCAGAAGATTGGATGCCAGAAATATCCTCAGCACTGCATCAACTTTATCGGCAAGTCCAATGTCTGAGAAAGTCTAAAGAGATGTGTCAGATTCAGGAATGCGAATAAAGTGATCTGATGGATCAAAGGCAGCTTAGCTCCTTAATACGGACTTGGGATGGCATTACCTTCAGCTCTGGCAAGGGCAGGAACAAATTCTTCATCATTTATTCATTTATTTCCTGCCTTTATTATTGTTTTTTAAATAATTCAAGGCAGCCTATATACTTAATACTCCTTCGTCCTCCTATTTTACCCACAACTTAACCCTGTGAGCTGGGCTGGACTAGGAGAAAATGACAGGCCCGGAACTAGACCTCACCATCTCCCGGTGATTGGCTCACGATCACCCAGCCAACTTTCTAGCCTAAGACTGGGCTAGAATTCACAGTCTCCTGGTAATTGGCCCAAAGTCACCCAATCAGCTTTCACTCTCTCCTGGTGATTGGCCCAAAGTTACCCAGCTGGCTTTTATGTCTAAGACAAGACTAGAACTCACCATCTCCTGGTGATTGGCCCAAGGTCACCCAGTCAACTTTCATGTCTAAGACAGGACTAGAACTCACCATCTCCCGGTGATTGGCTCACAATCACTCAGCCAACTTTCTAGCCTAAGACTGGGCTAGAATTCACAGTCTCCTGGTGACTGGCCCAAAGTCACCCAATCAGCTTTCATGGCTAAGACAAGACTAGAACTCACCATCTCCCAGTGATTGGCTCACAATCACTCAGCCAACTTTCTAGCCTAAGACTGGGCTAGAACTCACCATCTCCTGACGGTTGGCCCAAAGTTACCCAGCTGGCTTTTATGTCTAAGACAAGACTAGAACTCACCATCTCCTGGTGATTGACCCAAGGTCACCCAGTCAACTTTCATATCTAAGACAGGACTAGAACTCACCATCTCCTGGTGATTGGCCCAAGGTCACCCAGTCAACTTT
Organism: Azemiops feae; assembly: GCA_023970755.1. NCBI lineage: Eukaryota > Metazoa > Chordata > Lepidosauria > Squamata > Viperidae > Azemiops > Azemiops feae. Next base: position 78,724 of record JALGBA010001137.1, on the reverse strand, counting down.
CATATCTAAGACAGGACTAGAACTCACCATATCCTGGTGATTGGCCCAAGGTCACCCAGCTGCCTTTCATACCTAAGTAGGGATTAGAATTCATTCATCTCCTTCTACCGTGATGCCTTAAACACTAGATCAAACTGGGCAAAACCACTGGACCAAACTTGCTGGCAATGGTGAGAAATCCTTTATTAAATCCTTTATTTACTCATTAAAACCAGCAGGAGTATCTGCAAAGAGAAAGTTTAAAAAAAATCAAAACCAAAGCCCTACCCTTTTTAAATCATGCATTGCAATGCACAACTTGATTTTTTATTGAAATCCCTTCTCTGCAGACACCTCTTGACAGCTGGAAGAGAATGCAAAATACAGAATCTCTCTATGGAGATTCTCAATCATTCAGGTCATGGTGCTTTTCAAAAGGCAACTGGCCTTTCTTGAAATCTCTCCGTCTGTTCTTCCTATTTTGTAACATAGGACTTTTATGTCATAGAGCCCCCGGAAAAGTTCTACTCAGTGTACTAGTGGGCATCTTAGTTGCCTTCTGAATACTTTTGTTGCAAAATGTTAGATCTTTCAAAGGAAGGCAGCGGTTCTCTAAATTGTTTCCCCCCCCCTTCATTGTTTTGGTGCATTCAAGTTAATGTTGCCTCCTGGCAACTGTCTGGAGAAGTCTGCAGTTTTCTTGGCAAGATTTCAGAAGGCAATTTGTTCTTACCTCCTTTTTAGGGCTGAGAGAGATTGACTGGCCCAAGGTCATCCTGCTGGTTTCATGCCTAAGGCTTACATTCTCCTGGTTTCTAGCTTGGTGCCTAATTCATAAATATGACCTAGAGACATTCTCCCTGACCTCACATCCCATCTATCCATCATCTTCCAAAGCTTTGGCCTTTAAGGGCAGGGAGTCCTCGACTTACAACTGTTCATTTAGTGACCGTTTGAAGTTACAACGGGTTTTAAAAAGTGACTTATGACCTTTTTTCACACTTATGACCATTGCAGCATCCCTGTAGTCCTGTGATCGAAATTCAGACACTTGTTAACTGGCTCATATTTGCAGTCATATCCTGCAGTCACGTGATCTCCTTTTGCAACCTTCTGACAAGCCAAGTCAATGGGGAAGTCAGATTTACTTAACAACCAGGTTACTAATTTAACAACTCTGATGATTCACCTAACAACTGCGGCAAGAAAGATGGTAAAATGGGGCAAAACTCATTTAACAAATGTCTCACTTAGCAACAAAAATTTTCACCTCAGTTGTGGTCATACATTGAGGGCTATTTGTATGTGCCTCTCTTTGGAAAAAAATATCTTTTTTTTTTTTTGGCAAAAAAGTCACGAATCTGTTTTGTTTATGAAAAGGGGGAGAGAGGAGAAACATGTCAACTCTAACATACTGGGGAAGCTGGCAAAATGAATTAAGTTTCCTTGGCAACTACTTTTGAAGTACTTGACCTTGGAGGGAAAAAATAGCAAAAAATAAATTGGCTTGATTGATTCTAAACACTCCAAACATTATTACTGTATGCGATTAGTGTCCCAATTCTCTGTTTCACACAGGCATAAACGCTGTGCCGAAGGATTTACTTACGAGTAAGTAGCATTTAGCATTTAGGGCAGTGGTGGCAAACCTATGGCACGGGTGCCAGAGGCGGCACTCAGGGCCCTCTCTGTGGGCATGCGCGCCGTCGCCCCAGTCCTAGGCCTTCAGCTGGGTTTTACAAAACCTTTTCGCTTTAGGCCTCCGCCGCCGTGTGCAAAAAAAAAAAAAAAAAAGGTTCAATCAGTCAATTTCAACTTCTTGCGGGAAAAAAAAAGATCTTGCAAAGTTGGAATTGATTGATTGAACTTTTTAGTCCCACCCTGTCTGCCGTTACCACTGCAGCCACGCCCACCCAATTGGCCACACCCAGCCAATGGGCCACACCCACCCGGCACTCAACGATGCATAAGTGGGTTTTGGGTTGCAGTTTGGGCCCTCAGTATCTAAAAGGTTCGCCATCACTGATTTAGGGCAACCAAGTGTTTCCTTGTAGTAATCTTTTTGCTTCAAACATTTTACTCTTTATCAAGTAAAAATGACCAGGAACGTTTTAAAATCATTACTGAATTACTGAACGGTATCCTAATACATCTTATGCAATATTCATGACTATAATGGTGGGAATTCAGTTTTATGAGATGAATCAACCCTGCACTAAGCAGGATATAGTTTCCTCGTGGGTCATCACTGTTTCACTTTTGATAATGTACAGGTTGTTTTTTTGCTGAAGGTCAAAGAAAGCTGGAAGAATACCTTGTGAAGGTTCGCTGTCTCCTCTTTAATTAAACATGGTTTGCTGAATAATGAATAGGCGGATAGTTTTAGACAACATGCTCACCTTAAATCCAAGCAAAATACATGTGCAATGAAAAGAAGGACTAGGGGAGTGACATGATAGCATTGTTCCAGTATCTCAGGGGTTGCCGCGAAGAAGAGGGAGTCAAGCTATTCTCCAAAGCGCCTGAAGGCAGGACAAGAAGCAATGGATGGAAACTAATCAAGGAGAGAAGCAACCTAGAACTAAGGAGAAACTTCCTGACAGTTAGAACAATTAACCAGTGGAACAACCTGCCTCCAGAAGCGGTGAATGCTGCAACACTGGAAGTTTTTAAGAAGAAACTGGACAGCCATTTGTCTGAAATGGTATAGGGTTCAAGAGGTTGTTGGGTTTTTAAAATCTTTTTAACTGCTGCAAATGTGATGCATCTTTAATGAACCTGGGGTCTGGGTACTTCTATAATGATCTTCCTGAGTAAATCCATTGACAGTATGGATGCAATCAGGAAATGCAGCAGAATAATCTCAGTCCTCTGGAAACTTATGCACACCCAGCCCTGTGCATTGTCAAACTATAGCTTAGCACAGTGTTTACAGAGTGTCTAGAAAAAGATTGTCTTAAAGGGCTATGAATGCTTTACAGTACTCTGAAAATTATTAAGATTACATGCAAAACAGTTTAAAAATAGTTAGGAAAGTAAGCAAAAACAGCTTCAAATATTTTGGATTCCTATAATTATTTTTAAATACATTGTAATTGGGTAAGTTCATACAGCGGCCTTAGCCAAAACTCATGGTATTTTATTACTTTATAGTATTACTTTATAAGCAAAAGAGGTGGATTCCTACAACATACTAAACCATGACCAAGCAAAGCATGTGATGTATGAGCCAAGCTATTTAAAATCTGTCCGGGCTCAAATCTGTTGCTTCTCAAGATATTACCATTAATTCTTAACAAGCAGTTCCTTCATTTTTTGGGAACCACAAACTGATTGAGTAGAATGGATCAATAAATGAAGGCTACCTCATCTCTTGCTGCAAAATCCAGAGAATTGTTAGATGGCAGCAAAGAGTTTCTTAAACAAACAAAAAGTTTAATTGTTTGCTACCATCTAGTGGTGATTCAAAGTTTTGCAGCCCTCATTTGGCAAACTAAATGCATTTCCTTTAAAAGTTGAACTCGCTTGCTGTACTGCTGGGCAGTACTAGGAAGTAATAGGTGCCACTTTCATTTTTGGTCAAACTTGGGAAGTCTATAAACAGATAGTAAATAGCATGATACATTTCTGCTGCTGAAACAAAGTTCATTCGGCTTTAATGTGGGACCGCTTATAATGATAACACGATCAGGATAACTGCATTATAATAACTATAAGTGTAACAACAACATGTTGCCCATGTTGCGGTGAAGTTCCTAGAGGTGATTGTTCTGCAGCCTGTCCCAACTGCAAGTCCTGTAAAGAGGCAGAGTTTGCAAAGGCAAATCTCTAAGTTTTGGCCATTCCAATAAATCAGATAGAATCTGTAGCACAGGGGTCTTCAAACTCGGCCCTTTTATGACTCGTGGACTTCAACTCCCAGAATTCCTCAGCCAGCGTGCCTGGCTGAGGAATTCTGGGAGTTGAAGTCCACGAGTCATAAAAGGGCCGAGTTCGAAGACCCCTGCTGTAGCATGTTTTCCAAATAACAAATTTTATTAAAAAGCACAAGTTTTGTGTTAGTGGGAAAGTGCTACCATTCTTCTGGTTTTTGCATTGTAATCTACTAAGATTCTTGTTCTACGATGTTTTCTTCCCAGTAAAAACTGAAGTCCACTCTCCTTCCTTCAGTTTTTCTTATTTACCAGGTGGTCTTCGACTTACAACCATTCCTTTAAGGACCATTCAATGTTACATTGGCACTGAAAAAATTAATTTATGACTGCTTTTCACACTTATGGCTGTTGCAGCATCCCTCTGATCATGTGATCAAAATTCACTTAGCAACTGGCCGGTATTTATGACGGTTGCAATGTCATGTGATCCCCTTTTGCGACCTTCTGACAAGCAAAGTCAATGGGGAAGCCAGATTCACTTAGCAACCGTGTTACTGACTTAACAACTGCAGCGATTTGCTTAAGAACAGTGGCAAGAAAGATTATAAAATGGGGCAAAACTCACTTAACAACTGTCTTGCTTAGCAACGGAAACTTTTCAGCTCAGCTGTGGTCGTAAATTGAGGACTACCTGTATTGAGAAGAAAAAAAACTAACAAACAGAAGTGAGTGAGACCCTGGTTGATAAGGAATGTGTATCAATTCTCTTATTTCAGAAGACACCAACTCCCTTGTCTGTGTGTTTCTTTTTGCAGTGTGGGTTGTGGGTTGTAGGCCTCCCTCTGAATCCTGCGAGTTGGCCTCTTACAAAAACAGATGAAAAGTTTTCATTGTTCTCCTCCTTTGCTGCCCGTGTGGTTTCTTTTGTTTTTTTGTTTTCCTCTCCTGGATTTCAGAAGAAAGGAAAACCCAGATCCCTGGGGCGAGAAGAGGATATGGCAGAAGAGAACACTATGTTAAAACAGGAACGACACTTAGCCAAAATCACCATTGCATCCTGATGGCTGAAAGAGCCACTAAGGGGGAAAGACAGCCTCTACTCTACTCTGTCTTGTTGTTAAATGGTAGGCCAATGGCTTCTGCTGGTTGGTGGCTCGCTACAGAAAATACCTAACAGCGCGACCAGGAAATCTTTAGCATTTCAAAAGACCCAGAATATGTGAGACAGAAGTCTTGAGTTTTTGCCACAAAATTGGAAGCTCTCAAATGGTCTTTATTTATTTGTTTTGTTGAAAGAAAAAAAATCTTCATCAGGGTCAGCTGCCCCAGAACATTTCTGTCTGCTTCTGCAACTAAATAAACAAGAACCTTCTTTCTAAAGCAGTCTCCATTTTGTTTATTCCCGGCTTGGAATGGACCCTTGGCTGACCCTAATGAAGTTTGTATCCAGATTTTATTATTTTTATAAGTAATTCAAGACAGTGAACGTATCCAAGATCTTTTACTCCTCCTAATTTCCCCATAGCAACAATCTATGAGGTGGGGTTGGGCTGAGAGACAGTGATTGGCCCAAACTAACCCAGTCAATTTTCATGCCTAAGGCGGGACTAGAACTCTCAGTCTCCTGATGATTGGCCCAAAGTCACCCAGCCAGCTTTCATGCCTAAAGTGAGACTAGAACTCTCAGTCTCCTGGTGATTGGCCCAGAGTCACTTAACTGGCTTTCACGCCTAAGGCAAGATTAGCTTGGTGCCTTAACCACTAAGCCAAGCCAATTCTCTTTTGCTGACCACACTAACTTCTAGTTAAGCTGATTTATTGCTCATGCTATTCATAAGAATTTAGTCAACTAACAATCAGCGCTAAATTGGTGCTAGATAGGAGTTAATGGAGTTCAAGAGGGGGCTGGACTGCTTGTGGGAACATAAGGACTCTGGGCTGATGACTCACTTGACTCCACCCACAGCCTCTGCCTGTCCTCCTCCTACATCAAAATAATAAAAAGAGCAGAAAGGTTGCATAATAGCTGCATATGCTAAACAAACAAAAAAGTTCAATTGCCCTGACTCAACATCCAGAGAACTCTTCCTGCATGACTAAGAATCTACATCGATATACAGGTAGTCCTCGACTTGTGAATTTTGATCACGACCATGGGGATGCTGCAATGGACATAAGTGGGGAAAATGGTCATAAGTCACTTTTTTCAATGCTGTAACTTCGAACAGTCACTAGACAAACTGTGGTAGGTCGAGGATATCTGCACTCCTTCTATAATGTCTACCGAAAGTGACCATTAATGCTACTTCTTCTTTTGCCGTTCCTATGGACTATCTTTATTTCTAGCCTCTTTCAACTTCCTTAGGAAACAGACAGCATGCTGATATTTCATAGTCTTCCGCGAAACATAAATATGCAATCGAGCAAAACAGAAACAAGAACTAGTTCGAAATCACTGCTGACATAAACATTGCTCTTTAGACAGAAATGCAGCCCACGGCATCATGATCAAAAAAGAGAATAAATGCTAACTGCCGATGGAGATCTCTTTTTCTCTTCTCTTTAGCTTGGAATTAGACTGGATACCCGTCAAATAAGAAGATCATGTAAACTGGGACACACAGCCACTTTTCGATGCAAAAGTCTGTCCATAGGCAAAATAAACAGCTGTGGAGCTATTCGTAATCACAGTGGGCATCTGTTCCTCAAAGGAATCCTTAATCAATTATAAATTACTTTTGCAGAAATAATCAGCTTAGCTCATAAATGCTCAAAACTGCCCAAGTAGCGTTGCCTACCGATCGTGCAAAAGCTAAGCAGGGTTTGAACTGATTGGTATAGAGACCACTAGGAAAGAACAAAACAAATCCAGGAAGAAAACAAAGGCATGTCACTGTTTTATTATTGCCAAGGAGAACCCCCCCCACCCCCCCAGGATTCAAGAGAGATTTTATTCAAGTTTATAATCATTGGTGGTTTTTGAACTAACCTATTATTTATCCTCTAGATCAGGGGTCCCCAACCCCCGCTCCGGGGACCGGTACCGGGCCGTGGCATGCCAGCAACTGGTCCGCACAAACAAGCAAAGCCCCATCTGCGGGATGCAGACAGCACACAAAATAACACCCTCTCCGGTCCGCGGAAAAACCTCTCTCCACGGAACCGGTCCCTGGTGCCCAAAAGATTGAGGACCTCTGATCTAGATCAGAGGTAGGCAACCTTGGCTCTTTGATGACTTGTGGACTTCAATACCCAGAATTCCTGAACCAGCCATGCTGACTCAGGAATTCTGGGAGTTGAAGTCCACAAGTCAACCCCTGCTCTAGATGAACAAATTAATATGCGCTGTGACCCATTTTTAGTTTTTTAAAAAAAATATTTATATTTGTACGCTACCTAGTCTGCTGATTGTGGGTGGTTCACATCCAGAAAGCTGGCATTCATAAGACGAAGCCATCGATAAATTCAGTGCCAGTAACTCTCAGCCGGAAACGATCCAACCATCCGCCTTATAGGAGCAAGTCTCACAATTGGTTTTGAAGACTTTCTGAAAAAGTACAGCTAGTCCTCAACTTACGACCACGACTGAGCCCAAAATGTCTGTCAATGAGTGAGACAGTTAGGCGAGTTTTGCCCCATTTTACAACCTTTCTTGCCACAGTTGTTAAGTGAATCACTGCAGTTGACAAGTTAGGAACCCGGTGGTTAAGTGAATCTGGCTTCCTCGTTGACGTTGCTTGTCAAAAGGTTGCAAAAGGTGATCCTGTGATCCTGGGACACGGCAACGGTCATAAGTATGAATCAGCTGTCAAGTATCTGAACTTTGATCACGTGATCATGGGGATGCTGCAAGGGTCACGAGCCACATTTTTCTGTGCCATTATAACTTTGAGTGGTCACAAAACGAACTGTTGTAAGTTAAGGACTACCTGTATAAACATAGAGCAAATCCCACACCCTTCTAGCACTGATGATGTTACCTAGTTGGGTAGGGAAACGTCTGCAAGAAAACAAGCAAGCTTAGAGCGCAGTTCGAGTCCTTAGGTTGTAAGTCCCTGGATGTTGACCACCACTACAAAAGAAAGTTTTGTGAAAACAAGGGGGGGTGTGGCCTTCCTTTTACATGTTGCTGCCTGCGTGTGGAGGAAATACACCCAGCTTCTTCAGAAACCTGGACAGCTGCCATGGAGACAAGGTGGTTTGGAAAGATCTTTGGTGATTAGCGAAGGGAAATTTTTCTGGTTGTGTTAGCTTTTGTAGGTCTTCTGGTTTTGCCATGTTTGATTCCTGTTATCCAAAGAACAGTTACTTCTACCATTTCGTGGATGATGGTCATAGCATCCTCTGTAAGTAGTGATAAACCCCATAAGCCAGCCAAGGTCCTGACCATCATCAAAATAAGCCCATAGGTTGGGGACCCCTGCTTTTGTGTGAAGACAGAGAAATTCCACTGATAGTGGTTACTAACCCCATATAGGTTCAACTTATGGAGCTAAAGACAATGACATCAAGCCCCATTGTTTGGGCTTGTCCTATATTACTATAATTTAATCCTAGGACTCGGTTAATGCAATCATCAACATCATTTTAGAGTGACAGCTATTGACTGAGAATTCTTTTTTTTCCCCTCCTGGCTATATCCCCAATATTTGGAATTTAGCAAAACATCAAGAATTATGGATCCTCCACATATAATGTTTAGCTAAAATAATTAGTATACTAGATAAAGCAACAATTTATTCATTGAAAAATGCTGATTTGTATGAATTTTTTTCCTTGTCTTTCTTTTTTTTCTTTTTAGCAAATGATCTTAAGCAATGTGGTGGTTTTTCAGAAGCTGTTGTGGTTATAAAACAAATTTCCAGAAAAAAAATCCCCTTTTCTCTCTTAACGTTTGAATATCTTTATTATTGTGAATTACTAATTCATATCATGTAGTTTGATCACATTTGGGTGAAATTAATAAATGGACGAATCACTCCTATTCTTTGTACCATTCTTTGCATCATTTGTTGACACCGTAAAACAAAAACAAGAAACAAATGAAATCAAAGAGCTTCCTTATTCAGTTGCAAAGATATATTTTTAAGAAAACAAATAGCAAAGCTTTAAGTCAGGGGTCTGCTTTAAGTCTTTCTTGTCATAGAATTTGCTGGAGAAAACATGACAAGCAGAATCAAAATTTTGTAAAGAGAGAGAGGGGGGGGGAGAAGGAGAGAGAGAGAGAGAGAGAGAGAGAGAGAGAGAGAGAGAGAGAATCCAACTAGTTCTGGACTTACAACATTCATTTAGTGACTGTTCAAAGTTACATCAGCACTGAAAAAAGTGACTTATGACCATTTTTTACACTTATGACTGTTGCAGCATCCCCCGTGGTCACATGATCCAAATTCAGACAATTGGCAACTGGTTCACATTTATGACGGTTGCAGTGTCCCGGGGTCATGTGATCCTCTTCTGTGATCTTCTGACAAGCAATGTGAACGGGGAAGCCAGATTCACTTAACAACCGTGTTACTAACTTAACAACTGCGGTTATTCACTTAACAACTGTGACAAGAAAGTTTGTCTCACTTAGCAACAGAGATTTTGGGCTCAGTTGGGGGCGTAAGTTGAGGACTACCTATAAATGTCTCAGCATCAATGCTTGGATGTGGAATGCAAGTGAAAAAAATAACTACTGATAGACAGGATAAAGGAAGAGAAAGAAAAAATAATAATAAAAGCCTACAAAAGTATTTACAAGGAGACAAGAATGTAATGTCAGTGCACTGTCCAAGTATTTTATTTATTACGCATTTATGGCCTGTGAACAGAAATCCTTTGGGCTATTATGGAAACAGCTGGCCAACTAAATATATTGTTATATCTCCCCTTGAGACATCTGGCTTTCTCCTAGTTTCTTTGCAACTAACTTAAGGAAATATGTGGTTATTAGTCAGAACGTAAAGCTACTATAATGGGTCTTACAGATGACACCAGCGGGATATTACACAACCAACTACTGGGTTAATTTAAAATAAGACATCTGATATTTGTGGTTTGGATCCTGTGAATGGCTCTTGAAGCATGCAGGCCCTTGAGAAAGGTCGAGACGAGGAGGAAGACTATAAACGGGAATCAAGGAGAAGAGTTTACACTGAGAACAATTAATCAGTGGAACGGCTTGCCTTCAGAAGTCTGAAATGGTACTGGGTCTCCTGCTTGAGCAGGGGGTTGGACTAGAAGACCTCCAAGATCCCTTCCAGTTCTGTTCCGAATTTGAAATTTGAAATTTCTGCTATAGTCCATCGGAAGGAGCTCATTATCCAAGCGTTGCATTCAGGACAGTGCTTGATGCATGGATGCACTGGGGAATTCAGAGGGTCCAATCAGGAGAATCCAGAATGCATGGTAGTACAGGGTGAGATGCAGAAGAGAAGAGAATAAAACCAACAGGATAACAGGTCCATGAGAATAAATTCAAATCCAGAATGGAAGGCTTTCATTTCGGTGGGGAGCTAGGATAGAAATGAGTCTAACAAATGTAAGAGTATGTAGAGCAGGGGTCTTCAAACTTGGCCCTTTTATGACTTATGGACTTCAACTCCCAGAATTCCTCAGCCAGCGTGCCTGAGCCAAGTTTGAAGACCCCCGATGTAGAGTTTGTAGGCTGTTGTGGTTGACATGCAAGGAGGTGTTGTGGGGGTTGTCGATTTTATTTACAGGTTGTCCTCGTTTAGTGACAGTTACAATGATGATTAAAAAAATAATCTTGCAACCAAGCCTTTGCAGGTCTGTAAAGCAAAGGAAAGTTGAAGTAAGATTGTAAGCACAGTCATGGTTCCACTTAGCGACGGCTTCACTTCTTAGCCAACTTATCAGTCCCAGTTGTGGTTGTTAAATGAGGACTGCCCGTATTCTGCTCTTACTGATTATTATTGTTAGCTGCTAAGTGGCCGTATAAGGTTCTAAATAAATAAATAAATTTCACCCCAAAGGCTTGGAACAAGGGAGTACCTGCCTGGAGTTTGGAAAAAAAAAAAGGTGACTCTTTCAAATTAGAATGTTTAAAAATATTCCCAGACAAAAATAAATTAATCCTGAAGAGAAAACAAAATCATTGTCATATTTCAAAACATTTAGGCCTGTTAACATGGAGAGAAAGGCTCTCTCTCTCTCTCTCTCCCAGTATATATATATATATACTGTATACTAGAGTGTGTGTGTGTGTGTGTGTGTTTGTGTGTGTATAGTGTTGAACATGGGATTCTGTTTTCTTCTCTCCTAGAAAGCAAATTAGCATGCATATATGTATGATGTGCATTTAGATTATGCTAATGTATTTATTGCCTTCATCCTCTCTATGGGAGCTCATGATGATATTCAAGAAGTTCTCCTTTCATCTCCTTCAATCAACTTAACAGTGGGCCCTGAGACAAATCTAATTTGGAAGTTAGATTTCCCAACCCAAGTTAATATTTTAACTAACCACAATGCTACATAGAGTCAGTCTCCAAACCAAACCATCACAGACAAACATCAACCTCACCTCTAATAGAAGAACGGAAACCTCAGATTTAGGAAATAAATCATTTAGGAACATGTCAAGACATGCGATTGGCTTGCTTACCCGCTGAACTCAGTCGGTTACAGTGCTTAGATATTGAATAAGGTTCAAATTCCCATTCAGCTATGAAACTCAGTGAAAGGCTTGGGGTGTTATCCCTCAGCCTAATTTATTACATCCCTTGGGGTAACCTCAGATGTTTTGTGTCTTGGGTAATAAAATAGCTTGTGTTTTAGTTTGTATTGTGCAATCCAGTCATTGTGGTTTGAGGGAGTCAGGATTATATAAGGCCACTGAAGCTGGGTGAATGGACCTCGGAGCTTTCTCTAACCATATTTACAACTGGGCTTGATGTTTGTTTGTTTATTTGTGTCAGAAGCATCACGATTAAAATAAGGCATACTGTGTGACATAAAAGGTAAAATATAAGATTAAAATACGCACAAGTTAAACAGATTTTCCCCAGAAAATACAACATTAATTGTCAGATCTGCCATCAAACTGCTTCAGCCCTGCTTCGCTTCAGTTTGATGGCAAATTGCCATAAAATGTGGGGAGGAGGATTGGGAAGATAGGAAGAGGGGGGAATGACAGGAACCAGAGGCTCTATCAAGAGACAGTGATTGAGAAATCAAAGGACACTAGCCTGGGAATGGAATGCGGAACGCTGATCCAAAAAGGTGGCAAAATGTGGAGTTGTTACCAAAACACCTAAATTGAACCTTATTGGATATCACCAAGAGGACCAAGGGGGGAGAAAGGAAAATTACCAGGACTAAGTGGGAAATCCTTTGCTATGCTGTAACTGCTTGTCTTTAGTAAAAAGTATATCTTTCACTACAAATGGAGTCGAGGGTCTTTCTTTCCTGAGGGCCCAAGCTGGGACACACTTGACATTGTGTTCTGTCCTCAAATGTGCACTGGGCAGCACACAAACACTAACAACTATGTGTTGTTGTCTGTATGTCATCACAATCGCAAGGGCAGAAGCCACGAGAGAGCCCCATTTGTTCTGATGAAAATCACTATGGACTTTTCTAGAATGGAGTGATTCAATAGAGTTAAGATGGTATGGGCACCTGATCAAATCCCCATTTTTTATGTTTAAAAAAAGGTGAGGCCTTAATTGCTCACGTGTACCTGCCACATTCCCTTTTTTTCACACTCCTTTGTGGATGCCCTGGGCTTGTGACCTTGGAACACGGCAACGGTCATAAATACGAAGCAGTTGCCAAGCATCTGAATTTTGATCACATGATCGTGGAGATGCTGCAGAGGCCGTAACTGTGAAAAATGGTCATAAGTCACATTTTTCAGTGCCGTTGTAACTTTGAACAGCCACTAAACGAACTGTTGTAAGTCGAGGACTGTTGTAACAATCTCTTGAGCTTCCCAAAGAAACGAGGGATATATCTGCAATAAACTTCTAAAAGATTAGAGGAATTCACCATAGGAAAGGAGAATCGCTACCAGTTAACTACAAAGTAGAAGTCTGGATTCAGAAATATTTTATGATGAAACATCAGTTCCAGGAAGGCAGTTCTGCCCTTCATCCATAAGAAAAAAAGAAAGAAAAAGTAACTGCATGAACTAAATGACCCTCCACTGATTATTATCAAGTACATAAAGCAACTGAAGCTGAAGACAATGTGAGATGGCTACAAGGAATTAAAAATAGGAACTGCTTAAAAGACTTAAAAAAAAAAAAAGCTTCTTCTTCTTCCTTTTTTTGCTGATTTGCCCAAAAAAAAGGTAAAACCACCCCATTTTCCCAGGAGAGGTTCAATAGGGCCACTGCCAGCTTTTTTTATTAAGAGCAATCAGGGTTACCTCAGTCCGTTTTTTAAAATCCAACATCTGTTGTCGATGATACCCCTTTTAGGCCCAACACAAGCGGCCCAAACTAGTCGGTCAGCATGAAGAGTTCTTTTTCCTTCTTCAGATGTTCTTATAAAAACAAGGACAGTTTAAAAAGGAAGGAAATACCCTTCCTGTTGCTAAAAAGTCTCGTCTTTCCACCAAAAGCTCTGCTGTTTAGAATTTATAGGCCAATTTCATTCCTCAGCCAGGCAGATAACCGAATTTTTGAAAAAAGTCTTTTGGTCTGAAAAGCGTGAAAGGAATTGGGTTATTTCCCTAAGGGAAGAATTAATCAAACCGTGTATGGTGATGTAGAGATTGGACAGTTGTATGGTCACCCTTAAGATCAGGGATGTCCAAACTTGGCAACTTTAAGACTTGTGGACTTCAACTCCCAGAATTCCCCAGCCAGCATGACTGGCTGGGGAATTCTGGGAGTTGAAGTCCACAAGTTTTAAAAGATGTCAAAGTTGGACACCCCTGTTCTAGATGATAAAGAATCCTCTTCACAGAAAGGCAGAATCCAATTTTGGTGCCAACTCAACCACATTTTTAATTCTGAGGAACTAAAGTAAAAGAAGGAAGATTACATATCCACGTCTTAGCAACCAACATGAAAGTGATTTGCATCCTTCTAGGGGTTTTTTCCCCTCCCCTCTCTAGCAAACTTATGACTGGGAATTTTCTTGATAGTTCTCTTATCCTAGCATTAACAAATTCCAACCCTTGACTGAAAAAAATCCAAAATTAAATTGGTTCTTAACTCTTTGGTTGGTCCTAGTAAGGCTAGACATGAGTGGGTGTAAATGGTATCTTTGATTTTTCCCAAAATACCATTTCACCTCCCCCAAACCAAGATGGCACATACTTTTACTTCTTCCACATGAAAATTGTTGTTTTTTCTGTTAAGTTGCAAAAACTGGAGTAGTCTGTTTCTCTGGTTCTTCTTTTAGCAGGCGTGTACCTCTCAGCCAGTCGTTGATGGATGTAACATTGCTAAAGTTATGAAATAACTTGAAGGTTCTGTTGTTAATATCTGGGACTTAGAAATTGGCTATCTGTTCAAAATAAACATACTTGTCTGAATTTCTGCCAGACTTGTATATAGTAAACCTGGATTCGTGGGTTGCATCAGCTTTATAGAACCACAACACAACATTCTTGGAGTTCTCCTTTCCCTTGACACATTCACTTTTCCTTCTTAAATATGATTAAATATGTTCTTTATTCATTCACAAATAAATAACAATAAGGGAACATCACACATTCTTGTTTTACTTTCTGTTCAGTGTTGAACCATTTGCTAAGCATTCCAATTATTCTCATACAATTATTTACTTGCATCAACTACCACTTTTACCACACGCATTAACTGACTTCCAATTCAAATCTGATCATGTGCTTTTTCTCAATCAGCATCAAAGTCTTCTCCGCATACCACCTACACAATAAAAAGTCACTTTGTACTTTCCAAATGTGGCTATTGTCACCTGTATTCATTTGCAGTCAGAATTGTGCCAAACGCCCTTTTTTGCACATTTATCCAACTAATCCCTTGTTTGCATTTGTTCAAACAATTGTTGCAATGTTCTTTTTGCACACCTCCAAAAGTTGCCACCAGATTGTTATTTTTAGCATAGAGAAAATCAAATGTCCATTTAGATAAGATCAAATATATTTTTTTAAAAATCCCAGGGTGATTTTCTCTACTTCTTGGACCAAACTGTCCCACCTTAGGCCTTTGTATTTACTGATTTGTGCTGGACGATGAGTTGTATTTGTATTTCACTGTTGCTTCATGGGAACTTTGTGTGACCAAAGCATTCTTTTCTTCATATATTTATTCTCATCGTAATAATGTAAACAGTGACTAATCCCCTAAGAGGTTGGAATTAAGGCTCCCTGGTGTTATTCAGCAGGCTACGTTTTATCCCATTCGGGGTCTCATTTATCCCTTTTGCTGTTAGGAACTTGAAAAATTATGTAGCTGTTCTCCAGTTAAGAACCTTTATTTTACAAAACAAAACCAAAACCAAAAAGAAAAAACTTGTTTCGATAATCTTTGAGATTCAGAATTCCATTGATTTCTAAGAACTGGGTATGTTTTTCAGAAAAAGAGAAAAGCCATCCATGTCACAGAAGCTGTTCTTTTCAAAACAGTGGTTAAGAAACATTTTATTCATCCCTACACCCAAGTCCATTCTTAATACCATACCCCCAAGTGATGAATCAGGGAACCACATTTGATTCTTTCCCTTCTACTGTAACCACACACATAGATAAAATGTACAAATGGCACATATGTTATTAGTGCGTATGTTTTTAACGGAAGTAGAAAAGAGGTAATTTATATCGTGTGTCATACTTTGGACTTTCATGTGTTGACACAAGGTACTGAGAGATTCAGCCAACTGCTAACTAGTGCCCAGCGTTCAATCGGCTTACAGTAATTAAAATAGCTTTCCAACACTTACCTGAAGGAGCTCAAATAAAACCCTTCCTAGCCTGAATTCACACACTGCACAACAAAGACAAAGGTTGGCTTTGCTTGTTCTAGGCTGGGTCATGTAAGCTCAGCCCCTTTGGTTTGCAAACCAAGATTCATGGTATAGTTTGTTGTTGAACCCAGCCAGGTAGGACATATTGAACAATATATGGTTAAATAAAATGTACCGAGAGCAATATATCAGTTGGGTCCTTGTCTTAAGGGAACCCACATAGTGTGCATTACACTACTTGATTGTGAGCATGTTTTTATCAATTGCAAACGCATTCTTCCTACAGTAGGATATGTATGTTACTATAAGTATGAGGTGCTTTCTGAGCTTGTTTTCTTTTTCTTTTTCTGGCAGACGTTTCACTATCCAAACTAGGTAACAACATCAGTGCTAGTGACTGCGGACTAGCACTGATGATTGGGTAATGAAAGATCTGCAAGGGGGAAAAAAAAACCCAAGCTCAGAGAGCATGAAGGACCCCTCATTTCAACTCTGAGCTATAAATATTCCCCTTTATCGACACTGTCTGTAGAGGTGTATTTTCTATTCTTCATTGATCAAATCTTTAAGCCACCGCAGCGTTGCGACCGACATAGCAGCATGACCAGTACCGAAGTAAAGAAAACCAATGCAACATTGATCACTAATTTAAACGAAAGCGTCCCAGGAGACCTGATCATTGGAAAGGGCTCATGGAACAAAAAACACCGCAGAGGCAGGCAGGGGAGCGGGCAGCTCAGCCCGGGGGGGGGGGGGGGAAACCGAGGTCCACGCAAACCGGGGGGGGGGGCTCCGTTGGGCACCTGGCAAGGCAAGGCGGCCTCCACGAGTGCTGGAGACCTAGTCCCCGCATCTCCTCCGCGTGTCTCCCGTTCACACGTGCCCTGCAGCCGCAGCCCCCCGGGGCCTCCCGAGCGTCCCTCTGGCCAGGCGGGGAAGGACTGCGGCGGGGGCTGTGCGGGGAGGCTCGGCCAAGAGGGGGAGGTCGGTCCTGCCCGCGGCGCCTCCCCCGTCTTGCCGGCGGCCCGGAGGGTTTCTCCTGCGTCGTCAGGATGTCCCCACCCTCGCCCGCACCCCTTCCTATCAGGATCCATCCGTCCCACGCCCCTTTTGGGGTGTGTTTCCCCCCCACCCCCCTTATTTTCCCCTTGCGAACATCGGAGGGAGAGAAGCAGGCAGGCGCTCTTTTGTCTCTGACCCCGGAGAGGCCGGCCAGACAGGGCGGGCAGGTCCCCGCCGCACCGCTTCCTCGCGGGGAAACCGGCTTCTGCTCGGCGCGGCCAGGTGGTCCTTGGGCTGCTGCGATCGTCGCCCCTTCTCTTCTTCTTCCTCCTCCTCCTCCTCGCGGGCTAGTCCAGCGGGTCGGTCCCAGGTCCTCGACAGGTGGGTAGATCGGATGCTCGCTTCTTTTCCCTCCAGTGTATCTGTAACCTCTGCGTCCCTTCCCTCCCTCCCTCCCTGCCCCTCTCCAGGGCGCAGCAATTGTGCTCTTTCTTTCCGCCTGGACCCATCCTCAAGATTCCAAGACAACCCGGGCAGTTGCGATCCAATCCCGGTCCTGTTGTAGCCCCGGCAACTCTGAATATTGGGGATACCGTGTGCTTAACCCCCTGCCTCCACACACACACACACGCCCCTCTCCCGCGCCGCTGCCCACGCTTTCTCCTTCTTGCAGGCAGCGCCAAGATCTGGGTGCAGTCCCGGAGGATTGGCAGCTGGTGTTTGTAAGGAGGATGGTTTTATTTGATTTCTCCCCGTTTCCTTGTCTTACCCAGCCCTTGTCCTTCCCTTGATTTCCTGCTGCCTTTCTGCGCTCTTAAACCCTCTCCCTGGAGGGGGAAAAAAAAGGGAAACAGCAAATCACCCACTTTGGGATGCATGCAGCAGTTTATCTGACCTGAAATCCAGCTTGCCGCGCTACTGCAATCTGCAAGCTGCAGTTCTTTGCTCTCTTCCCCCGGGGGGGGGGTAACCCCTGATGAAGCCGGTATAAGATGGTGCTATTAATATTTTTCTCCTCCCCAAGCCTAGCTCTCTGTGCTTAAAAGCTTGCTTTCCTGCATCATTCAAGCACAGCCACTTTTTGCAAGGCTTCACCTGCCCTGGAGTGAGGCCAGCCTCTGAGGAGCCTCATTTGCTTGTGTTTTTCAGTGTGCTCCTCATTGCAGCCCAGTAAAAACCTTAAGAGTTGTCTCCTTTATCCCAGTCCTTAGAAGCAAACTGTTTGGGGGGGGGGGATGCCCCTTATTTCAGATATTTCCATCCTGCGGCCATGAATGAAAGTCGATCTGGGAAAGCCTTAGTGGTGTGGATGGTGGCGATCAGGATTTCTTGTCTTTCTGGCGTGTCGCAGGCAGCCTAAGGACACTCCAAAGCCATGTGCTTGCTATTGTTTCAGTAGTGAAGCACCCTTGAGTATGAGAGATGGGTGTGCGCAAGTGTGCAAAAAGTGGGAATAGTATCGTGCAGGGAGTGCCATGGGTCGGAAAAAGAGGAAAGAGCATCTTTTAATTCGGGTTGATTTTGTTCTTAGAAACAACTGGCAAAGGAATAGGGCGGTTTAGATGCCACCATTGGAATGGGGGTTGGGTATTCTCCTTCCCCATGTCTGACTGTCAATCAAGTTCCAAAGCTACCGTCAAGCATCCTCCAGAGAATCTAATTGGGGGGGGGGCAGAACTTTGCTCCTTAAAACGATGTGATGTAAAACTATTTATTCTTGGGTTTCTTCCACCAGCTTTCCAAATGCTGGCAACATCCAGATGTTGCTGGGACGGCAGCTCCCAGAATTCCTAACAGGTGTGGCCATTGCTAAGAATGTTGAGAGATCACGTCCACACATCTGGAGGGGGGACAGGGCTGGGGCAGGCTGTCATGGGTTATGGCACTTGAGACCTCCAGGTGTGCATCAGCAACCCAATCCTGGCCTGTCCATTTCAGTCCAGCAGATTGGGCAAGTTGTGGATCCTATCAGTTAAAAAGAATGTTGGTTGGCAGGGAGCAGAAGTGGGCCTTCTCTGCTGTACGCCCTGCTATGTGGAGCATCCTCCCTTCAGAGATTAGAGTGATCCCAACCCTAAAAACTGTAAAAACCTGGGTATGTGTTCAAATTTGGAGTTCTGAAAGTATTAAGAGCCCTGTCTATTTGTTTTACTGTTAAATCGGATGCTGTACTGTTTTTATTGGTTTTAAATGTCTGTGGTGGCTCAGTGGTTAGAATGCAGTATTGCAGGCTGACTTTGCCCACTGCCGGGAGTCCAGTCCTGATGGGCTCCAGGTTGAATCAGCTTGCCATCGTTCCGAGGTCAGTAAAATGAGGACCCAGATTGTTGGGGGGCAATGTGCTGACACTGTAAATCGCTTAGAGAGGGCTGTAAAGCACTGTGAAGTGGTATGTAAGTCTAAGTGCCATTGCTCTTGCTGTTTAGAATTATAAGCTGGCCAGAGTCATCCAGTTGAGATGGGGGAACGAACGAACAAACCAAAAAAACCCACAAATAAATAAATAAATAAGGGGCTTGCACACTATAAAAAGGGACTCAGGATAAAAAGAGGGGTGGAAAAGAAGGCAGGGATAAAACGAAAAGAACTGTTGCTGCAATTGCTGTTTAAGCTTATGGAAACATCTTTACAGAAAAATAGGGAGAATATTTTTGTGCTTATAATTATGCATCTCCGTTTGTCCACTTTATTATGTTTCAGCTTGCAGTACTGGACACAAGGAAGGATTTCCCTTGCCCACACCCTTTCTTTGTTCTCTGATTGTGGAAGTGGAATTTTTTTAAAAATAGGGATACGTGGGATAAATTTAGCATAGGATGCTGGCTTTCTCTTTGGGGTAAATAAATATGTTGTCTTTGTATAGCTAAGGCTGTACTGTATGTACTTTTTTAAATTCGTAATTTGTGGTTAGAATATGGGTTAGAGTTCCAAGCCTCATATCTTTTCCAAGGTTGCCTTCTGATTTATACTCCCAACAATAGCTAAGATGATGAAGGATTTTCAACTGTATTTTTTGTAGAAAACGAGACACCTGGGGTGACAGTGGTTTCATTCTAGTTCATGTCCAAACTCTTTGATAAGTTTAAAGAGAGAAAAAGAAAAGGAGAAATTGCCATAGATTTGTACCTACTATCTGAGCAGAAGGAAGATGAGAAAGGGGGGGGGGGGAGAAAGAAAGAGAAAATTGAAAAGAGAAAGAGAGAAAGAGTAATCTTGCAAAAACGTGAATGTTCTGAGGAGGCAGAACATTGTGTTGGGCCAAAGATTTAGACTACATCTATGTCCACCTGTTTGTGACTGTATATATAGTCACTACTGAGTAATTGAGGGTTGGATCATCACAAATGCCAGAGCACAATCTTTTCATATCTTCAATCCCATTTTGTTCCACTTGTACAGAATACAGAATAACAGAGTTGGAAGGGACCTTGTAGGTCATCTAGTCCAACTCCCTGCTCAAGCAGGAGACCCTATACCATTTCTGACAAGTGGCTGTCCAGTTTCTTCTTGAAAGCTTCCAGTGATGAAGCACCCACAACTTCTGGAGGCAAGCTGTTCCACTGGTTGATTGTTCTCACTGTGAGAAAGGTTCTCCTTACTTCTAGGTTGAATCTCTCCTTGATCAGTTTCCATCCGTTATTCCTTGTCTGGCCTTCGGGTGCTTTGGAAAATAGGTTGACCCCCTCCTCTCCGTGGAAGCCCCTCAAATATTGGAACGCTGCTATCATGTCACCCCTGGTCCTTCTCTTCACTAGACTAGCTGTGCCCAGTTCTTGCATAGACATGCCCAGTTGTGTGTCTTTATACCTGCAGATAGCGATCATAGAGAGGCTGGTCCTAGAAGGCATGTACATCATTTTGACTTTGCACACAGTTCCTGGCAGGGGAATGTTTAAAGCCCTGTGCAGGCCCTGTCTCTAATGAACTGATGCAGTACCAGGTGAAGTTGCAGTTTCAAATTTGTGATCCAGTTTAAAAAAACAAAAACAAAATCCAGCGAGCTGCTGCTGGCTACATTCATGAAGGGTTCAGTGAAGCAGCATTAAGAAAGCGGGAGTGAGCAGCCTATATCTATCCAATCATTTTGTTCTAGGTCTCCCACAATGCATTGTTGTGGACAGTGGTAGGTGCAATCAGTGGGATTGAAGTTCAGACATCTGGACAGTTCCAGGTTCTTGCTGTTTGTGTTCAGTAGTCATATGTGCAGAAAACACATGTCTGTGCACAGGGGAACTGGTCATTTAAGCCAGGGGCCTCCAACCTTGGCAACTTTAAGACTTGTGGACTTCAACTCCCAGAATTCCCAAAGTTGCCAAGGTTGAGGACCCCTGATTTAAGCTTGCCTTAGATCTCCTAAGACAGGGGTGTCAAACTGCCGGCCCGCAGGCCGGTTTCATCATACTGAAGCCACGCCCACCCCATTGCCGGCAATGCAAAAAGAGTCGCGATACGTCACGACACGTCACGTGACGTGGCGAGTTTGACACCCGTGTCCTAAGATGTCTGCCTCTTTTTTTTTTTTCTGGATTATTGACACTCACAGCATGTCTTGGATATTGTAACTGACATGTGGTTTTCTGTCTAGCAGGCTGAGAACAAAGTGTGACTTTCCATAAAGCATCATATATGCTGAAGCTCTTGGACATTAGAAGGTAAGTTTTCCCTATAACACTGAAGATGTTAAACCACATGGCTGCTGGAGCTTTCCAAAAATAAAAAGACAGACGTACCAAATTTACGGATAAAAGGTTGTTTTTTTTTAAAATAAGAATAGCAGCTCTGTTTATTGTCCTCTGTTTTTCCTGGTCCTGTAATAGTCAAAACCAGTCATCTGTAAGACCTGTATAAAGTAATGAAACAAATTAATCACAACAATTTTACGTTTCATTGCTTTGCATGGCACTTAGGATAGACTCTACTGCATTAGTCTTCTCTAGAAGCCTCAACCATTGTATTTGCATGACCTACTAAACAGGATTAGAGTTAACCATGGTTAAGGTGCTTGCTTGATGAACTTGCCCCAAATTACACACCAAACTGGGTAGGAATGTAATTGGACTATGCCCTTTTAAGCAGTATAGTTAACTGCGAAGTTCATTTCTCAAAAATACTTCTAAAACCTACCATGGGTTTATATGATTATAGCCAGAGCCTTTGCATGTGGGAAGGAAATGCTGATTGTTCTCCTACCTTTTTGTTTTAACAACAAAGTCAATGTGTGACAGTACAGCAATTACAACAGAATAATAAGAGGGAGCAGCAGAAAAGCAGCTTTGCCGCAAGTCTTGTTCCTTGTTTTGTGTTCCTGGAGGAATAATGGCTGCTTAATCATAAATTAACCACTAACGTGGGTTTGGATAACATGCCGGTCTGTGTGGTTAACATAGGATAATCATAAAACAATCTGTTATTACAGATAGGAGTTAAGGTGGTCCTTAACCATACTCTAGATTTAGGCAACACGCTGAGCTAATCTGCAGGCTACTTTACTTTGTCATCTGAACTGGGTCAATGTCTCTTGTCTAATTTTGCTTTTTATAACCCTCCAGATAATTTCAAAGGAAGCATATTGTGCAGTCAGAATAAATTACCGAGAGAGAAATCAGAGCTCTCAAATGACTATGATTGTGTGAGATTGGCAGAGTTCAGAGCTTTAAACATTGTGTGTGTTTTTTGCTTTTTGGCATAGTATCTAGGGACTTTTAAGGCTGAGCTAAAGTGTTCCTGGAACTTCTTTCTTTTTCTTTTTCTTTCTTTTTTTTAAAAAAACTAAAATCTGAGTGTGGTTTTGTAAACTGGAAGTGAGTTTAATATCTCCAGTCTGTCAAATGGAATGGGTTGGCTTGGTGCGATAGTTCAGAGAGATGTTGTTGTTGTGTGAGAAATAGGAAGAAGTATGGTGAACGATGCCATGACCTGTACAAAAGGCATTGTTTCAATTGATCAATGTGACAAGCCTTGCATCACTTCTTTTCTGGAATTAAGATAAAACTAATAAATGATTTGTCATTATGCAGTTGTCACTTGTGGAGAAATCTGACTCACATATTGTTTATTCTGTAGTGTTTATTCTTCCCTGCTTTCTGCAATTTCCTTAATTTGGAATTCCAAGCTGGATTGTAAACTCTCAGGGCTTCTCAACCTTGGCAACTTGAAGATGTGTGGACTTACAGAATTTCCCAGCCAGCATGCTGGCTTTAGTGCAAATTTAGGAACATTTTGAATTGGAGGAAGAATATGTGAAATCACAGATGCCAGTTCTTTAGCTGTGTTGGCCTTCATATGCATCTTCCCAAGAACCCAGCATGTATCAGCATAATATATGTGCTGATGTGAGCTGTGTGGACTTTTGCAATTGACAGATGGAAATTTTGTCAATGCCCAGATTTTCTAAATGCCACCCGAGATTTTTGGATACGGCACCCAGGGTGCTGATAACCCCTGCGACCACCACAGCCGATTTATGCCATAGTCTTTCAATTTTGATTTTCAGATCCTGATACATTGTGATCTTCTGCAATTCATTGTCTTCTGTTCTACTAGCTCCTGGTATTGCCACATCAATCCATACTTTCTTCTTTTCAGCCTCAATTATATTGGGGTTATAATCCTACACTATTTTAACCTTCTCATTTTCAACTATACCTTCCCACCAATTTTTCATTAGTGGTACATGATAATTTTTTATAGATGTTCCAGTGAATCTGCTTGTGCAATCTTCGTGCATAAATTAAGTATGTGATCTGTTTCTTCTGCTTTTTTGCGCAATCTGTACTTTGAATTATTTGATGATTTTTCAATTCTGGCCTTGATTGCATTAGTTCGGATAGCTTGTGCTTACGCAGCCAAAATAAAGCCATCCGTTTCTGTTTTTAATGTTCCAGTTGTAAGCCAGATTTTATCTTTATCCACTTTTCCCTCAATGTTTTGTACAAATTGACCATGTGATGCTTTTCCTTGCCAGCATTCTTCATCCTGATGGCTTCTGATGCTTTGGTGTTTGGTGTTTCAATTCTATTACTGTTTGTGATTTTATCCTAATTTATAGCAATAGCACTTAGACTTATATAGTGCTTTACAGCCCTCTCTAAGCAGTCAGCATATTGCCCTCAACAATCTGGGTCCTCATTATACTAACCTCGGAAGGTGGAAGGCTGAGTCAACCTTGAGCCGGTCATGATCGAACTCCTGGCAGTGAGCAGTGATTTAGCCTGCAATACTATCTGCTGTAGTACATTTCTCTAAGCCAAATTCTATTGTTATATCTATGCTAAAAATTCTTAGGTGTTTGTCAATGTCTGGATTTCAGTGTCTGATTTTCCATATAGCTTCAGATAAACCATGCAAAGCAAATGTGAGATTTTATTAGCATTTTTGCTATTTGATGGCCAAGATTAGTTTTCTTCCAAATTGCAGAAAGTGGGAACATAGCAATGACAAATAATAAAAGTGATAATGAGTCACCCTAGTACACGGGTGTCAAACTCACCGCGTCACGTGACATGTTGCGACGTATCACAACTTTTTTTGCATTGCCGGAACTGGGGTGGGCGCGGCCTCTGCATGATGCAACCGGCCCGCGGGCCGGCAGTTTGACACCCCTGCCCTAGAAGATGCATCCAATGTTGACAAGCCCATATTTTTCAGTTCCATCACTAATTCTGTCTTCCATTGCTTGGTTTTTTTTTCTATAAACACTCTAATGTTTTTATTGACAACAGTGATTTCCAAACATTTGATGATCCAACTATGTGGTAATAAATACCTTTTATAATCAATCCTGACCATATGTAAATTGTGTTTTTTCCGCATTTTTCCCTTTTGTTTTCTTTCTGTTCTACTGGAAGGACATTTTCTTCTAAATAATCTTGGATGTTGTCTGCTATTATGCCTGTGAGTAATTTAAACATTGTAGGCAAGAATGTTATCAGCCTGTAGTTTCCTGGTGTTGTCTGTTTTGCTAGATCTTTTTGAATTAAGTTATTAACCAGTCGCTGGTATCTCCTTTATACAATATTTAATTAAGCTGTTTTAACTATAATTGGACTCAAGCTAGTCAGATATTTGAGCCAAAAGCCATGCAACCGATCATTTCCAGATGTCCAATTTTTTCTTTTTCACTCAATTTTTAACCATTCCTGCTGTTATTATTAGTTTTTCCGTTTGATTTTTACTAAATCCATCTTCAAATTCTTTTATCCATCCTACGTTTTATTATAGCCTTTTTAAATTTCCCTTAAACCTGGATTGTTTCCTTTATTTGGTTTTCTATTTTCATAATTTTTATTGCCACTTATAATTTGGTAGAATTACGTCTGGTTTCATTGAAGTAGTTGATTTTGCTTAAATTGGATGATTCGTGCCTCATAGCATTCAAATTTCTCTGCTATTTGTTGCTTTATGATTTTATCTGTTTATTTATCAAATTAAGACACAGCCCATCTCACTAGCCAAATGATTCTGGTCAGTTTACAGATTTCCAAAGCTTCTTCAATTTTTCTGGTGCCAATATATATTTTATATATTTTTATATATTTATAATCTTGATTCTTATATCCCTCCGTTTTTGCTCTTTCATGTTCTGTACATTACTTTCATATGATTTTAATGTCTTTATTTTGGCTCCTAGTCTAATCTTCCACTTTGGAACAGAATATGATTTTGCTTTTTGTCTATATAATTTCAATATACAATTCTTATGTAATCACTACTGCAGGGTAGGGAAGCTTATTAGTCTGCAATAGATGTTATTTTAATCCTTGCAAGCACTTTATTCAATCCTTCATTATAGATGACAGGTCTTTTTGGGGCACTAATTTCAGTGCTGGCAGTCTTTGTCATTCTGGCAATTCTGCATATGCTAAAATGTTCCCTTTTACTCTTTGTGTGTGTGAATTCATAGGTTGTTTCAAATGATAGCCTGTTCCTGTTCCATTGTTGGTACTTCTAAATTATCATTTCTGTGGTTTACATCAGCTCTTTCTTTTACATTTGCAGTTGTTGCTATCTAAGATTTTTCTACTATTCTACTATTAATGTTGGTGTTCCATTTTTATAATTTTCTGAACCAGCTTTGCATCCCTGAATATCTTATTTCTGGTAATGAATCTCCTTTGATCTGCTAATGATTGTTCCGTGATATTTGAATCTGGATAAATTCTTTTCCAGTGTACAGTCGCTTTAAATACCCCTGCTCTGTTGGTTGCAATTTATAACACAGGTAGTCCTTGAATTACAACCATCCGTTTAGTGACTGTTTGAAATTACAACAGTACTGAAAAGTGACTTGTGACCATTTTTCACACTTATGACCGTTGCAGCATCCCCATGGTCATGTGTTCAAAATTGGGGAAATGGCCACTGGCATGTATTTATGACAGTTGCACAATCCCTGGGTCCTATGATCACCATTTGAAAACTTCCCAGCTGGCTTCTCACAAGTATAGTAAATGGGGAAAGCCAAATTTGCTTAACGACCACATGATTCACTTAACAACTGCAGTGTTCACTTAACAACTGTGGCAAAAACGTAAAATGGGACATCTCACTTAGCAACAGAAATTTTGGGCTCAATTGCGGTCATAAGTCGAGGACTACCTGTAGGTCCTAATGGCATGGTTTTCCAACAGAGTATTGTTTTGTCTTGTGCGTGGTTGTCCTACAGAGCTAGGCCTTGGTTGCCCAGCCATTGTTCCTGAACCCCGTTGCCCACTTGTCAAGAGATGGCCAGGAACGTAACATCTGATCTGGTTCTTGTTGAACCTTGGGATTACTGGTCCAATATAGGATTCTTTTTCTGTTTTCATACCATATTAAATGGGTTGATAGATAGACCCAATCTGGTTCTTCCACTAAAATCTGGCTTGCATGGGTGACCCTTCTAGTAGAATAGACTACAGCCAGCATAGCTCTAAATCTCATCAGTGCATCACAAGTCCCTCCCTGACAACAAGAGGGTCCTTGGGATTAGTATTATTATGGTTTGTCACATAGCCAGATATTTAGAATGGATTTGGTATATTTATCCATCTATCGAGCCCTTCCCAAGGACCTGGGATAGGCAGATGTTGTTATTTGATGGTGGTGTTAACGGTCTCCTTGGAGGATAAAAGTTCCAAAGTAAAAGTTATTCATTCCAAGTAAAGCTGCCTTTTACAATTGACTGATGGTAATTTGGTCAATGCCGAAGATATTCAAGTGATAGTCCAGTTGTTTGAGGATTGCACCCAAGGCGTCTATTATTATTGGTACTATCTTTGCTTTCTTTTGCCACAGTTGTTTGTTTGTTTGCAGGTCTTTGTATTTTGTTATCTTCTCCAGTTCTTTCTCTTCTCTTCTGCTGTCTCCAGGTACTGCCATATCCACTATCCAGACTTTTTTGTCTATCTTATTGACAGTTGTTAAGTCTAGGGTGTTATGTTGCACTCATTTTATTTTTAATGCCTTTGAGTTATTATTGATACCTGGTGATTGCCTGGACTAGTCTCTGCAGTTTTCTTGGCAGTGTTTTTCAGAAGTGTCATTGCCTCCTTCCTAGGACTGAGAGAGGGTGTCTGGCCCCAGTGCCTAAGGTGGGACCAGAACTCACAGTCTCCCAGTTTCTAGTCTGGTGCCTTAACCACTACACCAAACAGGCTAAATTATAACCCTATTGTTATTAAACTAATAATAGACTTAAAAATGAATACAGTACAAAATTTTAAAATGATCTCCAGTTTCGTTAAGATGAAAACTAGGTTAGCTTCTTTGCTTTTCCACCTACTATGAATTTTCTGTACCTCTTGTTATGATTGGAAATAGATTTGATTTTAACACATGGATTTTATTAATTTTTAAGACAGATCAACAATTTGCTTATTTTTTCCTTCCTTAAAGTGAATTTTTAGGCAATATGACACACATATTGTATGTATGTATGACATAAATATTTAGTAATATGACACACTGTTAGTGCTGTAGAGTACCTCATTTGCACATCCATAACATTTTTCCATGTTTGGTTTCAAAAAATGTCATTGTTTGGGCATTTCCTTTGTTTTCTTTATCATCTTGCTGGATGAGATGTTCTTAAGAAATTAAAAGCTTTGGCATTATTTATGAATTGGACCTTCATGGGTCCAACCTTCATGGGGATTTTTGTTTTACAATAATGGAGGAAAATTTCAGAAAGGAAAGGCTAAAGAGGAAGACTAAATCTTATTCTCGTTGGAACCTATGCAAATTGTCAAATTAAAAAGAAAGAAAATCCCTTCATACTTAAAATGCAAATGGCATGCGTTGTATGTTGTCATGGTTATATGCCCCTTTCTTCAACAGTTTTATTAATTACTTGGAGGAAGAGGTGGAAGGTGAAATTTGCAGTTGACACAAATCCAGTAGGATAGCTAATATTTTAAAAAGCAGAAATAAAATCCTAACACAATCTTGATAAATGAGCTGAAAACAGCACAGTGAAATTAAGACTTCATTTCTTTCTTAAAACAAAAGAAAGCAAATATATAGGCATAAAATGGAGAAAGGAATGTTCTGAGTTGGTGGTACTTGTAAAAGTGTTAATCCTATAATAGTTAATTATAAAGTACATATGAGTCAGCAGTGTGAAGTAGCTACAAAAATAAAGATTTTCAGCTGCATGAATGGAAATACAGTGTACTTCAGAAATTATAGGAATTAATTGTTCCACTTTATTCTGGATTAGTGTGGCCTCAGCTGCTGAATCTTGTCCAGTTCTGGATATCACATTTTAAGAAAGAGTCAGATATTTTGGAACAGGTTTAGAAAAGACAAAAGGCATCATTAGGGAACTAGAAGCTAAATCCGTAAAGAGAGCTTGTAGAACCTGAGGATGATTAATTTTGAAAAGAAAGGACTGAATGTGGAGATGATAGTATTCTTTAATTATCTGAAAAGATGTCACTCAGAAGAAGGCCAAGACTGTTCCAGAAAAACTAATTTTGGAAGACAGATTCAGCTAAAGAGGAATAGGACAAGAAAATCCTGCTGATGATATTACCTAGTCTGGTAACGAAATGTTCAAAAACTAAATTAAAACAAGCTTGGAGAGCAAACCACTGCCAAAATATACAACCCGAGTTACAAGTATTTTCTATTATTTCAATTTTTATAAAATCTCCAGGAGCTGAGCTTTATTTGAAGGAAACTTAATTTTTTTTGGAAGGAATGAGGGTGAAATTCAGAATGGAAAGCATGGGATTAATTGGACAGAACTTTTTTTAAGAAATGGATTATTGCAATTCTATGCTCTATTTACTCAAGGCACATGCAGCTCTCCTCTGATTTTATCCTCTTAACAACTGCTTAAATGAGGTGGGTTGGACTGAGAGGGAGTGGCTGGCTCTCTTTCAGCAAGCTGTTGGGACTTGAACCAAATCCAACAACCTTTCTACTCTGGCCTTTTCTGATACCTTCTGTAAATATTGTTTTTCCAGGCATCGTCTCCTTTTTAAAGGGACAAATCTGCATGACCTAATGACATTTGGTGTAGTGATTAAAGTGCTGGCCTAACAACCAGGAGACGGTAAGTTCTAGTCCCATTTTAGGCCTGAAAGCTAGCTGGGTGACCTTGGGCCAATCACCAGGTGACAGTGAGTTCTAGTCTGCCTTAAGCATGAAATCCAGCTTGGGCCAGTCCCTCTGTCTTTCACTTCAGCCCACCTCACAGAGTTGTTGTGGAGGGAAATCGGAGGAGGGA
The DNA here is from genome assembly GCA_023970755.1 of Azemiops feae. Lineage (NCBI taxonomy): Eukaryota > Metazoa > Chordata > Lepidosauria > Squamata > Viperidae > Azemiops > Azemiops feae. Next base: position 49,249 of record JALGBA010001137.1, on the reverse strand, counting down.
GTATTAAGTAGATTTGCCGCTTTGAGTTTCTTATAAAGCCATGAAGGCGGAATAAAAACCTAACAAACATTTCTGCATTAGACAAATTTGACAGAGCAGATTTAAGCTGAAACCTTGATCTCTGTCTTGGTGTTACAAAGTGAGCTCTGCCATCCATCCTAATTCCTATAATTGTGGTATAATAGCTGGTTGCTACATTCCCATGATTTTCTGACATGAGCCATTTGCTAATGCAAGTTAAGGAGGTCCTGAGGCTAAGAATGAAGTTGAAAACGCATGCCTTATAACAATATATTATTGATCCGTGGCCCTGGATGAGTCTCAAAACATAGATTTTTTAAATTCTCTTGTAGCTGATACTAATTAGTATCAAGACTGCAGCATTGCAGTGGTGAATGTAAAAATAGGCCCCTATTTCTAAGGCAGGTGCTACTGGAAAGAGGCTTGCAATTCTTCCTGACATAGTTAAAGCAACCTCTATATGTGCAAATGAATTATGAAGGTGACTCTTACAGTAGGATAAATTAATCCCTAGAGATGACAGAGTGCTGGGATGTGCGCCATATTAAGTAATTTCCCTCATATAGAGAAAACTGTATGGGGCATTACCATTGCTAGGTTTTTTTTTGTATAATTGCTTTTAATGTTTACCTGCATATTTTAAATTTGTATATAATTCAGTTTCATGTATAAAATAGTCAAATGAAAGGGTTAGGGTTATAGAAGGAAGGTCTGGAAAAAGACTTCTATACTGTAGCTAAGAAGACAATGTGGACATGTTCATAAAGTCACCAGGAGCTGAGCTTTTTTCCAAGGAGACTTAATTTTTTTTGTAAGGAATGAGGGCCAAAGTAGTTTAGTCTACCATTTAATTTGATCTACTCAATTTAAAATTTAGCCCAGTGTGAAGACAAGTCCTATTCAGATCCATTCCTAACAAGCTATGGAGGCGATGTTGAATTAGGGGACTATTTTTTCAGCAGCTGCCACATTGCCTCAGTTATTTATTTATTTTATGTATTGGTCATCTTTAGAAGGTTGCCCCATTCCCCCAAAACCCCATGAAGAGTTACACCTCAATTCACACTAGTGTATAAAATGTTTTCCTAGTCTCCACAGAATTAACTTATGCTGCTCGATTGAAATTTCCCTTGCCTCTCCCGGCCGTGAGGCCTAAAGATTAGGGAGCTAAAATTACATTTCTTATTTTGCTTTGTTTATTAATCAAACTTTTATCCCTCAGCAAATAGATTTTTGGCAGCTTACAAAAGAAGACCATTATGTCATAATACAAGATAAAAGTACAATACTTCTAATTCCCTAAACACTATCTCAAACATTTCCAGGTGTTTCTGGAAGGTGAACGTTGGGACCAACCAGACCTTCCATGGGAGGTCATTCCAGAAAGCCAGACCCATTATAGAAAAACACTTCCAGGAGTCAGCACCCCATCTCCTGAAAAAGTGGGACAGCCAGCTGTTTCTCCCAGCCTCAACAAAATGGTCGGATCAACACCAGTAGAGAGATATGGCACATCGCCCAATGCTGAGCAAAAAAGCAAGAAAGCTCTTTATAGGTTAACCACAACCCTGGCAATTGCATTGTGTTGTATTTATCTACTTTCCACATTGCAGCATCCATCTCCTGTGGCTGCCCGCCCCATAGCCCCATTATTATTATTTTTGGATGGAGGAAAGATACAGGTGCAAACCCCTTTCTCCTCAGGTTTAATTCCATTCTTGCACCCTGAGACAAGAAGCAGTGCAATTGGTGTGCCAGCTTTCCAGACAGCCTCGTGATGGCCCACCTTGAACACAAGCAGACGGCAGAGAGCCCTAGAATTGCCACTGAAGTCACAAGGGATAAGTTGATGCCATCACGGCCTCAGCCAAACAGAAGGTGCAACCGATACTTTCCATGTGAGTGAGCCTACAATGAAGGTTGAGATCCAGATATGACCTCTCCATATTCTTAGACTGCTTTCCTTTCTAACTCTGCTGACTTTGTGACTCCAGGTGATATGTAATAAAGCAACATTAAGATGTCCTTTAACAGGAGGGCATAGTTCTATAAAACGTCCAAGTCTCGTACAGTTTAAAAGAAAATAAAAATTCCACAATGCCACATAAATGGGAACTGTAGAATGGGTTTTCCCTAGCTTCATGCAGTAATTCTGCTTTAGAATTTCCAAGCCAAGAAGCACATTTGGTCACAAGAGAGAAATGAGAAAATGATAAACCCATAATAGGAAGTTCATAGCTGCAAAATTGAAGCATTTCAGCATTACTCAGTATTACTGAGTTAAACGTTAAGCCCAGGTGGCAATTTCTTAACAAGGATGTTAGGAGGAGACAGAAATGGCTGCCTGTCAGTGATGGCATCTTTCCTAGATGGAGTAACAGCTTCAATTAATTATTAGTTAATATGCAAGGCACTGAGGACTGGTATGGAAGGAACTAGGGAAAATCTGATTATAAGGATGACCTTGCACCTTGCTTGGAAATCAAGCATGGAAATTACATAGAGAAAACAAAAACAGTCTTCATTTTTCCAGGTAACAAATGTACATTGAAAGTAGGTTAGGCTTAGATTTCCTTTAGGTCTGAGGTTCAGTTTAATGGTGACTGCTAGGTTAGTAAGAAACCAGTGAAAGTATGCTGCTGAATGAATTTTTCAGCAAATCCCATCATTTTTAATTTTCATCAATCCCCATATTGGTTGGATATTTCAGAGAGTCATCATTTAAATTACTGAGCTGCCTTCTGGCTGTATCTATGGAACACTCCATTATTTGAAAAAAATAATTACCATTCATGCTTTTGAATACTTGCATTGACAATGCAATCATGTTTTTTTCTCATTTTAAAATTGCCATTTCATGTTTTAGGGCTTTTGCCATTCAGTCTATCTCCAGAAATTTAAAATGAAAACCACCTCTTTTCACAGAACTATTTAAAACTGGAAAAATCTCCTCTCTTTCTCTTTCTTTTTCTGTTTCTCTCATATGCTAAAGATTTATACTAAATTTGTGGTAGTATTAACATTTTTTACATTGATTGTTGTACTGTATTGGGAATGTCTTACTTTGATTGCTATACTATTTTATTTTTATATTTTTATATAATTTTAATTTCCTGTTTTGATTTACTTGTTTCCCATTTAGTTATAAGCATGTGCTAATTAAAAGTATTGCTATTACTACTTGAAAGATGTTGCCAATAAAAAAAATCCCAGCATGAATATAAGCTACATGGGGGGGGAGGAGAAACCCTCTTTATAGTAGTTTTGCAAAGAAAGGAATGTTAAGTCCTTGAAACAAAATATAGGCCAGACTATCGGAAAAGCTCCGGAGGATCCTCAGCCAATACAACCTATGTGCACACTTCAAACCCATGAATACACTAAGGCAGAAGTTTGTCACCCCAAGGATAAAACACCCAGACACAAACTGAGCAACGTATATGCAGTACAATGCAGTGAGCCATGTTCAGAAGTGACAACCACTTCATAAACGCATGGCACAATATAGGAGAATAAACCCATCAGGATAAGATTCAACAGTCCATCTGCCATTAAAAGACAAAGGCCACTCTTTCAAAAACAGCAAAGTCCACATTTTGGTCAGATAGGACCGCTGGTTTGAAAAAGGGGTCAAAGAGGCCATCTATGTCAAAACTGAACAGCCCTCTCTCAACAGAGGGGGAGGGATACGACATCATCTATCTCCAGTCTACAACACAGTCCTTTCAGCAGTTCCAAGAAGGCTCCACGCCCATTTGCACTACTCAGGTGGTCTCAACAACTCTCTAAAAGAATGCAAATGACCAGCTGTCTGCAAGGAGTATAAATCCTTCCACTCCCCACCTTTCAGCTAGAGCTGAAGAAGCTTCTGGGATGAGAAGTGAAACGTCTTTAAAGAAAAAACAAGAAAGTCCAGTTGCCTCGTCAAAAAGCACCTTTGGGATAACTATGACCTGGATGACTGAGAATCTCCATAGACATTTGCTTTTACATATGTGTGTTCATTACATTTTATGTAAAATGTGCTTTGAATGTCCCTTGTTTGAAGAACGGGTAACACGAAGAAGCAATTTTAAACCGTTCAGTTGCTTGCCTAGTAGCAAATAACTTGGGTGAATGTTGCTCACCCAGCACGCTTAACCTAGTTACCGAGTTTAATCATTTTCTAGCTTTGCATAATATATTAAACTGCAGACTAAACAAATTAATAAAATTGCACAACTGTGCTAAGCTACAAAAAAACAAAGCAAGGTTAGGATATTAGGCAATGTTTTTAACCTATAAACAAATTAAAGGTGTGGTATGTGTAACTGCACGCTCACCTTCTGTATGCCACACACAACTACCATTTTGCCAAGTCAGCATGCACCAATAAGTTGATAATCTTTCCCTAGTTGGAAAGTGTCCTTCTCATATTTTCCCCAATTTTTATATCATTTACATCTGAAATGGTTGTGGGCCAGTTATTAAATCCTACATGGTTGTCCTAAAGGTGCCTTTTCAAGAGGCAACTGGACTTTCTCTCTTTCTTTCTTTTTTTTGAAGACATTTCGCTTCTCATCCAAGAAGCTCCTTCAGCTTTCGTCAGACAACCATGACCTGGATGACTGAGAATCTCCATAGACATTCCTACATGACGTTTCTCCATCCCAGTCTTTGGGAATGGAAGATAAATGCTGATAATGGATAGAGCAGCGTACTTCAACCTTAGCAACTTTAAATATATGTAGACTTTAACCCCGAGAAATTGGGGAATTCTGGGGGTTGAAGACGACACATCTTTAAATGGCCAAAGATGAGAAACACGGGGATAGAATATAGTGTCCAGGTAGGTTTGAGCAACCAGACTATGATGCTCTGTGTTTTTAATTTAAGAACCAGTTTGGATTAGTGGTTAAGGTACCAAATTAAAAAATAGGAGACTGTGAGTTCAACTTCTACCATGTTTCTGCCATGAAAGCCAGCTAAGTGACTTTTGGCCAGTCACTCTCTCTCAGCCTAACCCACCTCACAGAGTTGCTGTAAGGAAAATAGGAGGAGGAGGTAGTGTTGGATATGTTTGCTGCCCTGAGTTATTTGTAAAAATAATAGAGGCGGGATACAATTAAATAAAAATAATGATCATAATAACATAACCCCATTTCCTCATCTGCACAGAATCAAATAAGATCATGTTGCTCCAGAGAAGGAAAAGAGATCCAAATGGGATAAATAAGCAAGTTGGGCGAAAAGCTGCACCATCCATATTCTATATGGACAACACTGTCTTTGTGCTTAGCGAAAAGATGTCTTCAGCCAATGAATCTGTTGACCTCCATTCTACATAACTTAGTTCACTTCCTGTTTCCTTGGTTTTTCCCCCCAGATATGGATGGGAAGAAATGCAGTGTATGGATGTTCTTACCTCTTGTCTTGACATTGTTTACCTCAGCAGGACTGTGGATTGTGTAAGTACCCTTTGGTGTAGTTTCTGGAAGAAAGATTATTTGACACAAAACAAGTCTGTCAAATAATAGAAGTCACAACATGTTTCCAGCAGATCTTGACTGAAAACACTTCCAGCAGAAGCAGCATTTTATCCAAGGAACATTATTATAATCAAATATTTTTCTTGGAATGCTTTATTTCTTTCATCACAATAATTTGAATGAGGTAAGATAGTTGCATAATAAATTTGCCTGGAAGTGTTTTCAGTCAAAATCCCATGATTATTATACACAGTTATTCTTCGTGGGCTGTGGAAGTTCTTTTTTCCCCAGTTTGTTTCTTTATATTTTTGCAGTACTGATGCAAAATTAGCATTTTCCAAGCCTGCCAAAGTTTCTCTGTTGCGTACTGAGGTTGAACAATGTTGCCTTGCCAATATAAGCAATGCCTGATAAAAACCATGCACACATATGCAAGAAATTAAGCACCTATGTCTGCAATCCAAATGTGATGGTAATCTGCATACTTACGCAACATAAGCAAATCTGCAAAACTTGTCCTGTTCTGCATTGTTTAATTTGCCATTTTTACCTTATGCAATATTTTCTCTGGGTATGGTTTGCCACCCTGGGAAGTATGCAAAAGATTAGTCAGAAGATCTAAACCTCATTTTCTGTCATAGATTGTCAGCTGATGTTATTACTGACCTATTCTTCCAAGATGGCTAGATGTTTAATTTCCCAGTAGAGCCTATAGCTGGGGTCTTCAAACTTGGCCCTTTTATGACTTGTGGACTTCAATTCCCAGAATTCCTCAGCCAGCATTGAAGACCCCTGGCCTATAGCCTCTTCCTTAAATATCTAACCAAGCCCCATGCTGCTTAGCCTCAGTCAAAGATAGCCAGGTGCCACTATCTGCTCAGAGTAAAGACTCCTTAAGGGTAAATTAGAGCTTATTCTGTGTTTGATTGTCACAGGAAGTCATGGCTTTCCCTGACAACTCATGGCTTTTCCCTGGGGAAAGCAACATTATGCAAGGGCAGGATGAAAGTAAAAAAATATCAAGTTAGTGAGCCAAAGAGTTAGAAACATGATATATATAAAAGGAAAACCTATCTGTAACTTCATTACTGTACAGCAACAGCATTCCCTACATCTCTCCATACCTTTCTATTTCTTTCAGTTATTCTAGTTTTCATGGTACCCATATGCCACTTCATTAATTGTCCTTAGTTCTTTAAACTTCTCATCTGTCTCTTTTTAGAGGAATTTATCAATGCCGTCCAAACATAACTTTCTTGGTCTTTTCCTTCCTCTCAATCCAATCACTCTTCCCATATGCTTCTTCCTGACTCTCCTAAATAATTTCTTGCCAGCTCCTAATTCCAATAACCCTACATAACTTTCCTTTTTTGTTGTGAGAGATAATTGTATTAACATTTTTTATTCTTCTCCTTTCCTATGTTCGACAGATATTTTATAGCAGTAGAGGACGAGAAAATTGTTCCACTAAATATGCCCTACAGGTAAAACACTAATTTTTAAAAATATTTATTTCCTTTCTTCTTATCTGGCATTTAAAGGCTTCGCTAGGCTCGTTTCCAAAACAATGTTAGGAGCTGAACTCTCTGGCCATCTATAATAAAATAGAATTAGCTTCCCTTAAGCGTGAAGCCTTTATAAGCCTTTTTTATTAACTCAAGTTCTGACATACATGTTAGTGCTTTTTTAATAAGGCTATGCAGTGCTCGGGATTTAATTCCCAAGAGGTGTTTGAAACATACAAGTCTGTGAAGGTCACCACTATCTGTAACTCTTTAAAGTAGCCATGTCTTTTCTGGGGATGGCAGTTGCATGATCTCAGAAAAAGACATGACTGCTTTAAAAAGTTGCAGATGAATGCTATAATTTTGCTCCCATCCACTTTAAAGAACCTTTGAGTCACTGACTCTGAGGCACTGCCCAGCCATAGCCATAGAGAGCATTCACGGTCATTAGCCCATTCTCTACTAATAACTCAGTATGGTGTAAATAACCCAAATGGGGATCAGTGAAAGTAGATTAAAAACAAAGACAAGATGTTCAGCTTGTTTAATTGTGCATTTGGTCATTAGTATCTCATAGTGTTGAGCCACATAGCACAAGAGTCTACTTTTTTCTTCTTCGCTTTGTTTTTGAGCAACATTCTGAGATTTGCCAGTTGAATCCAGTTACCAAGTGGTAGCCCAAAGAACAGAGCTGGTCTTGATTATCACCATGCTTTGTAAATCCTATACTCTCCAGCATATAAGCGCTATATTAATATAGAAATTAAAAAAGTAAACACTGAGAAGAATGAGGACAAGGAGAGATGAAACCACAGTAGAGGGAGCAAGTTGGCCATTTCTGATACAGTGGTACCTTGATACTCGTCATTAATTGGTTCCAGGAGGTGCCACAAGTACTAAACGATGAGTGCCAAACTAACCACGTGACTTACCATGTGACCCTTTGTTTCGGACAGGAAGGACTTCCTGTCTGTCCCTTTTCCTATGTCAGTGATTCCCAGTTTGGCCGACTTCCTGTCCACCCTCTGGCGGCCGTCCCTCTTTTCTTTTTGCATCAACCTTCCTGACATAGCCAACGTCCTATCTGTTCTCCGCAGCTGTCCCCCTTTTCCTATTGCACTGCATCGAGATCCAAACAAACAAATACTGGGACAATATTTTTGCATCAAAATGTGTCGAGTACCAAATTCAATGAGTTTTGAAGCACACTGTACCACTGTATAGGTACCACTGTATATCGAAGGAAGATATAATTATATTGAGCCAGCAAAGATACTTACTAACAAAATTGTGCCACCAGAAGAATCGGTGTACATGCAGAATAGCTTGAAAAAGCAAATACCATTTGCACAATTGATAATAAGAATTAAGATAGAGGAACTGATAGAGGAAGAGACTCTCAAGATGAGTTTTAAGGGGCAATCTATAAAGCCATGGCAAACAGTTTAGATCATAGACACCTGCTGAGTTTCCTTCTTTTCCTTTTGATTCAGAACCAAAGACCTTCTGATCTAATTCAAATAAACACACACATATATACCAGGAAGAGTAAGAAGAAGCACAATCATCATTGCCCAATGCATGGGAGGAGTTGGAATTCACCTATCCTTTCTGTACAGCTCAAGGAAAGATAGAATATTTGTAGCTCAGGGTTGAATTGTGGGGTCCTTGGTGCTCGTTGGGTAATTTTCTTGCAAGAGAGCATGGAGAGAGTGCCCCAAGGACTCCACAACTCGGGAAGAGGAATCGAATTACATGCCCCATTCTGAGTGCTGAGGTGAAGGAAAGATTACGAGAAGAACTATTTGATGTATGCACTTTCCCACCATCATGGCTCTCCCGTGATGGGCAGTTGATACATACCCACACACCTTCATTCAGAAATGGAGACCAGTTCTCAAGAGGGCAGGAACGGTTGGGAGAACAGAATGCAGAAGGAGACTTGGGACATCTTAAAGTTGGGGAGTACCTCACAAAAAGAATTTCCTGAGGGTTCAGAACCAGGACTTCTAGAAATTGTTATTTACGGTGAAAAGCCCTCCCCAATCTTGCATGTCCAAATATGTGGATCCTGAACTCTAGGCTTCCCCTACCCTCAATATTGCTGACAATTTTGGAGTAGAGATCCACATGTCCAGGTGCCCAGATTGAAGAAGATTGCTGTAGATGTTTTTGGTAATAATAATAATCTTTATTGATTAGCCCTTGGGCCATATCAAAGTGCAAAGTTCCAGCAAGAAATTATTGCTAAAGTTTGATAAAAGCAATTTAAAATGAAATTTGATAAAATACAGTTTAAAATAGAATTAGAGTAAAATACGACTTAAAATGAAATTGGAATAAAATACAGTCTAAAATGAAATTAAAAGTACAGTAATTTAAAATATTGGTAGATTGCAATCAGAGCTCTGTTTCATCTTGTTTGAAAGTAGATCATTTGTTTAAAACTAGATTATTTCTATGCAAAACAAGTTCAATAGCACCAAATGACTAATGCTGTCATTCTGACTTAGGTGTGATTAGTTTCCTTTTGTGTCCCGCAGCAAACCAACTCCTTTAAAGCCGCCATATATAAGGTAATCATGCCCTTGTCCGTTCTCTTCTCTTGTCCCTTCTCTTTTTTTCTTCTTTCCCCCAACAAGGTCTGTTCTACCCTGTGCATTTTTAATTGATTTATTTACCTTTGTTGCAGGCTTAGTAGATTTACAATGAAACACATTATATTTTTGAAGTTTTGCAGGTGATGTCCCTCCTGCTAGCTGTGTATTTAGCCAAGTCATGAACATGGCAGCATTCCTAGGTAGGCGTTGCATGAAGAATGTGTGACTTCTTTTTTTTATCTCTTCTAATTCACTCTAGAGCTGTGGTGGCGAACCTTTTAGAGACCGAGTGCCCCAAAACCGCCCCTGCCCGCTCCACCCCACCCTGCTCCCAGCCCATCCACGCTCCGTCCCCACCCTGCCCACCCGCAGGGCCACTCACCGTCTCCACGGCCTGCCGCAGATCGCCCAGGCGGCCCAGCAGCACCATGGTGGCCACGCCCTCCGCCCGTGCCCCACAGCATCAACTGCGCGTGACGGGGCGTGAAGGCGGAGTCTTGTCCCCGCTGCCCGGCTGCTATGTCGTTGGCTATGCTGCTCCGCGCGAGTCGCGCTCGGGGGCGACTCTCCTCCAGGGGGGCTGCTGGTGAGGAGGGGGCCGTGGGGGGAGGCGGGGCTGGGGCAATGGCGCGCGTGCCCACAGAGAGGGCTCTGAGTGCCACCTCTGGCACGCGTGCCATAGGTTCGCCACCACTGCTCTAGAGAATCTCCTGTTTCAGCCAAATCCATGTCATTGAGACCTAGTGAGCAGCAAGCTACAAGGGCTAAATTCTCTCTGAGGTGGTAAAGTTGGGTTTGGGCTAGAAACAACTTCACATCCTCCAATTATTATAGCAAAAAGAAAGTTAGCATGTCTAGGAAAAAGCTAGGCTGTATCATTTTCCCTGACACATTAACACTTTAGCGTGGTTTTAGTCAATAACCAACAATGGACACTATATTCAGTTTCTATTTGTATACTCTTATATAGGATAGACAGAGATTCCAAGTAGGGCAAAAATATCTGGAATCTTTAAACTCAAAAACTAGGTACTTTCCTTCAAATTGGGGCCTGTCCAACTGTGCAAGGTGGTCAATTTTTTTAATATCTCTCTGCAGATTGTTGTGAGCTGGCTGCCATTTAAAATGTTCCACAAAGCTCTGGAATCACATCATATCCAAGCATTATGGGTAATTCAAATAGAAGATGAAAATGCTGCTTTCTGACATTAGTGATAGCTTGTTGGTGAGCAATAATGTTGAGAAGAAGCTACCAATTGATACTTTTTGGGGGGAGCCCCATCAGACCTAAAGCTTACTACCTCAGCAGGAACTAGGCCTATAAAAGATGTGTTAAATATGCTAATATTTGACCCATGAGTGCCTTCATATTGTTTTTTCATATGTGAAATTTAAAAAAAAGCAAACCACATCATCAGTTATTATTATTGGTTTGCATGAGGCTTTTACAGGCTGTTGTTTGAGAATCTTGCATGTGTGTAAACGTCGCACAGTTGTGAGTGTGCATATAATAACAGCACTAATGTACCATTTATATGTAAATCTTTCGTCTCTGGGCGGTTGGTCACTCTTCCCATGTCATAGATAGGCACAAAAGATTATAGATTATTATTTTGTCGTGATTCCGATAGATGAGACCAGTAAAAAGAGAACTCCAAGGCAAGAACATGTTCCTTAAAGAACATATTTATTGGCTACAAAATATCAGCACTTCCAAAAGTGAAATCAAGACTGAAGTTCCCCACCCCCAAAGGTTACAATGTTACAAAGTTGATTTCCCCACCCCAGTAATATGTCATAAATCACATTCCCCAATAAACTACTTTGGCGGGCTTCCTAACTAAAACTTCAGCCCGCCAAAACTCAGGCAACAATGACCTTGGTTCCCACAGAACAATGTATTGTTTTGACTAAACTAAAAAATACTCATCCCCCCTCCCAACTCGGTGGCAACCGAAAACGAAGCGGAATTGGCTTCAGCCAAATTCGTTTGCAGCGTTGACATATTTTTTATAATCTTGAGAATTGAATATACTAAGCAGTTGAGATGTGTTTGAATATTAGTAGCTCGGGCTGGTAAATGGGCTCTTGGTTTGATCTCCGAGCTTGGCTTTTTGGCTGTAAAATTGCCAAGCTCGGAGTTCAAACCAACAGCCCATACTAAGCAGGGTTAGGAAATTAATACTATCTACCATAAAGCTTTGTTGATGCGTTCTTTCTCAAGTGTGCCTATCATGTGAGGAGAAAGAGAAGGAACAGTCCTAATGGCCTTAACTCCTGCCAGCCTAAGTTCTCTCGGTCAAGAGTGGAAGAAAAGTTCTGATGCAAGAAATTCACTTAGCGCTTCTTGTAGGGTTGAACCTGCAAGGTATAAATCTTCTGAAGAACCTAAATCTTCCAGGGCTTCTCTGATCATTTTGTAGTAACAGGAGAAGGACCCAGAAGGCAGAGCCAGAGAGCAAGGTTCTACATCTCCCCCATGTATAACAGGATGAATCTTAGGACATTGAGACCAATTCTTTGCTCAATGTAGAACGCCCCCCACTGCATGGCCATATCCAGTTCACTCCCCTTCTCAGAAATTAGGTCTGTCATTGAACTGCTTTTACCATTAGGAGGTTTTCATGAATAGAGATCTGAGATCTGTTAAGATTCGTGGAAAAATTATCTTTCCGTTGCTACTGTCCAAGATAGTTCAACGCAGCTTCTGATTGCAAGCATGAAAATGGCAATGTGTACTTACGTGTTTCGTTCCGAGGGTTGTTTAAAAATCCATGGTTTGGAGACCGCAACACTTAGTCTGAAGGTGAAGCAGATTCACTATTAATTATGATTTGTGTAAGCCTGTGGCTAATTTCGCAGAAAATGGAATGGCTCTTGATATTATATTCCAGAAAACATAGCACTATACTGTACAGGTAGTCCTTGACTTATGACTACAATTGAACTCATTTGCTAAATTTCTGTTGCTAAGCGAGACAGTGTTAAATGAGTTCTGTTGCTAAGCAAGACTGTTAAAATTTCTGTTGCTAAGCGAGACAGTGTTAAATGAGTTTTACCCCATTTTACGACCTTTCTTGCCACAGTTGTTAAGGGAACCACTGCATTTGTTTAAGTTAGTAACAACAGTGTTACTAACAATTGGCTTCCTCATTGACTTTGCCTGTCAGAAGGTTGCAAAAGGTGATCACGTGACCCTGGGATACTGCAACCGTCACAAGCCAGTTGCCAAGCATCTGAATTTTGATCACATGACCATGGGGATTCTGCAGCGGTCGTTAAGTGTGAAAAACGATCATGTCACTTTTTCAATGCTGTTGTAACTTTGAAGGGCCACTAAACGAACTGTTCTAAGTCAAGGACTAGTTGTACATGCATTCAAAAATGAATTTCAGCATACAAACAATACTGGCGGAGGAACTCTGGGAGTTGAAGTCCACATATCTTAAAGTTGCTGAGGTGGAGAAACAGGGCCAGTGGTTCTCAACCTTTTCTTCTCCATGGAACCCCTTTAAATATCTTTTGTGGCCACAGACCATGGCCACGGACCCCAAAGACTTATCTCAAGACTTAAATTACAACATTTCTTCAAGCATTTGCAGAAGATGCCCTCTCACGACATCACACACCTCCTCCAGGGGACCGCGGACCACGGGTTGAGAACCACTGCTACGTAATATAATTGTTAAGATAAACAGTGATTATCCATGCAGCTGTTTTGTAGCAATTGAACTGGGATGAAAATCTTAGTTCACGGAAAGACTTTGTGAAAGAGCAGAAGACACAAAGTCCTTATTTTTCCTAATCTTTACTGATTTGTGGTTGTCCAGTCCTACCATTTCTGAGTTGGGAGCTGGATCTATGTGATAGGGAGTCATTTTTTTATATGTGTGAGCTTCCTGAAAAATTTAGAATCTTGCTCTAAGCCAGGGGTCTTCAAACTTGGCCCTTTTATGACTTGTGGACTTCAACTCCCAGAATTCCTCAGCCAGGCACGCTGGCTGAGGAATTCTGGGAGTTGAATTCCACAAGCCATAAAAGGGCCAAGTTTGAAGACCTCTGATATACAGCATTCCTTTCTGCAAGTATTCAGCTCCATGTATGAGGCCCATGAGCAGTAATGGGGCTGCAAAAATATAACAAGTGATTTCCTTCGGTATTGACTGCACGGCTCATATAGCAGGTTAGTTAAAAACCTGGCTAACATATGTGAGCCAAGCCCATTTGCTTAGTAAAAGTGTGGTTTAATACACTGTAAACACAGGAAAAGGCGGATGCAGTAACCATGTTAAGCTTTGTGCGCAAACTCAGTTATACATCTCTAATCTCATGGGGATAGGAGTGGGGGAAGTGGTGCTAGTGGCTTTACTGGTTTAGTCATCCACAAAGTTAAAGGGAGAATTCATTTTGGGGCTGCTCAACCTGTGCTAACAGTTGCTTTGTAGTAAATGACAGCACCTGTCCAGGTGAATGGGTCTCCTCTTGTACGTTTAATGGCTTTTATTGTGGAAGTTAAAATTGCAGAGCTGCATCGCCAATTTCTCTCTCTCTCTCTTTTTTTCAGCACTGGTCATAGCTGTCCTTCGCTTCATTCAGCTAAAGCCAAAGGTTTTGAATCCATGGCTCAATGTCAGTGGCTTGGTGGCCTTATGCTTGGCTTCTTTTGGGATGACCCTTTTGGGCAACTTCCAGGTATTTCGTTTTCTCGTCCTTTCTGGTTGGAATCACACCTTTCACTCTCATTTTGTTGCTTTTGGTTTAGTGCACAGGTCGGCAACCTGCGACTCCGGAGCCGCATGTGGCTCTTTGAGCCTTCCCCTGCGGCTCCCAGCCTCCTCTGCCATTTGCAGAGACAGACAGAGACAGAGAGAGGCACTTGCGTTTCGCTTCCCTTCTCTCTCTCTCTCTCTCTCTCTCTCTCTCTCTCTCTCTCTCTCTCTCTCTCTCCCTCTCTCTCTCTGTGTATTTGTGTGTGTGTGTGTAAAAAAGAGAGTGGCCTCACCCTGTTTGACGAGCTGAAAAGCTTACTGGGCGGGGCTTCTCCCTCTGCAGGAAACAGGAAGCAGGAAGGGCAGGAGAGAGCTAGCTAGCCCAGCTATGCTGACTCAGGAATTCTGGGAGTTGAAGTCCATGAGTCATAAAAGAGCCGAGGTTGCCTACCCCTGAGTTTGAGAACAGCTTGAAGCCAGCTTGCCAGGTGAGCAGAAGATCGGAGAGAGAGAGGGGGGGGGAGAGAAAGAGAGAGGGAGAGAAAGAGAGAGAGGGAAAGAGAGAGAGAGAGAGAGGAAAGAGAGAGACCCTTTTGGCATCTAAAATGAAGATAACACTGCATATATCCTTTTTTACACATCCTTTCTTACACACATATATATATACATATATATATACATATACATACACACATATATATATACACATACACATACACACACACATATATTTACATATATATATATGTATATACATATATACACACATATATACATATACATATATATATATATATACAACTTTATTATTATTATTATTATTATTATTATTATTATTATTATTATTATTATTATTATTATTATTATTATTATTATTATTATTATTATTATACACACACACACACACACACACACACACACACCTATAATGAAGGTAAAAAAGGATATATGCAGTGTTATCTTCATTTTAGATATCAAAAGGGTTTTGCGGCTCCCAGTGTTTTGTTTTCGGTGGGAAACGGGTCCAAGTGGCTCTTTGAGTGTTTTGGGTTGCCTGTTGATCTCCTGGGGTAAACCAGATGGGAATTGCAACAAGATGAGCTAATTCTACTTTACGGTAGACAGAATCTTGCAAGTCTGGATAGTCAGATAGTCCTCGACTTACATCAGTTCACTTAACTGACCGTTCGAAGTTACAATGGCGCCGGAAAAAGGGACACGGCTATTTTTCACACTCATGACCATTGCAGCATCCCCACGGTCACGTGACTTTCAGATGCTTGACAACTGACTCATATTTATGACGGTTGCAGTATCCTGGGGGTCATGGGATCACCTTTTCCCACCTTCTGACAAGCAAGGTCAGTGGGGAAGCCAGATTCACTTAACAACCGTGTTGCTGATTTGACCACTGCGGTATTTCGCTTAACAAATGTGGCAAGAAAAGTCGTAAAAGGGGGGCAAAACAAATTTCTCACTTAACAACATGCATTTTGGGCTCAGTTGTGGTCGTAAGTTGAGGACTTCCTGAATAGTCCTTCACCCTCCACCCCCCTTTACAGCCTGAGAAATTAGGAAAGCTCTCTTCTGAGCCTCTTGTTGCCACTTACTATCCTGCTGTGGGTTGTGCTAGTTTTCAATCTGACCGTTCTCTTGTCGATGGTTCAGAGGGTTAAATTCGCTGAGCTTATAAGCTGGAAAGCTGACAGCCTGGGTTCAAGACCCAAGTGCCATGTAATGGGGTGAGCTCCCATTACTTGCCCCAGCTCCTGCCAACGTCGCAGTTGGAAAACATGCAAATGCAAGTAGATAAATAGGTACCACTTCGGTGGGAAGGTAACAGCACTCCATACACCTTGGCATACAGTAGTGGCCAAAATTGTGGAAACCTTTGGGGAAAAGTTATATTTTTGAGGTTTGATGGCTAATAACACCACTTTTCTTTTTGGAGTAATACCATAAAATTATATATCAATGGAAATATAATTTAATCAAGAATGTAATGCAACAAAGTTTGTTCAATTATCTGTACTGTACTCTATGAAAAGTTATAGCCAAATAACCAGAAAAAGGAAGCACAACTTGCTTAGGTTGATCTCAGGTAGCTTTCCTTCCTCTGATTGTAGCCAATGAGCACGCGTGTTTAGAGAGCCAATCAGGTGTCATCTTGTTTTGGCCATGAACCAATCAGATCACAGTAGGGTTCAGTGATTGATGTCCTGTATTGAAGCTGAGAGGAGGACATTTGTCAGTGTGTTATGTGATCGCTATCAAGTGGGTTGGTTTTTTTTGGTGTTCTTTCATTTAGTGAGCTTGTAAAACGTAATAAAATTAAAGTCATGGTGCAAAGAGTTGACTGGTTGCCCAGAAAGCGATGTAAAATAGTATTATTAAGTGAACAAGGCTGCAGTTATAAAGAAACTAGAAGAAAAATGGGTGGAAACTTAACCAAAGGTGGCATTTCTACTGTACACTTTTCCCAAAAGGTTTCCACAATTTTGGCCACTACTGTATAGTCATGCTGGCTAGATGACCACAGAAATGTCTTCAGAGAACACTTGACTCTCTCCGCTGAGAAACGGAGATGAACACTGCCCCCTAGAGTTGGAAACAGCCAGACTGGGGAAACTTTTACTTTTCCCTTTTCCCTTGGCTTTGTCTCTTTGCCCAGTCTCCCCAAGATCTTTCCCACATACTGTTACATCTAGCCACTATTTATGAATCATGGCTTAAGGCTTTTTTTCCTGCATAAACGATTATGGTTTATTTATTCAATAAAATGTACTGGAGCAAATTATGACCTATAGCTTACAGAATCCAGAACTTTTGTTTCCTGTCTCATTTAATGAATGTCCCAGTTCCCTATAAATGGCTTCCTTCTGAATTGACTAAGCCAGAATCAGTCCACTGTGCTAGACCTTGGAGGTAACTGTGTGCTTAGCAAGATTGCTTCGGCCACATAAGTTTCTTTTGAACTTCCTTCAGTTTTTCTGTAGGAAAACTTGATGGCAGAAAGACAAGATCCATTGAGCACGCATGGCTGCCTGGATATACCCAAGTTGTATTTGCATGAGCCAAAACCTTGATTGGGGGTCAAGCCATAAAGCTTCTATGCTACCTTTTTGGCTGTCGGCCGCTGAGAAATTTGGCAAATTTATGATAGTGATATCTTCAAGAAATAAGCACAAGAAACAAGACTGATGGATTTGCACAAGAAGAGGACTGTGGCCTATTAAGAGATGAAGGGATTAAAAACTTGCCAGATTTTGTGGCAAGATTGTAAAATATACCTGGTTTTAATAGATTAGTAAGAGCAGTTAGAATCCATAGGCAGCCTCAGTCTTATTAGAACCTACATTAGTACCTAACGCCCTTCAAAACATCCTAATCAAAAGACCCAGCAATCCCAGAAGAAAATAACAGGAGTCATCTACAACAGGGGTCCCCAACCCCCGGTCCGTGGATTGGTACCGGGCCGCAGCATGCCAGCAAACAGTTGGCACAAACAAGCAAAGCCCCATCCGCGGGATGCAGGCAGCACACAAAACCACGCCCTCTCCGGTCCGCGGAAAAACAGAACCGGTCCCTGGTGCCCAAAAGGTTGGGGACCTCTGATCTACAACATAGAATGTAAGAACTGCAACCACCGCTATGGAGGACAAACAGGCAGAAGACTGGCAGAACGCACCCACAAACACCAACTGGCAATCAAAAGGCATGATGAAAATTCTTTAATTTCATAACATATAGACAGATTTAACCATAGTTTCAATTGGGAAAATGTGACCATTCTTGAGCAGGCCAAATCCAAAAACGCCAGGGAATTTCTAGAAGCCTGGCACTCTTGACAAATCAGCCATCAATTGACACATAGACATTAACAACATCTATAGACTATGCAAAAGAGACAATCAACCAGCCAGAAAGAGAAAAAAGACTCCAGCATCTTTCCACCAGTAATCAGCACCCAAATCAGCATAGATTAACTCCAAGGTCACCTTCAGACCAGTGGTGGGATTCAGCCAGTTCGCACCACTTCGGCAGAACCGATAGCTAATTTTTTGTTGCCCAGGCCCAGAATGGACTTCCAGAAGCTGCATCCACACAGAGGTTGTTCACATATTTGAATCCCACCACTGCTTCAGACCAACAGTCAAGTAAGCAATACCCCAATCAAGAAACTGCCATTAGTAAACAGCTCAACCAAAGAATCCCTAAGACAGTGGTGGCGAACCTATGGCACGGGTGCCAGAGGCGGCACTCAGAGCCCTCTCTGTGGGCACACGCGCCGTTGCCCCAGTCCTAGGCCTTCAGCTGGGTTTTATAAAACCTTTTCGCTTTAGGCCTCTGCCGCCGTGTGCAAAAAAAAAAAAAAAAGGTTCAATCAGTCAATTTCAACTTCTCGTGGGGAAAAAAAAGATCTTGCAAAGTTGAAAATGATTGATTGAACTTTTTAGTCCCACCCAGTCTGCTGTTACCACCGCAGCCACGCCCACCCAATGGGCCACACCCAGCCAATGGGCCACACCCAGCCAATGGGCCACACCCAGCCAATGGGCCACACCCACCCGGCACTCGACAATGCATAAGTGGGTTTTGGGTTGCAGTTTGGGCACTCAGTCTCTAAAAGGTTCGCCATCACTGCCCTAAGATCACCCACCCACCCAGACACCAGAATATAAACTGACAGCAAACAGCCCTCCTTACTAGCACTGACGATGCTACCTAGTTAGGGTAATGAAACGTCTGCAAGAAAACAAGCCAGCTCAAAGAGCACCAAGGACCCCTCACTACCTACATTATCTGGGATAAGTATAAGAGATGATGAAAGGGTGGCAACTGTCTCAGTGATCTCTTTGGGTCTTCTTCAGAAAAGACATAAGAATGTCAACATCCCTCTCTTAACTCGTAGCTCCAAATATGTTAGAGCTATAGATAGTTCTCAACTTATGACCGGTCACTTAGTAGCCTTCTCCAGGTTACGACCCAGATTTGGAGTTCTGACCTCCCCCCCCCTCCATCAAGTGATCACAGTTTTGGTGCTTGGCAACCAGCCCATATTCACAGCCACTTGCAGCATCCTATGGTCACGTGACCACAATTTACAATGTTTTTGAACTTCCGGGTTTTTAGTAAAAACACCCACTGCAAACAATGAGTTCACTTAAAGACTGTCTTGTTTGCTAAACAACCATTGCAGAAAAGGTCATAAAATCGAGTCGGTCACACGGTGATCAGCTTAACGACCAGCATGACTTATGACCATGATTCCGGGTACAATTACAGTTGTAAGTCGAGGACCACCTGTACAGATAGTTCTGGACTTGCAACAGTTCATTTAATGACCGCTCAAAGTTACAATGGGGTCCTGGAAAAAGTGAGTTATGACTGTTTTTCACGCTTATGACCGTTGCAGCATCCCCATGGTCATGTGATCAAAATTCATACGCTTGAAACTGACTCATAGTTATGACGGTTGCAGTGTCCCAGGGTCATGTGATCAGCTTTTGTGATCTTCTGACAAGCAAAGTCAATGGGGAAGCCCAGACTCACTTAACAACTATATCACTAACTTCACAGCTGCAGTGATTCACTTAACTAGGGCAAGAAAAGTGATAAAATGGGGATAAAATTCACTTAACAAATGTCAGAAATTTTGGGCTCAATTGTGGTCGTAAGTTGAGGACTACCTGTATCAGGTTGGAAGTTGAGAGATAAGCAGAACCTGGCAAGGAAACCTCTCCAGCTGTGTCAATACTCACTGCAGATATATTAGGGCATTCTGAGTTGAGCACTAGAAAGTGGAACCTTTAGGAAAATTTGGCTGTTTTTTTGTACTGGGTGTATTAACCAAGGTCACCTGTTCTGTGCTCTCTTTTTTTCCAGCTTTCCAATGATGAAGACATACACAATGTTGGCACGTTTTTGGCCTTTGGGTTTGGCACTCTGGCCTGTTGGATTCAGTCCGCACTAACCCTCAAAATAAACTTGAAGAACGAAGGTAGAAAAGCTGGAATCCCACGAGTGGTTTTGTCAGCGGCAATAACTCTCTGCCTAGTCCTGTGTATCCTTTAAGTTTTTGCTTCTTTTTTTCTTTTCAAAATGCAAGTATTGCTTTAAAGAAAAAAACAGCTTGTATCCTGATAAGCTGTTTCTGGGTTGTTACTAAATTCAACACTGTTCCTATTTTCATGTGCTTCATTTGATGTTTGGAGACAGCCAAATGACCCAAATTACGGGTTTTCAAACTTCCCCCGTTTGAATATTTAAAGAAACAAAGCTTTAGTGCTAAAAGGTTAGCTGCATTTGAATTATTATGGTTGGTTGCACAGTGATCACGTTAAAGGTATTGTCAGAAATTGTTCGTACAAAATTGCCTTTTGCAATTGATTGATGCAAGTCCATGCAGATTCTCAGTCATCCAGGTCATGGTTTTCCCAAAGGTGCTTTTTCAGGAGGCCACTGGAACTTCCTTGTTTTTTCTTTGAAGACGTTTCGCTTCTCATCCAAGAAGCTTCTTCCGTTCTGACAGGATGGTGGGGAATGGAAGGATTTATATTCCTTGCAGACAGCTGGTCATTTGCATTCTTTTAGAGCAGGGGTTCCCAACCGGGGTTGCTCGCACGATATTCCAGGGGGTGCAAAAACTTGGCTTTTCAAAATTATAGTGTATATGCATGATTTGTTGCCGTTATTTCGAACTTTTGTAAGCTGTGCGAGAATATACCAGAAGCGTTCCAGGGGTGCAGAGTATAGAAAAGATGGGGAGCCGCTGTTTTAGAGAGTCGTTGAGGCCACTTGGAGGTTTATCTATGTCCTCGGGGCCACCTGGGTAGTGCAGATATGTGTGGAGTCTTCTTGGAAACATCCTGCAATGTTTTCAAATTTTATTTGGATTTCTCTGAAATGTTTTGTCCCTACAAAAGGAATGGAAAATGTGCAGCCCTGAATTCAAAATTGATTCTAGCAGGGAGACAGTATTGGGGAATTATTCGATTTAAAAACAGCTGGAGGTCAACACTTAAGACTGCTGGGAAGTTCCTAGGGCGTGAGGAAATAGCCCACAGGAAATATTCTGTTTCTTTTTTGATGAGATCATTCTTAAGGAGGTCCTGAATATAGGATTATGCTATTGAAAATTCCAGATCTAATGTTTTACGCCAAAGATTTTCAAACCTATTTAGGCTGTGGAATCTGATAGTTAGAAAGAAAACATTCCCAGATTGCCTAATCCAGAGACAAACTCTGAAGATTAAAAAAAAAAATTGGCTCTGTTTGAGAGAACTTTTATTTATTCATTCCTTTTTGCTCTTAATCTGCCACAGATACTGTATCTTATCAAATTCTTGTAGAAGTTTAGAGTTGTGCAAAACACTACTTAAGAAACCCTAACCCTAGCCACAATCACTCTGATAACATATGCCTGAATTGGCACACGCTTTAGGTTTTCCTGAGAAACTTACCTTTATTGTAACATACGATATGACGTTTCTGATCTTTGTGTTTCACAAATATATACTGTGGGGGAAAAACACGAGCAGCGATATCTGCACGAGTTTTAGCAGCCAAGGAATAACATTTCCAGTTGCTTAAATTGATATGGTCTTCTTCTCATTACTAGCAAAGTTGCAAATCATGGTTGAATAAGCCATGTGAAATAAAGCTTGAGTTACAATTCTGTCAACTTCATACAGTAGTCCTCAACTTATACCCATAAGTGAGCCCAAAATTTCCATTGCCAAGCAAGAGTTGTTTCGCCCCATTTTGCGACCTTTTTTGCCACAGTTGTTAAGTGAATCACTGCAGTTGTTGTTAGTAACACAGTGGTTAAGTGAATCTGGCTTCCCCGTTGACTTTGCTTGTCAGAAGGTCGCAAAAGGTGATCACATGACCCCGGGACACTGCAACCGTCATAAATGCATGCCAGTTGCCAAGCTCCTGACTTTTGATCACTATGGGGACGCTACAACAGTTGTGTGAAAAATGGTCATAAGTTATTTTTTTTTAGTGCCCATGTAACTTTGAACGGTCACTAAACAAATGGTTGTTTAAGTCGAGGACTGCCGGTATTGCTGCTTTTCATGGTCAGATGTGGGTTCGATGGGATGTAGGTTTCAAGAGGCATTTCAATGTTTGCTCCTGTTCCCGTGTATGTTTCTGTGCATTTTCCTTGACCCTCCTTCAGATTTCATTTTGATGAGTGAGTTTAAGTTCCACATGCAAGCGTCACAAGTCCAGTGGGGAATGGTGATGTGCTTCCTATGCTTCTTCGGCTCCTTCGCGGTGGAATTCAGGCACTACCGGTTTGAGATCATCTGCTCCGAGTACCAAGAGAATTTCCTCAGCTTTTCTGAAAGCCTCTCTGAAGCCTCGGAGTATCAAACCGATCAGGTGTAACCCAACTCCCATTGACCAGGCGGATGATGTTTGATGTCAAATGATTGAACTCACGGCCTCTTTCATTTACCGTGTTTTAAGCTTTTTTGCTAATTTCTCCCTGCAATCGCCCAATCTTTTTCTTTCTTTCCTCTTTTTCCTTCCTTCCTTCCCTTTCTCTTCTGAAGAAAGAACAAGATGCCTCTTTGCATGGATGTGCAAAATGTTTCCAACTGAACCGCTTTCGGTTTGAGCCTGAACATCCTGCCTCAAATTCTGTGGAGATTCTCAGTCATCCAGATCATGGTTGTCCCAAAGGTGCTTTTTTTTTCAAAAGGCAACTGGACTTTTCTTTTTCCTTGAAGACATTTCGCTTCTCGTCCAAGAACTGAAGAAGTTTCTTGGATGAGAAGTGAAACATCTTCAAGGAAAGAAACAAAATCCAGCTGCTTGTTGAAAAAAAGCGCCTTTGGGACATCCCGCCTCAAAGGCAAAATGGCTGTTCTAAGCGCAAAGCTGGATGCTGTCAAACTTCCTGCACGTTTTCTGGACTCAAGGCACATTTCCCCCAATGTTCAAAACAGTCCACTTCTTGCTTAGAACAGTTGTCACACATTTAGGACAGGGTGCTTTGCCCTCAAAATGGCTGTTGGAAACATTTGGCCCACACTACCTCTTCGCTTTTTTTCTCTTTCTTTCTTTCTGCGCAAGGCATTTTATAACACGGTATGAGATGCTGAGTCATCGAGTTTACGTTTGTTTCCCATAGTCCTCTTGGGACTGGCTGGCAGAACTTAATTTTGCATTATGTTATGTTACATAAAACAGGTAGCAGAGAACTATGAACTGTTATTCATACATACAGTATATGCGGTTGCACCTTGAGTGACAATGAAAAAAAAGAAAGGGTCTTGTTATCTGCAAGTTTTAGACCAGGATTACACAGCAACCATGGTCTGTGGACGTATCATAGAGCGTCCACTGGGTGCAGGTATGTCCAGGGTCGATAAGTTGCAATGCAGGCTGCATCTGGTGTCTATGTGCATACACCATACAGAAGACAGGCTATGATTGTGACAGGGTTATGATTGTGACACCAGAGCAAGTATCTTACAGATCAGGAGTATATCTGCTGTATACCATTGTGTATATACTATAACCTGTACATTTGGCCATGGAAATTACAGTTCCCAAGTCTATTATTGAGGTTGCAAACCAGTTTCCTGTGTGACTAAGTTTCTGGGGTCAGTTGTCTGCCGAGATGCAATGTTATCTTTCCTTCCTGTTTCTTGCATTTCAGACTCTTTGAAGTGCCAACTTTACCCCTGTACGGTCCATTAGAGAGTGAGGCAGATGGTGCTTGACCTCACAAAAATCAGGGCTTGGATTGTCAGTCTATCTGCCTTCCCATATTCTGGTGCTTTTACCACCCTTTATACGGAAAACAGGTTCACTTCTCACTGACTTGGGGAACAAGAACACAAAAAAACAGGAACATTTTTATGCAGCTTCCCTCTGGGGCCCAGTTAATGGATGGTGGGCAGCTATAGACACTTAGCCAGATGCAGATGATTTCTGCTTCAGAGCCTTTAATATTTTCATAGAGGCAGGAATCTCAAGGAACTGTCCTGCAAAATCCTCCTGCTAGACAATTTTTCAAGTTGCACACAAGTTTTCTTTCTCCTATGTGGCCTGTATATTTAACACATCTTTTTTTTCAGAGATTGGAAGATGTTTCTACTTTGGAATTTTAAGACTAGATATGCCAATGTGAAGCTGTGGGATAGAGTTGTTACTTAAGGAGAAAAATGTGACATTGCTTGAAGCGCAAAAATAAAATAAAAATCAGCAGATGTTGGAAGGTTAACCAAGTAGCAATAACAAGGAGCTTATAAAGGGCAATTGAAAAGTTGCTAATTTGCCATATGGAATAATCAAATATCTACAGTTGAAGGTGTAGATTTTTGGGATGAAATGATTTGCCGCCCTCAGAAAATATTTCAACAACGAATTGTGCGAAAAGCTGAAGTTTAATAATTAGAAATAGGAGACTCGTCAAAGAGATAATGGTTTTCAATATAGGACATAAACGCACACAAAATTGTAAAATACACAAGTGTTTCTATATTAGAGGGGTTTATGAGAGAGGCTGTAAGTCAGGGGTAGATAGCTAAAGGCTGTTCAGATGTTTGGATCTCATTTCCCATCAGCTCTGGACGGGATGGCCAATGGCAAGAGACTGTATTACAAACATCTGGTGGGTAACAGGTTGCGTACCCCAGCTGTGAAGGAATCCAAGCCAACTGTGCTTGCCTAGTTATGAAAAGGTTGAAAACCTAAGAAATCCACCAACAAGCAGCTAAATGGGTTTGTTAAAATGTGTTTTACTGTAAATAATTCATTGTCAATTTTTAAAATCTTTTATGTTGTATCATTTATAGTTTGCATTTTTTCTGAAAGGGAGGAAAAATGGGTTTTGTGAACATTTTCTCTCTCCATTTAATATGCAACCCAACTTTTTTTTTTTCACGATAATAGTGTAAATATCTTTTAAGTATTTCTTACGGCACATTTTTCAATATGGTCCAGCAAAGACTTCATAACTGCATACTGACACATGACCACTAAATAAATTTCTTTTATGGAAAGCCTGAGGATTATTTTGTGCTTGTGCCTACACAGCAACATATTTATGTCATTGCGTGCTTTCTAAAGCTGAGCCCAAATGCCAAGTAATTAAAAAGTATTCAGAGGAGTCCATTGAGAATGGCCTCGTCGCTCAAAATACTCACAGAAACATCTGTGTTCATGCAGGGAAAACACCGATAACCCAGAAGTAGTTCATCCAAAGCCAAAGTTATAAGAAATTGTTTACATTTTTCTCCATGTGGAATATACAGGTAGTCCTTGACTTATGAATGGTCACTTAGTGACCATTCAAAGTTACAACAGATCCCCCAAAAGGTATCTCTGACCTGAATTCAGTTACAATGTCTGCTCCTCTGGCAACCTGCCTGCATTTATGTCCATTTGCAGTTATCTGTGGTCACGTGACTGCAATTTTATTTATATTTCATATTTACAATATTCTGTGTGGGAAACTGGCATCTACTTCCAGTTTCTGGCAAAAAACCCCCACAATGGGCAATGGATCATTCAACATTTATGGTATTCACTTAACGATTGCTGCAAAAAAAAAAATGTAAAAAGGTTGGTCATATGATGACCCACTTAATAACTGGCATGAGTTACAGCTGTAATTATAACTATAACTGTAAGTTGCGTACCATCTGTGTTTGTGTTTGCATTCTTCATAAGCTCTGTAGTAGGGGGAAGGAGAGGGAAGGAGAAGGAGAAGAACAGAGCAAGATGGAGTAAGTAATACAGGTAGTCCTGGACTTATCACAATTGAGCCCAGAACTTACGTCGCAAGGCGAGAAATTTGTTCAGTGAGTTTTGTCCCATTTTACCGCCTTTCTTGCAATAATTGTTAAGTGAATCACTGCAGTTGTTAAATTAGTAACATAGCTGTTAATTGAATCTGGCTTCCCTATTGACTTTGCTTGCCGGAAAGTCGCAAAAGGGGATCATGTGACCCCAGGACGTTGCAACCGTCATAAATATGAACTTGTTGCCAAGCATCTGAATGTAAATCAGGTGACCACAGGGATGCTGCAACGGTCATAAGTCACTTTTTTCAATGCTGTTGTATCTTTGAACGGTCGCTAAATGAACCATTGTAAGTCGAGGACGGCCTGTATTGATGATCTGGATCTGGGCCTCAGTAACAGACACTGTCTGAGGAAAATTGGAATTAAATCCCTAAAGGTTTAGATACAGGGCAGAGATTTCCTTGATCTGGACAGAACTGTCTTCACTGGCATGCCTCTGAAACTGAAAAGGTGTTGAACGAGCTATCAACAGGAAAGAATAAAAGTTGACTTTTTCCCCTCACAAGTGCAATGGGCAACCACCTAAGCTGAAGCCACTTTCAGACACGAGTCCTCCTCTTCAGTCATAGCTTTTATTTAAAGGCAAGACATGCACCACAAGGCGACAATCCTATATTGACACTGACTACATCGGCAATATGGAACCATTCTCCCATTAGCATCCAGGATGGGGAAAAATTTATAAGCTCAATACGTGAGAATTTTCATACCATGTCTTGACTTTTCCAACATTGATGGTATAGTAGAATTCTGAGGATCAGCTACTCATTTGTGTGTTAACACCAAGAGCTTTCCCACCTGGAAAGCAACAGCAAGACCGATTGAAACAACATCCTCAAATACTGGAAGGGCTGCCCACAACATACATACAGAGGACATCAAATTTCAGGATTAGATATTATGTGCTTGTTCCATTGTAAGACTCTAGGCTAGGGGTAGGCAACCGTGGCTCTTTTGTGACTCGTGGACTTCAACTCCCAGAATTCCTGAGCCAGCATGGCTCAGCTTGGAAACCTCTCCCTTTCCCCTCAGCATGGCTGGCTCAGGAATTCTGGGAGTTGAAGTCCACGAGTCATAAAAGAGCCAAGGTTGCCTACCCCTGCTCTAGGCAGCCTACTAGATTCTCGGGACATCTCCAATTAAACCGGGATGTTCTTGACCTCTTACGATTTCAGTACTTCATCCAGCTTTGCAGTTATTACAACAGGCCCATTTCCAAGCAAGGATGTAACTCTAAAATATGTTGGCCAGATGGGAAAAAAATAGTGGCGTTAGTTCCGTTCAATACGATTTGGGATTGTTCCCCTTACATCCTTAGGGAAAAGGAGCAGGGTTTAGGGAGGCAGAACATTACGTATAGCAGAACATAAATGTGCAGCATGCTGAAGAGAGAGGTTGGGATTGCTGAAACACCCAGGAGCCTTTTAAAATCAGGAAGGAAGAGGTGTTAACATTGAGACATGCTTATCACTTTTGAAATGCCACACATAAAAGGAACAAGTGGCGCTGTCTGCGCCAGTGAAACCACACGAACAATCGGCTCTCCATGGTACCTTCAAGTGCAATAGGTAAAGTACTAACCTGCCTATAGATATAGAATGCAATTTTCCAGCAATTTGATCCCAGGGGGGGGAAGAAAAAACCCCACCCCTTTCCCCAGCTTAAGTATGACAACCTTTGAGCAGTCATGCAACTCTTGTGACCAGGATCAATCATGCCTTCCGCATGCAAACATATTCCAGTTGGCACAGCTTGCACGTTTTGATTTAGTTAATGGTGCCTGCGCTGGTTTTCCTTCTCTTTCCAAGATTTAATCATTCGGAGAGCTCAGACTGCCAACATATTCAAATCGTGGATCCAATAAACAGTCCGATTTTCCCTACGTTCACTCCAAACAAGAATGAAGAACGGAAGACTTTGAAAACCTGCAATCAGGTAGGATGCGAATAAAAGATGGGAGTTTGTAGCAGACACCCAAGACACATTCCGTAAGGAAAGTCTCCAGGGCTGGCCCCTTGGAACTGAATGGGAGGTGGGATTCGCATCCCACCGGCTGACCTCGAAAAGGCTGGAGAAGCTTCTGTTGAACTGTTACCTCTTGAATCTTCCTTTTGAAAATCCAAAGCATAAATAAGTTCGACATGTTGAGAGCTTCGCTTTGCGGCAATCACAGACTTGGTAATTTTCCATCGGGTTGAATTTTGTGTCATCGGGGAAGTCAAGTGCCCAATATTTCTCGTTTTTGAGAATCTTATCACTGGCAGGAATGACAATAAACTGCAAGGAGAATTTTTTCTCAGCGGCTCCTCTTATCTTTCCTCATCCCTTCCTTAGTTCTAGATGCAAATTTTAAG
Organism: Azemiops feae; assembly: GCA_023970755.1. Classification (NCBI taxonomy): domain Eukaryota; kingdom Metazoa; phylum Chordata; class Lepidosauria; order Squamata; family Viperidae; genus Azemiops; species Azemiops feae. Next base: position 20,764 of record JALGBA010001137.1, on the reverse strand, counting down.
CAGAGGAAGGCAGGAACAGTTCACTAAAAGAGGTTATGAGTCTGTAATACGATTTCTCATCGTCTGTCAGTCCTGCGTTGCCCGGCCGGATCACTACAGCCACGTGCATGTCCGCTTCTTCGGCAGCATCCGCTTCTAAAGGACACAAAGCGAGGCTCATTAGACAGCACCGAACCCTCTACTTCCAGGGTATTCACCTGTTCTGCCCACGTAGGGAGAGTCTTCGACTTACAACCTCAGTTGAGCCCCCAAATTTCTGTTGCTAAGCAAGACATCTGTTCAGTGAACTTCGCCCCATTTCTTGCCACAGTTGTTAAGTGAACTATTGCAGTTGTTAAATTAGTAACACAGTTGTGAAGTGACTCTGATTTCCCCGTGTCTGAAGGTCACAAAAGGTGATCACGTGACCCCGGGACACTGCAACCGTCATAAATACGAGTCAGTGGCCAAGCATCAAAATTTTGATCACGTGACCACGGGGGATGCTGCAACGGTCGTGAAATGCGGTCGTAAATCATTTTTTTCCAGTGCCTTTGTAACTTCGAACAGTCACTAAATGAACCGTTGCTAAGTCGAGGACTATCTGTACTTCCCATTTCCTTAGGAGCCACTATAGGTAGTCCTTGACTTATGATGGGTCGCTTAGCGACCGTTCAAAGTTATGACGGACCGCCTCCCAAAAGATACTTATGATCCGGTTCCAAGGTTCTCACGCCCCTCCCCCACGGTCACATGACTGCATTGTGGGTGCTCAGCATCCAGCCTGCATTTATGGCTGTTTGCAGTGTCCCCTGGTTATGTGACTGCGATTTATGGCTTGTTTGATGAAGGGTCTTGGCAAAAGCACCCCATAGCGGACAACAGGTTTACTTAACACCTGATTCATTCACTTAATAACCGTGGGTTCATTTAACATCCATGGTGATTCGCTTAACAACCACCACCAAAAACAAGTTGTAAAATCAGGTCAGTCACGTGATGATCCACTTTACAACCGTCACAACTTACAATTGTAATGGGCAGGCTCTATTATAGTCGTAAGTCAAAGGCTACCTGTAAGGGGCTTATCTATACAACTGGGGGGGGGGGGAAGCATACAGTAAAAGAATCCCTACGTTCAAACCATTTCAGGCAATAATTTGGGGAGGGGAATGCTTAATTTGGCAGCCCCATCAGAAAGTCCCTACCCACAGAAACAATCATGTTACTTTCAAGTTTGCAAGCGAAGTTTTTTAGATGTGAAAATTAATTAAAACAGGGATATTCTCCTCTCTCTCTCTCTCTGCAATTTCAAACCCCAGCAATGTGGAAGTCACACAGCAGACTTGAGTGGATTGCGGTTGCCTTAAAATCTTGAACCTGGACAGATCTTTCCAAATTCCACCTGGTGGTGTCAAACATTAAACTCAATCAGCTTTAGGTCCAAAGCATCTCCTCTACAGCTCTTCCCTAAAGGGGGAATTACATAAGATAATTGTTTTGGTCCACACTGCTGTTGACCTTCAGGAGATGTGCTCTCATCTTGCCTCTAGCACCAACTAGACATGTACCCTCTCACCACATCAGGGAGCCCCCGCCAGCTTTATTACCTTGAGTGACGTCCGTCAAGAACAGTATGTTGTTTGTGGCACATCCAATGCTTGCAGCAATCCGCTGATAGCTCTGACTGTCAACTTTAGGTCCTATCTTGGTGTCAAAGTGACCATCGAAGAGCTGGAAGGTGGAAGGAGAACATTACAGAATAACAGAGTTGGAAGGGATGTCCAAGATCTTCTAGTCCAACCCCCTGCTCAAATAGCAAACCCTACACCATTCCAGACAAATGGTTGTCCAATCTCTTCTTAAAAACTTCCAGTGATGGAGCACCCACAATTTCTGAAGACAAGCTGTTCTACTGATTAATGGTTCTAACTGTCATGAAATTTCTCCTTATTTCTAGGTTGGCTCTCTCCTTGATTAGTTTCCATCAATTGCTTCTTGTCCTGCTTCTTTGTGGCAGCACCTTATATGTTGGAATACTGTTATCATGTCACCCCAAGTCCTTTTTTTCATTAAACTTGACATATCCAATTCCTGCAACCGTTCTTCAAATGTTTTAGCCTCCAGTTTTCTAATCATTTTTGTTGTTCTTCTCTGCACCCTTTCTAGAGTCTCAACATCTTTTTTTATATTGTGGCGACCCAAACATATATATGTATATATATATGTATATATATATGTGTGTATATATATATATGTGTATATATATATATATATATACACATACACATATATATACACACACACACACATATATATACATATATATACATACATACATATATATATATACACATACACATATATATATAGTAATATTGCATCCAGTTTGGGTCGCCACAATATAAAAAAAGAAGTTGAGACTCTAGAAAGGGTGCAGAGAATTATATATATATAATTATATATATATATAATTCTTCCCAAGTTTTATTCCCACAACAATCCTCTTGAGGTAAACTACATGGGACTCGCCCAATATCAGTTGAGGAGTTTTTATAGCTAAGGACTAGAAACTTGGGATTCCTATGATCCTAATCCAACACCTTAAACACCACACACCACGATAGATGTCTTTGTAATATTACTGTTGTTGTAGAGGCAGAAAACGCTATTATCACTGGAAGACCGTTTATGTGAGCAGTTGGTTCATCTTTTGACTGTACAGTTCAAAGGTTCTTTTCCAAAAGGCAATTGGATTTTCTTCTTCTTCGTTTTTTGAAAACATGTTGCTTCTCTTCCAAGAAACTTCTTCAATTCTGACTGAACAGTAGGGAATGGAAGGATTTATATTCTTTGCAGTCATTTAGTCATTAATACTCTGAAATTGAACAGTCCCCTCTCAACAGAGGGGGGGTGATACGGCATCACCTATCTCCTGTGTACAACAAAGTTGTTTCAGCAGTCCCAAGAATGTTCCACATCCATTTACACTCTGATTCAGGGATTTGGAGAATACAGATCAAACCCCAAGTGACCTCAACAACTCTCAAAGAGAACCAATGACAGATCTTCAGAGTGCTGGCCAGGTGACTGGAAAGAATATAAATCCTTCCGCTCCCCACCATTCAATCAGAACTGAAGAAGCTTCTTGGATGAGAAGTGAAATGTTTTCAAGGGAAAAAAAACACAAAAATGGATGCAATGTTACAAAAAGAACATGTGGTTCTTCCTACGTTTTACTCCTGTAACATTTGGAAAGCTTTGGAAAAGCACCTTTGGGACAATCATGACCTGGATGATTGAGAATCTCCATAAGACATTTAGACTGTATACGTACCTCTAAAATATCACCTTCTGTAGAGTTTCCAAATAAAAGCTTCTGAGCTTCCACACTCCCAGAGGAATAAATATACACCTTTCTTCCTGCTTCTTTCCACTTTTTCACTGCGGGAACAACATCCTTAAAGAACCTGGAGTAGGGAAGGCAGAGGATGGAGGCAGAATTGTTGAAGAGGCAATGAAACTGCTTTCCTATTTTATGACATCACTGGAAGCTTATCCTAATCGTGATCTCTAAGCAGCAAACAATAAAAGGACTATTGGAAAGCAATTAAAGCATTCATGGTAAAATCAGATCATCATCAAATATTCAAGGAAAGGCTGAGCAAAAAGATTGTTTTCCAAAGATGAAGAAAACAGGGCAAGGGGGTTGTGTCTTGTATAAATGTGGTAAAAGCATTTCAGAGACTAGAGCAGGGATGTTCAAACTTGGCCCTTTTATGACTTGTGGACTTCAACTCCCAGAATTCCTCAGTGAGGCATGCTGGCTGAGGAATTCTGGGAGTTGAAGTCCACAAGTCATAAAAGGGCCACGTTTGAAGACCCCTGGACTAGAGTCATTGTAGAAAATGCTAGTTTTTCTACAGGTAGTCCTCCATTTACAACTACAATTCAGCCCCAAATTTCTGTGGCCAAGCAAGATGGTAGTTGAGGTTTGTCCCATTTTAAGACCTTTCTCGCCGCACCTGTTAAATGAATCACTGCAGTTGTTACGTTAGTAACACGGTGGTTAAGTGAATCTGGCTTCCCCATTGACTTTGCTGGTCAGACGGTCACAAAAGGGGATCATGTGATCCCCCAGGACACTGCAACCTGTCAGTTGCCAAGCAACCAAACTTTGTTCACGTGACTGTGGGGATGTTGCAATGGTCATAAGTGTGAAAAACGGTCGTAAGTCACTTTTTTCAGTACCGCTGTAACTTGAAGCGGTTGCTAAAGGAATGATAGTAAGTTGAGGACTACCCTCGAGTTACAAGTGTAATGGAGCCTGCCCATTCCACTTGTAATGCAAAAACTTGTAGAGTGATCGTTAAGTGAACATGAGGTATCTCAGGGAGGGGAAGACCCCAAGGCCTCCCCATCCACTAAGATATCTCATGCTTCCCCCTCCCTTCCTGTCGCCCCAGACTCACCTGGAAAACATCCGACTCCTCTCTGCCGCGGTTCCTGCTGCTGCCCGTGTCCCAATCCGGGCTCCGGAGGCCTTTTCCAAGCTGCTGCCGCCCGGATTGGGCTGTGGTGGGGGGCATGAAAGCGCCAGCCGCCCTCAGATCCGGGCGGCAGCAGCCTGGAAAAGGCCTCGGAGCCCAGACCCAGCCTCCGGAGGCACACGGAAGCATCCCCAGCTTTGGTTCCGTTCTCTGTTGCAGAGAACAGAGGCCTAAAGTACCATGAGATCACGCGAGATCAGTAGCGTGAGATCTCGCTCCACTGATCTTGCGTTACTCTAGGCCTCCATTCTCTGCGAACGCACTGAAGGCCTGGAGCAGCCAAGAAAGCGAAGGATCTCGATCTTCGCAGGGTGAGTATTAAAGGCCTAGTGCCTAAGGAGACCCGGGGCAGGGGGTGGGGAGGGAGGGAATAACCAGGGTGAATGTTGCAGTGTCACTGCGGTCGCTCGTAAGGGCGAACGACTGCCGTGGTGCTCCAACATTCGTAATTTCGGGACTTGCTCGTAAGCACTAGGGGGCACTCATCATGTAACAGTGAACACTCGTAACTCGGGGATTACCTATATTAAATCACCAACTGATAAAAAGAGCCAAACATTCCATCCCGGCCCCAGTTGATGACATCACACGGTTGCATTACCTCTTTTGATGATGAAAGAAATTATGTATAAAGCAGCCTCAGCCATAAAAGAAGTCTGCCCACCACAAAGAACTACTCACTCTCCCTTTAAGCAGCCATTTTCGTAGGCTGCTCTCCACATGTGGCCCTGGAGCTGTTTCAAAGCTGTGGTCTTCCTATCCAAAGACATCTGCCAGAGGACATTGTCTATCACTGCCTGGATGACCCGTTCAACCTCTTCTTCCCCATCCCTGGTTTCCAGTGGGATAGGCACCACTCCCTCCATATGAGAGTCTTCTTCAGCCTAAGGAAGTCAAAACAAAAAGCAAGAAAGGTGATAGCTGAAGGAGGTACATCTGGCAGGACCCAGAAGAAGGCTCTTCTCTGTGGTGGCTCCCTCCTTTTGGAATATCTTCCTTTCAGAAATTAGATTGGCCTCCACGTTGACCTTTTCGTAAGGCCCTGAAGACTTGTTTTTTCCAGTGGGTCTGGGGAACCCAGAGTGGGATGGTCCCCATCAAATGGCAATAGCACTTAGACTTATATAACGCTTCATATGCTTTTACAGCCCTCTCTAAGCAGTTTACAGACTCAGCATATTGCCCCCAACAATCTGGGTCCTCACTTTACTGACCTCTGTCTCTAAACATTATCCATTCTTTAATCCATGTTAAAATAGTTGCTTGGTAGTATAGCATCCAGTCCAGCAGTCCAAATCCTCCACTTTCTTTCGCTTCTTGTAACATTTTCAGTCTAATTCTAGCTTTTTTTCCTTGCCAGATAAATTTCAGTATTGTATTCAGTTCATCAAAAAAGGCTTTTCCCAGTCTTACAGGAATCGTTTGAAATAGAAAGAGTATTTTTGGTAAAATATTCATTTTCACTGTTGCTATTCTCCCCAGCATTGAAAGTTGTAAGTTTTTCCACTTTTCCAGATCCAATTTTATTTGTTTTAGCAATCTTAGGTAATTATCTTCTTTTATTGTTACGCATCTTGCTGTTAAATAGATTCCCAAGTATTTAACTTTTTTTAACTATTTGAAGATTTGTTTGGGCCCTCACTTTACTGACCTCTGACTGTGTTGCCTGGGGGTAGATGGGTTATTAGGTTTTTTTAAATTTTATTTTATATACTATTTTTATTGCTTGCAAGCCACCTAGACTCGCTGTGAGTGAGTGATTAGGCGGCTATATTCATTTTCTAAATAAATAAATAACATGTCAAGGGTGATGGGAATTCCAAGTGATGTTTCCAGCAGTGATGGAGAGCCCCCCCCCCTAAATAGTTCCTGCCTTCCACATAACTTCTTGCTTCTTCTTAGGCTGACATGCTCACCATTTTTATTTCCTGAGAATGCCAATAGCTACCTTCACCAATCTGGATATACTCCAGATGTGTGGACTTCCAATTCCTGGAATATTTAATATGAACCTTGCTGGTTGAATTCTGGAAGGTGAAGCTCACATGTCTGCACAGGACCAAGCTTGGGAAGCACCGGCCTATGCCGGTTCCAGAAGCATTCCAGCAAATCACAGTAAGACCCAAGGCCGGTGTTTTGCTTTAATTCATGCCTTCTTGCCATGCAATTAGTTTTAAATTAAAAAAAAAAACTATTAATGTCATTCATCATAAGCCTTATTTTTAACAGGCTGATTACAGAATCGTAAAAAGGCAGGTTTCTTTATTTTTCCTCTATGCCATTTCTGTGCAGGTCTGCATGCAATTTTTACATAGATTTAAAAGGAAAAAAAATGCACCTCCTACTAGACTTGTGTGACTTCCTATACACAACTCATGGTCCAGCCTTGTAACAACTTCCCACTCCTCTGGGCAAATAAAAATTGTCTCCAGGTGATCAGGTTTTGAAGGGGGGGGGGGGAATCTTTCTTCCATATCTCACTAATGCATATATTTTGTCAGAAATTTGGCAAGTCAGAATTTATGAGAGTTGGAGGTTAGCTAGGAAGTTGGAAGGAAAGAGAAGAAGAGGTCAGCCAATAGCAAGACGGATGGACTGAATTAAAGCAGTAACCAGTGCATCATTTGAAAACCTGAAGGACAATGGATCCCCATGGAGAAAATCTATCAAGATGGCTGGTAAGAGTCATATTGACTTGATCACTCAGAATAACAGAGTTGGAAGGGACCTTGGAAGTCTTCTAGTCCGACCCCCTGCTCAAGCAGGAGATCCTATACCATTTCAGACAAATGGATGTTCAATCTCTGCTTAAAAACCTCCAGTGATGGAGCACCTACAACTTCTGGAAGCAAGCCATTCCACCGATTGTTTTAATTGTCAAGAAATTTCTCCTTAGTTCTAGGTTGGATCTCTCTTTGGCTAGTTTCCATCCATTGCTTCTTGTCCTGCCTTCAGGTGCTTTGGAAATAGGATGACCCCTTCTTTACTGTGGCATCCCCTAAAATATTGGGACATTACTATCATGTCAATTTATCAAGAAGTCGACATGGCTTATTTGCAAGTCTAGTATAGGTTCAGGTATAATAATTGGTGGCAACCAGTTTTGGTTACCACAATATTAAAAAGATGTTGAGACTCTAGAAAGAGTACAGAAAGAGCAACAAAAATGATTACGGGAATGGAGGCTAAAACATACAAAGAACAGTTGCAGGAATTGGGTATGTCTAGTTTAATGAAAAGAAGGACTAGGGGTGACATGATAGCTGTCTTCCAATAGCTAAGTGGCTGCCACAAAGAAGAGGATAGGGTCAACCTATTCTCCAAAGTATCTGAAGGCAGGACAAGAAGCAATGGATGGAAACTAATCAAGGAGACAACCAACCTAGAACTAAGGAGAACTTTCCTAACAGTGAGAAGAATTAATCAGTGGAACGATTTGCCTGCAGAGGTTGTGGGTGCTCCATCACTGGAGGTTTTCAAGAAGAGATTGGACAACCATTTGTCTGAAATGGTATAGGGTCTCTTGCCTGAGCAGGGGGTTGGTCTAGAAGACTTCCAAAGTCCCTTCCAATTCTGTTATTTTGTCATTCTGCCAATAACCAGATTGGCATGAAGAGCCAGAGTTGTGTTAAGATAGGCAATAAATAAACAATGAAGAAGAGATGTCCAATGCTCTACCTGTTTTCTCAGTAGGCCAACATCTTGCTGGCACTCTTCTTCTTCCCAGTGGGTGTCCAGGTAATCTCGAATATGTTCCCTGATGTAAGGAAACAAAATATCCTGGGGACACAACAAAAACATATCGGTGGTTTAAGCTACTGTGGACATATGTTTGGAAACAACATCAAACCCTCAGGGCATCTTCAAAAGCATTGATTATCCAATTTAGTCACTTCACCAAATCTATGCAATCTCATTCTCCGAAGAGAAATTTAAATACATAGGTAGGAAAATAGTGAGAATACTTAGTGAGAACAAAGATGAAAATGAGACAGAATCATTTCTGAGAGTAAACATATATTACTAAATGCAGATATTTTTTTTTCTTTTTTTGCAAAGGGGTCAGTCTTTCATTGTTAAAAACAAATGAAGAATCTCTTCGTATTGTGCACATGGTCTAAATATGCGATAACAAATGTGTTAGTTTTTAAGGCTCCTGATTGATTTGGCTGCAAAAGCCCCACAATACTTAATAAATTCAAACAGGCCCAATGGGAAAAATTTGACATACAGGTTGACTTACAACCACAATTGGGACCTGTTGCTAAGGCAGTCGTTAAGCGAATCACAACCAATTTTATGACCTTTTTGCCACTGTTAAGCAAATAATTGCAGTTGTTAAGTGAATCACGCAGTCATTAAGCGAATCCGGCTTTCCCCATTGACTTTGCTTATTGGAATCCAGCTGGGAAGGTCTGAAATGAATCATGATGTGCTGTAAATTACAGGCTGGTTACCAAGCACTCAAATTCTGATCACCTGATTGTCAGGATGCTGTGATTATAAATAGGAAGACTGGAGACAAGTAACTTTTTTCAGTGCCATTGCAACTTTGAACGGTCGCTAAATGAATGGCTGTAAGTCAAGGACTTCCTGTATGCCAGTGATGTGACAGATTCCTCCCCATTATACTTTTTTTCTGCTCCAGCAGACCATGTGCCTTTCAATTAGCTGCATAATTAAATGCTGAATCAGCCACTGTAAGTGCTATTCTTAAACATCAAAAAGAGGATAATTTGAGGCACAGCTACATGAGATAGAACTAAATTAAACTAAGATTGATCATGTCTGCTAGATCTCCATGTCCAGGTCTACTGGGCTTGCTAAGTGACCATGATGTGACCTTCACGTTAAATAAGTAACGTATGTTAAGGTTGGCTGCTCGGGCTTGAAAAGCAAATCATGGGGAAAATTAATTCTATATAAAGAGACCTTCTTAAAGTTATTAAGGTCAATTGAAACAAAGCCCAGTTTTGTGCAGCCAAAAGTGATAACCTCCATCTCTGCTTGACTAATTGTGCTGAAGACCTATTCATGCAGTGGACTGCAGCAAACACTACTTTGGCGGTAGATGTGAGAGATGTTTTTAAGACAACGTAGTTTTCGAGGAAAGGAATATGATTCACTCTCTATAGTAAGTTACCTTGAAACAAATTCTATACCAATACACATTCTCATCCAGAAACTCTAGATCTGGCACGACCAACTCGTGGCCCATGGGCCACATGAGACCCTGGACCGCTTGTAATGCAGCCACAGAAGATATAAAATGTAAACAAATAAAAATAAAGGAACTATGTATGTACGCACACACACACAAATTATGTATTTTGTATGTGGCCCAAGACAATTCCTCTTCACTCAGTGTGACCCAGGGAAGCCTAAAGGTTGGATAACGGTGTTAGATCAGGGGTCTTCAAACTTGGCCCTTTTATGACTTGTGGACTTCAACTCCCAGAATTCCTCAGCCAGGCACGCTGGCTGAGGAATTCTGGGAGTTGAAGTTCACAAGTCATAAAAGGGCCAAGTTTGAAGACCCCTGATCTAGATGCTTATGCGGAATAGACCTTCTGGAAGGAAAGATGATAAAGACAGATCTCTTTAATTTAGCAACAACTTACGAGCACAATGGAGCCCAAAATGTTTGCTAAGCGAAACATTTGTTAAGTGAATTTTGCCCCGTTTTTCCGACCTTCCTTGGCACAGCTGTTAAGCAAATTATTGCAGTTAAGTTAGTAACATGGTTGTTAAGTGAAATCTGGCTTCCCTGTTGACTTTGCTTACCTCGTGGCTTGACTACTGCAACCAGCTCTACCTGGGTTGCCCATGAAGACCACCTGGAAGTCTAAATAGATCCAGAATGCAGCAGCACAGGCAGTAATGGTCATGCCTCAGCATGCCCATTTAGCTGCACAGGTTGCTAGTTTGCTTCCAGGTACTGGCTCAGGAATTCTGGGAGTTGAAGTCCACGAGTCATAAAAGAGCCAAGGTTGCCGACGCCTGGCCTAGAGCCTGATTACTTGAAGGAACACCTAACTCCAATAGTATCTATTGGACCTGGAGTGTCTTCTCCATAGCAGTACTTCCCCCTCCCCCCATTACATAACCTGTATCAATTGTGCCATTTTGCTGCAGTCCACAATTATTTCTTCATAGTTGTTACTGTGACTTTTCCCCCCTAAATGGATGGGGTTACTTCAAGGTGGATTGCAGTGCAAAGCATGTGCTAAGTGAAAAGGCTGCATACTTTGCAGACCCTAGAAAGAAAATAACAGCAGATCCCTCAGAATATTATTGGAAGAAAATCCTCCTCTAATCAGAAAGCGGATTCCTAGCTATTATGTCTTCATGTCTTTCCACAGTAACAAGCTCATAGAGGCACTGCAATTTATTGCCCAATAAACCTGCACTGGGGCTGTTCTGGTACTTGAAAAGTCAATGCAGTTAATGTGTTAGACTGGTATTGGAGAGATCCAGGTTCAAATCCACCCACAGGCATAGAAGGCACTCTCTGTCAGTCCAATTTATCTCTCAAGATTGGTGTTGTGGGAAAAAAGTGGGGGGGAAAATGGGAAGGCAGATATAAAACATAATTTAATCATTTTTTCTATTGAAATGCAACAATATTGGCTTAGAATCTCAGATTGAATTGCACTAAGGTATCATTTAATAATGCTTTACTAAATGTCTCAAGAGTTGGCTGGTTTCACACAACACACTGCATCAAATCATATCCATCTACCCATCCATCTTTTTAGCCCAGCCAAATTTTGCATAATTAGTATAGATTATCAGAAAACATTCAACTGCATAGCAAATATGAGGTTTAAAAAAGAATCTTTACAGTATATAACACAAAAGGAAAGTTTTTTTAAAAAAAAACCATGACTCACATACCGTAATTCCATCTTCCCTTAAGTTACAGCTACCAAAGAGTTAATCATTTACCTAGAAGTTAGATTAATTTCCTTCCCATGTCAGAATGGCTTTACAGGAAACCTGCACACACTCAACCCAGCACTTTTTAGAAAGAACAGAGTTAAACAATGAATACTGTACTGCCTCCAATTAAAAAACATAATCCTACACCAGTAGTTTTTCAACCTTAGCAACTTTAAAATGGATGGACTTCAACTCCCAGAATTCCCCAGCCAGCAATGACACTGTCCTACACTGTCATTCTCATCCAAACCACAGGAAATAGATACACAGATACAATTTACATCCTGCCTTTTATTTTGTACCACTCAACGTAGTGTACTAATGCTCTTTCCTTTTCAAACAAAAAAACAGCCTTGCAAGGTAGATTGGGCTGTGTGTGTGTGTGTGTGTGTGTATGAGAGAGAGAGAGAGAGAGATATTGATTGATTGATTGATTGAAACTAACCCAGCCAGCTTCAGTGCTTAAGAGAGGAATAGAATAGAGCTGGAAGGGACCTTGGAGGTCTTCTAGTCCGGCCCCCTGCTCAAGCAGGAGACCCTACCATGGAATTCAGAGACTGCTGGGTTATAGCCCAGCATCTTCACCACTAAACTGGCTGCGCCCTCAACACGTTTGGGATAAAATCCTCACGTTTCTCTGAAAAAAGGCGGCCAGACTGAAGGAGATGCGCACCCAAGAGAAAATACCGACGGGCGTTAGTTTAGGCAGGGCAAAAGGCAGCTTCCCGCGAGAGGAAGACACGGGTTTTGCAATAGCCCCGTCTACACACGACCCTCCCCCCCAAAAAAAAAACAACAACCCAAGAGGCGCCTTTCCTACCAGCCTGGGAATCGCAACGCACGCAGCTGACCTTGACAAACGTGATCGGAGTGGTCGTGCCTTCTATGTCGAGCAAAAACACGCTGACTTCCGCGGGGACCGTGAACCCCACCATGTCCCCGGCTGGAAGCTGCCCCGATGTCCGCGAGCTCCGATCTCCCCGGGGGACATACGCGAACTAGGAATCCCGGGGATCGGGGCCGCTGCGCCGCAAAAACCTCCCCGGCAAGCTTGGGAGACGGAGTTCAGACAGACAGCGGCACCGCCACGGTCTTCCGCGAGCACGAGCGGAGGGCGGAGACCCACGTGGCTGGAAGCGGAGCCGCCGCAGCACCCGGATCGCGGCGCTCTGATTGGTGGCCAGAAATGGGAAGGCGGGGGGGAGGGAAAGTGTATGTATGGGGGGGGGGGGGTTGTAATCGCCTATGCGGGCGGAGAGAGAGAGAGAAAAAAAAGCTTCGGAGGTTGCAAGTGGGCGGCCGGTGGTTGCAAACCGCGTAACGCTGCACGCTTGCCTAGTTCTTCCTTGGTTTTGCACCTTGGCTCAGTCGCGGTTGCAAGGCTTGCACTCCTATCATTGCACGCGGCTCCGAGTGCAAACCAGGCGGAGGTGCAAAGGGCCTTTTTCCGGCCTAAGGAGGCGGTTACGTAGGATAGGAGTTTATTCCTTCGCGCCCGGGACTGATGCCACGAAAGGCTGCAAAATTCCCGGGCTTTACAGCGGAGTAAAAAAAGAAGGCAAGCTGGTCCCGGGATTGTTAATGATGATCCCTTGCAGCTGTTAAAAGGGAAGGGGAAATGGGCGTGCAAACACGATTGGGGCCCTTCGTCGTCTCTCGGCTAGACTCGTGCTCGTTTCCCCCTCCCCCCCGGGAGAAAAGGGACTCGAAGCGGTTCGAGGAAGGACCGTTCCCCGAACTCGGTGGAGGTTAAGAACCCGCGCGTGAACGTGCACGCCCCAAACGACCATGTTGTGTAAGACGAGCGGCCATTTTCCCGCCGCGTGTGTGTGTGTGTATGTGTGTAAAATGGATCAAGCCAGGGGCGAAGGCGTCTGCGTGCTGCGGAGCCGGCGCCCGGTTTCTCGCAGGAAAAGAGAGTTATTCAAAGTTGCGCGTGGAACGGCAACGCTTTGCTGGGCTTTGGTGCTGCCCGCTTCCCCAGCGACCGCTTTGCACGGGGGGGGGGCTACGCGATCCGTGGAATTGGTCCTGCGCACTTGGAGGGGGGGGGTCTCGGTTGGGCTAAGAAACCAAATAGCTGACATCAGCCTTAAATTTAGGGGATAAGAACAGGAAGCTGCCTTGCGCATCTTTTAAACCCGGCTTTCCGATTTGTCTTGCAAATCCACCGAATCTAAAATGTTTAAAGCAAACATTTGTCGACGCGCAGGGAGGCTATTTTAAGCTCTAAATTCTGTGCTTCCTTCCTTTTCGTTTAAAACGGCACGGTAATGCCTGCCGCTTAATACTTCATGGTGCATGATATTTTGTGGAGGGGGGGGGAGAAACACCTCAACTCTGATGCACGGATGATTGCCCCACTTCCTGCACCTATCATAATTACCAATAGAGAATTTCTGTTTGAAAGGATACCCACTTGCTCAAAACGAAACGGGGGGGAAAAATGAACCGAATAGGCAAACACCTATTCAGAGTTTGACTGCCATATGCTAAATAAATAAACCACGTTGACTGGCAAATGGGGGCATCTAAAGACGTTGCGCCTGCCACTGTGTTGGTAAAAAAAACAGCCCCAGCATTATGGCAGTGAACACCCCCCCCCCCCGCATGTCCTTAAATTTCCAAATGTGCCTACAGGTAGTCTTTGACTTACAACCATTAGTTACAGTAGCACTAAAAAAAATGACTTATGACTGTTTTCCATACTTAAAACCGTTGCAGCATCCCCATAGTTACATGATCCAAATTCGGATACTGGGCAACTGGTTCATATTTAGGATGGTTGCAGTGTCCTGGAGTCATAGGATCACCTTTTGCAATCTTACAAGCAAAACCAATGAGGAAGCCAGATTCACTTTACAATTGTGTTATTCACTTAGCAATTGCAGTGATTCATTTAACAGCTGTGGCAAAAAAAGGTCGTAAAATTGAGCAAAACCTGTCTTGCTTAGCAACAGAAAATTTTGCTTCAATTGTGATTGTAAGTCGAGGACTACCTGTACTGGTGGTAGATTGAAGATCCTCGTTTTCCTAGGTATAATCTTAACCATTTTGCCTCTTTGGGAAGTTCCAAAAACATAAGGGCAAAGCATTGTACCTCTCTTCGTTTTTAGGGATATGGACCAGACATGCCTTAGCTTCATGTATAACCTTTGTAAGTTTAATAAATACATTTGCAGCTGCCACTGATGTGATTGTTTTTGTAATCGTCAAAAGACTCATCAACAGTTTGGCTAAAAAAAAACCAGGTATTGGTGATTTTATTTTTGGATGGCTTCACATATACAATGGAATTTTCTATACCTTTTCTAGACAGTCATCTCCCATCAGGGACCTTCAAAATGTGGGTGAACATTATTGGCATCCAGGCTGGGCCATGGGGATGATGGGATACAGAAATGGCTCTAGACTAGAGAATGCATCCTTTAGCACCATTTTGCTTCCTCTTTTGTTGTTCAGTTTACTTAAGAAATTTGAGATCCATTAAAACTAATATGTGACTCACATTCATTTTCATATTTTACTCTGATTTGATTGTTGTGAGCTGCCCAAAGTAGTTGATTGGGGGAAAATAACGCAAAAGCACAAGCTGCATTAGTTCCATCCCACAAATTGTGTCCATTGATATTTTATACCCAATTATTCTTTTACATTCCTCTATTTAGAGGTGACATTTACTCTCTCCAGAAGTATGGGTTTTCCATCAGTTTTGTAGGGGGAGGGGGTGTCACTTTTCTAAAGAAAACAATTATGTGTGAGACAGCCAACTCCTATTATGGAATATAATGCAGACCAGTTATCTCCTAGGGCCTAGGCCCTTTGTTACATGTCAGCCAAGTAGAACAAATAATTTAAAAGCTATTACATGTGTGTAATAAGAGCAGATTAACTTTAGTTTAAATTAATCCATAAACATTAAATCATTTGAAAAATTTTGTTGAATAAAATTATCTTTCAGCACATCTAAAGAGTTCGAAGCAGGTACACAGATATTCAAAGATTTTCATTTTATTATTTCCAAATGCCAGTCAGTATA
Organism: Azemiops feae; assembly: GCA_023970755.1. Classification (NCBI taxonomy): domain Eukaryota; kingdom Metazoa; phylum Chordata; class Lepidosauria; order Squamata; family Viperidae; genus Azemiops; species Azemiops feae. Next base: position 5,254 of record JALGBA010001137.1, on the reverse strand, counting down.
GATGCAAAATAAACCTTTTTTTAAAAAATTAGGAGATACATCCCAATACAAATCCTAACATCTGTGATGTTCTTCGTTAGACTTTCAAAATAAGGTATCCTGTTATATGGCCTACAACTGCAGATGAAGCATGCAATCAGTGGTTGTAGTAAAAAAAAAAAAAAGCACCCTGGACAAGAAATAGAAAATGCATCCTTGAGAAAATACTGTAGAAAGTACCTTGTCAAATAATTCCTCCTTGAACCAATAATATAAGAAAATTAACAAGGGTTAGGCAGTTTCTATACAAAACCCCAATAAATAAAAACAAGTTTGAAACTGCAAGGGCTCCTTCAACGGGGTTTATATTTTTTTTAAAAAAGTGGGAGGCAAAAAGAATGCAGAAAGAAAAATGAAGGGATAAACCAGGTCTACATTTTAGGACTTGATGCTTCTTAACGAGCGAAGGCAATGCTTAAGGCTAGATGGATCTTCATGCAGAGCCTAATTTAAGAAAAGATTCTAGGGGGGGAAAAAATCCTATTTTTTAACCGATGGCTGTTCAGCTCCTCTTAATCCAGCCCATCGCAAAGGCCCCGTTAGACCGGCTTGGTGTGTGCACAAGTTACGCCGTACGCACGTGGGGCGGTCGCTGACCCGCTCCTAGGCCTGTACACATGTAGCCTGCATGCTTTGGGGAAATTCCTGATGAAAGCCATGCTTCGCCCATGCTTTGTCACATTCGGTGGGTTTGCTTTGTGCAACGGAGGCTGGCCCAAATTCAGGAAACCATGCTTGGAAAGGGATCGGGATCCATAAAGTTGCAGTTACAGGGGAAGGGAAGCCTTGCAGAGGCGTGTTGGGCTCCCCGAGACATGAAAGCGCTTCCCCGCCTCCGCGGCTGCCCTTCCGCCATGGGCAACCTCGAAATACCTCCACCCGCCGCCGCTCCTTCAGAAGCCGCACTGCGCCTGCGCCGCTGGAGCGCGCTGATTGGCCGAGGGGGTTCCTATATAAACGCAGCGCAGGCTCTGCCCGGATCTCTTGTTACGGCCGCCATTTTAATACTCGGGTCAGACCGCGTATTCAATCCCTTTCCTTGCGTCTGTGCGCGCGCTTTTTTTTTTCTTCCCCTCGGCCTGTTCCCGCTATGGAGGAGAACACCGACTACGGCAGTAGCAATAACAACACAAGTGCCGGCGGTGGTGGCGGCCAGGAAGAGTTCGCCGAAGGCTCTAAGATCAACGCCAGCAAGAACCAGCAGGATGACGGGTACGAGGGGGATCGCAATCAGGAGGAAGGGACAGCTTTGCCGAACGAGTAAGAGGGCGGGGGGGGAGGAGAGGAGAGTGAGACGATAGGTCGGGCGCCATTTTGGCCTGTTAAAAAAAAAAGTAATCGGGGGGGGCCCTCAGTAAGGCCTTTCGCCCGGCGGCTGCCACGTGATCGCGCTCTTGACTTGCGAGCGTTGCACCTCCCGCCGCCGTATTTTCCCTTTGTGTCTTTTCACACACCCCCGCACTCTCGCGGGAGGGGGGCGGGGCCTCACGTCCGAATGGGTGGAGCAGCGAGGGGGGGGAGTTGGTCGTTCCCTCGTGACGCAACCGGCAGCCTATAGGATCTTAGTGGGCGGACCTGGATGGGGGAGGTGGATCCGGAGCGGCCGAGATTGCGCGTTGCTGGCCCCATCGGGTGGGCGGGGCGAACTCAAAACTTGCAACATTTGAAGTGGGGGAAGGAAGGAGGGCGGAGTTTGGCAAGAAGGTACTTTATGGGCGGGGCGAGGCCGTCGCCGCAAGATCCTAATCGGGCTTCGGTTGGGCCCTGCAGGCGCGCGCTCTCCTCCGCTTCAGGCCAGCGAAAGCCTTGCGGGGTGAACTGGCCAAGAGCGTGGCTGGCCGAAAGGCCCCCGATACGTTACATTTTTAAGAATGATCGTGGGGTTTGATTCTCATCAGGTGCTTGTATATACCACCCTCCCGCCAGGACGATCTTTCCAAAAGTTCAACATTTCAGATCAGGATTCATTTTTACTGTCACCCTCCTTGCTGTCAGCCACTTCTTGTAGGGGAGCTGTCTGTTCTCTAGATATATTACATTTATGATTTTGTATCATTCTCAGCTGAGATTCAGTCCAATGCATCTGGATTACATCAGGATGAGAAAGATTTGTCTAAAGCAGTGTCCAAAACTTAAAATCTGTGGATTTCAATTCGTAGCATCCTGGCTAGGGAATTAAGGGAGCTGAAGGCTACATGTCTTAATGTTGCAAAGTTTGAGACTGGTCTAGAAGATGATTGGAGGCAAGCATGCCTTTTAAAGTAGTTACAGGTAGTCTTTGATCTATGACCACAACTGAGCCCAAAATTTCTGTTGCTAAGCAAAACAGATGGGTTTTGCCCCATTTTACAGCCTTTCTTGCCACAGTTAAGTGAATCAAGGCAGTTAAGTTAATAACTGCAGTTAAGTGAATCTGACTTATCTATTGCTTGTCAGAAGGTTACAAAAGTTGATCACATGTCCCTGGGGCACTGCAACCATCATAAATACATCGCAGTTGCCATGGGGATGCTTTTTTGAGTCATCTTTTTCAGTGCTGTTGTAATAGTTTGAATAGTGACTAAATGAATGGTTATAAATAGGGGACTGCTTGTATTTGGAGGACTGCAAATAGCAGAAAGTGAGCCATGTGCAGGGCAGAGTATAAAGCCTAGGGAGAGAGCTGTTTTGGTGTCTACAGGCTGCGCACAACACTTGGAAGCCATAATGGATCTAGAAAAGATGTAAAGTACTGTACAGTATTATTAAACATGCAGTATGTTGCTTGGATTGTTATTTTAGGTGCAGATGAAGGATCCTTAACTCCTTGGAGGATACAGTACAACTCTCCTGGGTTTCAGGATGCCCACCTTAGCTGCAGTGGTTCTGATGCTTGAGAATTAGATAAGAGATGTCTTCATGATCTTGGGTTAGTTATGTGTGCCCCCTCTGCCAATTCATGATTGGTTGTGAAGATAAAATGAAGCAGTAGTGTGTATGTGCAACTTTGACGTTGAGAAGATAATAAAGTAAAAATACAATCAAGGTTATCTAGTGTATGCTGAAATTCTATATAGGAAAGAAAGTTTGAAGATATTGAGCAGTGAACTCTGTATCTAGGGTTCCATTTTTCTATGGCAAATCTGATGCCACCATTGTGTCCTATTAGCAAAGTCAACATCATACTGGTTATAGCTTATTTATCTCCTACTGCAAAATTTGTGGTTCCCTTAGTTTTTTGTAGACACATGTTTTCAGTTATCCAGTTGCAGTTATTTGTTTTAATTACATTTAAAAGAAATGTAATGCTTGAGATCTTCATGAAGAAATGTTGCCACTTTTGTAGAGAGCTGTAGTAGTTGGAACCTTCACTTCAAATGCATAAACTTCTTACCTACGTTTATGGTTAAGGAGAATTTACACAGTGCAATGTAATAATTAAGAAATTGGACTGGCATCAGGAAGATCTGGATTTGCTTATGCAGTGTCTCACAGAATTGCTGTGATACTTCGCAAAATATCTTTAGATTTGGGGTTTGTAACAGTTCATAGGCACAATGCTATATTCTGATTTTATAGGAAGATGTGATTGCCACCTACCTTGGAATAAAATGTATGCAAGTTTTTACTGTTTTTTTTTAAGTTATTTCCTTGGAATCTGTTGTATTTCACTGGGTTTTTTTTCAACAATATTGAAGTAATCCAGTTACTTTCCTTGACCTCTAATTACATCAGTACTATAGTTTTGTTATTTTATTAAACTGCTTTGATTCAGGAATTGGCCCACCTTTTATTTATGAAAAAAATCCCACTGTAATCCATTAACCTTTTCAATAAACATGCTCCAAATTTTGTCTATGGAACTGACATAGCTGGCCATAATTTCAGAATATATACAGAACTGCTCTTAATTTTTTTTAATAAAAAATCCCCCCTCTTTTTAAAGACTTCCAAATGTTAGTTATCCAAAGGGGGTAGTTTTTGAGATTGTTTATGTTCCTTACAGTCAAAGTTTTTGTAGAGTTTTCAAAAAGTGATATTTAGACCTGTATCAGAAGGATGCCTGTACTGTTCTACTGCATCGTAAGTTTTACCACCCTGTTTTGAAAATGGTGTTTCATGGTTGGATTGGGACGGTTTTAAATTTGGAATGTTTCCAGAATGGCTGAAGTCACTTTCTGTTTTATTCTGCTTTGCTTTTTTGCTTAACACAGTTGTTTATGTTCAAAATGTATTGCATACCTAGCATATGTTAATAAACTATTTTGGATTGTTTGACAGTTCACTCCTCCCTTCACCTGGTTTAGGTGATATTGAGGATCATTTTCATGTTTTGTAAATGTTGGAGAAGATTAATAACTTCTGCATGACAATTGCATGTTTTGTGATGGGGAAAGTAGATGAAGGATGACATTCTGGACGGCCTTTTTTCTGCCCCTCATGCTTCAATTAAAAATTGTGTTTCTGGTTCCCCCTCCCCTCCCCAAGTACAATTTGTATCTGAACCACAAACCTGAATTGGGGCAAATTAGCTAGTAAGTTTTTTTTATTGTGTTAGATCAATGTAACTGTATGAATGTCAGTTTTTGAAACCTTTTTTTTTTTTTTCCATTCCAGTAAAATGTTCATTGGTGGTCTGAGCTGGGATACAAGCAAAAAAGACTTGACAGAGTATTTGTCTCGCTTTGGTGAAGTGGTGGATTGCACAATAAAAACAGATCCTGTCACAGGGAGGTCAAGAGGGTTTGGGTTTGTGCTTTTCAAAGATGCTGCCAGTGTTGAGAAGGTATGTAGTCATCTCTGTGGGACCATGGAATCTTCTCTAAACAATTCCAAACATGTGTGCTGATTTTTCCTCCTGGAACTGAATTTTCAATATCTTTTTTTTTTAGGTCTTGGAATTGAAAGAACACAAACTGGATGGCAAGTTAATAGATCCCAAAAGGGCAAAAGCCCTGAAAGGGAAAGAGCCACCAAAAAAGGTCTTTGTTGGTGGACTGAGTCCAGATACATCTGAAGAACAAATCAAGGAGTATTTTGGCGGGTTTGGAGAGGTATAATCCATTTAAAGCTTTATTTAAAAGGCGGAGGGGGAGAGTGTTATCCAGTATAATGTCTAGTTAAAAACATAGCTTATTGCAATACGCCTAAGTAGTTTTTGCCATTTTCTTTTTGACTTAACTTGACCCGTATAACGTCTAAATCAAGAACAGCAGCCCAAATAGCTTGCAAAAAT